>JANEYF010002889.1:32500-632500 GCA_029963845.1 Rhamnusium bicolor | reverse complement strand
ACACTATGCTGGGGTTTATCGACGTGCTGCCTAAACAGATTTTCCTGTTAGGCAGCTCTAATTTGCCAGATGTCTGCACCTTCTAAAAGTTCCTCATCGATGAGCGCGTCCATTCTAGCCAGGTCTTGTGGCTTTAGATTAGTCCTGGTGTTAAGGTTAACCCTCGTCCTTAAGTCTACATCGGTGAATTCTATAGGATGTTCCTCATCAGCTGCAAATTGCCGCGGTGGGACTGGCCATTCTTCCAGCTGACGGGGTGCCCTTACGTAACCTGTTCTGAGCAGAAAGGATACTTGATCTCTCAGATGTTGCTGAGAGAAGGCGTAGTGTTCTGGGTGCATGATTCTCCAGGCATCATGTAACTGCGCCATGTATCCCCTGCCTCCTACCCCTACCTCCTGCCCCTGGCCTCCGACGCCTCACGGGAGTCGCGTCGGCTCATTAAAGACGGAGAGTGAATTATCGATGCCCTAGATATGGTTCGAACTCCACAATAAACTGTAGGGCCTCATCTCTGTTTACCCAACACAAAATCCTAGGATTTTCCGGGGTTACTTTAGTGACCTGAGAGGCGGTTAAGAAAACATTTAAGACTTACGCGATATTTGGTCTGTTTTCTCCCTCCCGAAAAGTGATGATTTTCTCTGTAAGTGCTGAGAATTCGATGACATAAATCACCTTGGTTTGATGGTCAACGTGGACTATGCCAAGCCTATTGACTTGGATACGCCTGACAGTCGAGAACGAGTAGTTCTAGTAAATACGGTATTTCTCGTTATCGGCAACGAGACCAATATCTCCGGGTACGTAAGGCAGCACTAGTGCTTAATCTATCCTGTAGAAGTGTCTCAGATGATATGACAATCGTAGAGCCGCATTATGGCGGTAGATGTATGCCGCAATATGCGTATATGAGGCATACAGAAAGGTAGAGGCTTGAGCGATTTCAGCACCTGACGCCAGATTTTCCAGTTCATATCAGAAACCTAGACCAAGTTGTAAGTGACACCATCCTGGCAGACCGCAGTAAATCCCCTCGGTCCCTTAAAAAGACGATAGTGGGCCTTATAAATATATAAACCCAGTGTTTCCACATTTTTATAGAAGACACTTGCTGGAGTTTACAGACGTGGTGCCGCAACAGTGTACTTAGTTGGATGAAGCCTATACTGCTCCTGAAATTGAGGACCATACTGGCATGACAAAAATCAGCCGAGTTATTGGCAGATGTGGGGAGAGGCTGCAGTTAATTTGCCGGCGTGACCTTCTGATGGTTCAAAGGCCACAGGAGAGTTATCCGGAAGCCGTAAAAATATATAATATCTTTTAAACCATATTACAAAGAGCATCAGGAAATTCTTGTATAAAATAACAATGGAACCGTAGTACAATGTATAATAAATAAAACATAAATCTAAGTTCTCAAAAACAAAAGAATATAAATTTAAAAACTAAAATTACAAGCGTATGGTAGCTCATTTGATGAATCAAGATATTTGATTTTGTATCTTACAATTTGATTTGTAAGATACATACTTTTATAATTAATATTCAAAAATGTACAATGGAACAATATATTTTTTTTAATTGGTACCCTATTTTGCTTCTTTAAAGTACGCCTCAGAGTGTTTAAATCCAAGTTTTAAAAACGCACGTGTTTTAGTTACCATGGCAACATCAACAACCCGAGAAACGTGAAGTCAAAATGTCAACTTTTTAATTATTGATGTGACATGAGTACCTTGTAACTGAAATAAAATATTACTAACAAATGTTTCAAAAGCTTTATTCAAATATTTAACAATTTTGATTATTTAAATGAATGTGAAAAGTACAGTTGGTATTGTTTGAAATAGTAATACTTCGGTTTTTAAATCAGAGGAAATTTTGTTCAAATTAATACTGCTAACATTCTCGGAAGTCATTGAGGTTACACTTTTATTAATGGCACTCCCAATAATGTTTGAAACATTCTTCTTATTGCTAATACTCTCTTCAACGTAACCAGTCGCCACAGCTGCCGATTTCCATCTTACTTGTTGTTGGATTTGATCTATTGTCATGCCACTATTCGCATTATGGTAGCGGACGTACGTCGAAACGCATGTCCCGTATATTTCTCAAGATCATCCAATTTAAGATAACATGTAATTTGCAAGGGACATGATCCAAATGTATTAATACCAACCACTTGATTGGTGCACTTCCCCTTATCATACCGCAAGAAAACTCGGTTTGTACTTACATTTTGGGGGCGTAATGATAAATACTGCTTCACCATTCGCACATAACTAATTGCATCACTGTCGGCAACAGTAAAACGTCGAGCCTTCACTGTCTTAGGATGGTCGGATAGTAATAAGCCTTCCTTCTTCCTTGATGTCATGTAAACGTAAATCGCACAATTCACATCTTCTACAAGAGCCAAAGATACCGCAAATGGCTACCACCTTCAAAAATAAATATGTAAGGTCCGGTGCATCTGTGAAAAACTTCCGCAAATCGTCTTCCTCGAATACATATGCCTTCTTGGCTACGCCATTCTTGATAATGGCCTTCATGAATGCGTGCACTTTCACAAATGATTTTAAATCGACCCCATTGTTTATCCTCAACATACTTTGCAGTTTCGAATGGATAGCCCACATAGTCGACGCCTTGTACTGCTCCGACATTCTCTGAAGGGGAAGCAAACACAACTCGTTCATCTGTATCTGTTACCTTTTGCTCTTCCATCCATTTGATGAACTTGTCGTATTCTTTTTTATAAGCGTCTTCAGATTTTTGCGGTATTAACCGCGATTCTGCTTCTCTATACAAGTAATCAATGTTAGAACTCATTTTAAAGCAATATACAACCAGTAACAACTGTGTAGTGACAACAATTAATTATATATGACATATTGCAAATTAATTTTTGTTTTTCTCATTTCCATGACAATGAAAGGTATCCTGACGTCACATCACGAATTCAACCATTTTACATTTTTAGTTCTTATTTCCATTTTTTTGTATTAATAATACTAGTATTTATGATTTCAAAGTGAACCAATAAAAAATATAGCGTAAAGTATTCGTGGATAACTTGTCCTTAAAACACTTGCTCTATTTTGAGCACTCCGGATACGCCGTCGTGCTCGAAAAATCGCGCGTGTTTTAAAGACCTTAATATTCACTTATACTTTAATATACTATTATGCTATTATGATTTTTATAGTGCTTTCGATAAGAATGAACTTTTCATTCATGTTATTCAATATCAACTAAAAACGTAACCTTGGCTACTATCGCTATGTTAACAAATAAACTATTGCAATCACCCATATAAAAATTTGACACAGGATGTTCTTATTCGAGATTCACAAATATTGCGAAATTTTTAAACAACTGAACATTTGAAGCAACCTCATGTTATTGCAAACATCCATAAATGACTATTAATTAGTTAATTAAATTAAACACCAACCGCCTGTATCCCTAAAGGTACCTCAATGTACCTTGTGTGGGAGAGGGCTACACATTTAGAGACAATGTCCGAATATGCTAGAATTAGTTTCCGGTTTAGAAAAAAAACCTAGCTCCTCGCCGGAGACCGAACTCGGGACTGAGATGCAAGTGTCCTTACCACTCGACCACGATGCCAGATTACATTAAACCTCTTGAACTTAGAAAAAAAGAGGGGCTCCTTCATATTATGCCTCTTAAATAATACACAGGGTGGACCAATCTCTACAGGATCCTTAGTTGATTGTAAACTATTTTGCTGAATTATTTTTCAGTGGCTACATTGACTCTACCAATTTTGACCCTAACATTGTGTCTTGTAATAATAATAATAATTTATTACATATTAAAAATGTCGCCACCGAAGATACACGAAAATCTATAAAAAACTTTAAACCTAATATGACGTAACCTTATACTAGTTTTTTAATTAGAGATTATGATTTGTTATCTGCGAACCAATGTGTATAATATTTAATTTGATCCTCCATAGATAGATAGATATTGTTTATTTAACCACATTATATACAGGTTTGTACAGCCAGAGCACAAAATCTTATAGTTAAAAAAAATTTTTTTAAAGATCATTCAGGGTTGATATATATAAATATACAAAGCACAAATACAAATACATAAGCTATAATGTATATAGTATATCTGTATAAATAAAAATACATATATGACAAACCAGTGCATATACAAACATACATACATACACATATGCACATACATACACATAATAATAATAATAATAATAATAACTTTATTTCCTTTAGACCTGCTAATACAAGTATTGGATAAGTCAAATGTAATGTCAGAGACATGTAACAGTAATATAAACAAATGTATAAATAAAATAAAAAACAAAACATAGATACACAAAAATAACATTGCTTAGTCATAAGATATATACATTTTAATTGGAATAAACCTATTCACATACTTACACATAATACTAATCTAACTTATTTATTTATCACAAAAGTTAAAATATTCAGACAGAGTATAAAAACACTCTCTAATCAAGAACTGCCTGACTGTGCTTTTAAAGCGTTTGAAGCTGTTTATATCCTGTAATTCTTGAGGTAGGAGGTTATAGATTTTGATCGATGTAATGAATGGACCGTTTTTTACTTGTGACAATCTATGTGGTGGTATGTATACTTTGCTTCCATTGCGCGTATTGTATTTGTTAATTTCATTGCATTTTGGCAATTGGTTTATATTCTTTTTCACATAGCATACTGACTGCAAGATATACATACTATAAACAGTAAGTATACCATGCTGTCTGAAATATGGTCTACATGATGCAATGTAATTGAGTTTAAACATACTTCTAATAATTCTTTTTTGCATAATGAAGACTTTTTGCACGCTTGAACAATTTCCCCAGCAGAGGATACCATAAGACAGAATCGAGTTTATACAACCATAATAAAACGTTTTTATTGTATTAATTGTATCTCTTATTTGTAATAATGCAAAGTTTTTTTCCAGCTAGGTTTTTTATTACACTTTCAGTATGACTGGTCCAGGATAAATTTTTGTCCATGTGAATTCCCAAAAATTTTGTACAATTGCTTTCACAAATAGATGAGTTGTTAGCTCGTACCAATACACTGAAATCATTTTTCACACCAGTTGGTGAGAATAATAAAAGATTTGTTTTTTGCGAGGTCAGTACCAAACCATTTATGTTACACCAGTTTGTTATTTCATTTACACACTCTGAAGCATGTTTGCTTAGAGTGTCAATGTTTTCAGCCGTTATGATAGCCGAAGTGTCATCAGCAAAAAGAGTTAAAAAAAATACTGCTATTAATATTTTCAACAAGGTCATTAATAAAAATTATGAATAATAAAGGGCCTAACACACTTCCTTGTGGTACTCCAGCCATCACAGTTTCGTTTTCTAAAAGGTACACTTTGCCATCTTTTACAATTTTTACCATTTGTGTTCTTCCCTTCAGATATGACTTTACCCAGCTCAAAGCAGAACCACGAATACCATACACCTCCAATTTCCCTAATAGCAATTCATGATTTATACAATCAAAAGCTTTAGTCAGATCAAAATAAATACCAGCTGATTTTAAATTGCTATTAAAATTATTGAGGATTTTTTCATAGAAGGAGAGAATTGCATCCTGTGTTGATTGGCTTTTACAGAAACCATACTGTCTTGGCGTTAGCACATTATACTTTTCAAAAAAACATGTAATTCTAATTTGATAAGCTTTTTCAAATATCTTTGAGAAAACAGACAATAGTGTTATCGGTCTATAGTTGCTTATATCATTTAAATCCTTACTTTTGTGTACAGGTATTACAAGGGCAGATTTTAATTGGTCAGGGAAGTAACCAGATGCAAATGATATATTAATCAGATAAGTTAGTATGCTAAGCAAATATTTAGAAACGTCTTTTATTAATGAACATGGTACTTCATCCTCACCTGCTGACTTTTTCTTGCACACAGATATAATAATATTTAAGACTTCATCCTCGGTGACCGGAGCTAGATAAATTGTATTTTTATTACTTTTTTTTATTTTATTTGTTGAAGGGTCAATATTAAACAAGGAAGTAAGTTTGTTAACAGAATTTATAAAATGATTATTAAATCCATTGGCAATGTCTTGAGCATTATCTAAATACATTTTATCTTGAATTTTTATTTTTGTAGGCACTTGTCTGTTGGTTTTTTTCCCTTGAGTATTTTCTTTTACTATATCCCACATTGCCTTTGATTTATTTGGTTCACCATTTATTTTTTGCTGATTGTAAGCCATTTTAGCAATTTTTATATTTTTTCATGATTCTTTTTTAAAATATTATATCTAACTTTTAGTTCTGCGTTATTTGAGGTTTTCACTTGGTTGTGTAACTGTCTAATAAAAATGCCTTCATTAATAATATTTTTGGTTATCCACTTATTTGACTTTTTATATGTTACATTGACTTTTTTCATTTTAACCGGAAATGCTGTGTTAAATACACTGAAAAATAATTCTTGAAATTTTTCAAATTTCTTGTCATTGTTTGGTTCCGTATAAACCTCGGTCCAACTTTCATTTGACAATAATGATTTAAAATGCTGGATGCTTTCCTCAGAGAATACTCTCTTTTTAACAAATTGTATGCAACTTTTTGCCCCAGGTAATTTATATGTTACCAACTGAGCATTATGATCAGAGATAACATTGTCTATAGTTTGAGTTGTTAAATGATCTGTATCCACGTCAGAAAAAAATATTATCAATTACTGTTTTGGAATTTCCTTGTATTCGTGAAAAATCAGTAAATAATTTGTTTAAACCATATGAAATAAGTAGGTTTGTTATCTCTAGTGTTTTATTAGTTAATTCAGCAAAGTTATAATTAAAATCACCACAAATAAATTTATGACTTTTTGAGTTTGATAATAATACCAACAGTTTTTCTATTGATTTGAGAAAGTAATTATGATCCGTATTTGGAGGTCTATAAAGACAATTAATATTTACTTTTACCTCATTATAATTAACAAAGATAGAAACAGCTTCCATTTCCGGGGCAGTTTCACTACTGGCAAACAAGTTTTTTTTCACTAAATTGAAGATCGTTTCTTACAAATATTGCCACTCCGCCACCACTATTTTCTGATCGACAGTAATGACTTGCCATATTGTAGTGAGGTAGTTTAAATACCTTCGCTTCTTCGTTTGAGAGCCAAGTCTCGGTGAGACATACTACATGTGGATTATTTAGTAAGTGTAAGAAAACACTGAGCATATCTGTTTTATGTCTAACACTGCGTACATTTAAGTTTATAATACGCAGGCCATCAGCTACTGCAGTGTTGTTTTTTCCAAGATGATTTTGCATAAAAAATTATCTTTCTTTTCACTATGATTACCGTCCTGTTTATCATTGGGTATTTCTTCTCTTTCTCTTGTTTCTTCATTGGCCAATTCGACTGTTTGTATTTCGTCACTAAGTGTAATATTTTCATTTTCAACTAGGCTTATTATTTCTGTTACTGAGTCTGTGTTAGTTCCTAGTATTTCTTGACTTAGAGAAAAATTTGCTTCAAATCCAGGCTTCGGGGTACTTAGGCAATTTGTTATTGGCACAAAGATTAATGACTTGGATATGGCACTGCTTTTCTCTACAAGTTTTGTTAATGATGCAGCTATCACTTTTTTGTTTATTTTAATGTATTTAGAGTTGATTTCAAAATATTGAAAATTCCCCTCCGATACTTTATTTAATTTAATTAAGAACTCATTGAGTTTATAGTTAAACTTAAAGATGCGTTTGTTGGTATCTTGGTTCTTTGTGTAGGGCACTGAGGAGAATATGACGTTAGTGTCAGTTTTTCTTAATTTACTACATATGAGTTTAAAAGATGGAAAAGTCTTCCGATCAAAGTCGTTTTTCCCAGCCATTATTATGATACAGTCTCTTCTCGTCAATGTCTCTGCTAGTTTGTCAATATCCTCAATAACAACTGATAGTGGTGCATTTGGCTTGATTATCGACTGAACATCAGAATTTCCTGAATGGCTTTGTAATAGACGATTCATTCCTTTACCAAGGTCATCTGCCAGAAGTATTAATTTGTTTCTCGTCGCTTGCATGCACCATATAGACACATATACATACATACAGACATACATACATACATACATACATACATACATACATACATACATACATACATACATACATACATACATACATACATACATACATACATACATACATACATACATACATACATACATACATACATACATACATACATACATACATACATACATACATACATACATACATACATACATACATACATACATACATACATACATACATACATACATACATACATACATACATACATACATACATACATACATACATACATACATACATACATACATACATACATACATACATACATACATACATACATACATACATACATACATACATACATACATACATACATACATACATACATACATACATACATACATACATACATACATACATACATACATACATACATACATACATACATACATACATACATACATACATACATACATACATACATACATACATACATACATACATACATACATACATACATACATATACACATACACATATATATATATATATACACATATACACGCGCATACATATACACACACATACACCTATGAACACACATAAAACAAAATTAAATTAATTAACAAAATTAGACTAAATATCGGGTAGTTCTGCTCCACATCAATATAATAAATACAATGCGATTTTAAATGGATAATCTTTTATCATCTATTATTATTTATCAATTTCTTGTTTATTAGAGTGATGCCCATAAATAATCTTCAATTGAATAAAAACAATGTTTTAATATAATACTTCTAACATTGTTTTTAAAATGATTTAAATTTAGTGACTTTACATCAGGGGGTAGTTTATTATACAAATTAAAATTATACCCGCACCTATCTCGATATGGAAAGTTTATAGAATTTTTCCTGTCTATAAAAGAAAACTCAAAAAAAGAAATATCTAATAGACCAATTGCTATTTTGTGTAACATTTTTAAAATTTTCGAAATATTAATTCAATTTTTTGTCATACCGCCTAAATATTATTACCATACTGGAACGACATGGTTTCATTAAAGGATGATCCACTATTACCAATTTAGTGTGTAATTTATTAATGAAGTCCTCGATTGAGAGGAGACATGAGGATGTTATTTATACTGACTTTTCCAAGGCATTTGACAGATTGGCCTCTAGATTATTTTTTGTGCATGCTGGACAACGTCGGCCTTAGTGTTGGTTTAATTACCAAGTTTAGGTCTTACTTAACTGGCAAGTCCCAGTTTGTGTAGTATCATGACTATCAATCTGTCAGATTTACCTAAAGCACGGGTATTGATCAAGTTTCAATTCTTGTCCTCTCATGTTTGATATTTTTATTAATGATATCGCCACTAATTAAGATGTACGTTTTCTCTAATACACGACGATATACAGATATTTTGAGAGGTGGAATCTCCTCCTGATTGTGTCAAACTGCAGGAAACTCTAGCTCTAATAAATTAATGGTGCCTTAATAATCATCTATATCGTCAATAAATATAAAGTAATGTCGTATAGCCGCAAAAATTATGTGTTACTAAGTGATTACACTCTAAGTAGATCCATATTAAATCAATCAGATTGAATAAAAGATCTTGGTGTTACAACCAAAAACCTCATCAGGAAGTGAAAGGAGCCTTGCTTGTGGTCGTCCAGCTTTAGAATTTTCTGCGAACAATGAAAGAACCAAACGTCGAAAGACTGCAACACTGTCATCGACGTTCAAAAGCAAGGAGCTAGCTTCGGCTGTAAGCAAAAAACTTAAGAACGAGGAAAAGAGACTACCGCAAAACTTGTCTCAGAAGCAATTTTGACCACTCCGACTGAAGCCAGTAAAATGAGGAAAGCTTGACAAAAGAGTCAGAAGTCAAAAGAAATAATTTCGCTTACCCCAGACGAAGCTCTGTCAGTAATGATTGAAGCGAGAAATAGCAAACACTCCTATTTTGTTCATAGACGGATAGCAAAAGAACATTTTGCCGAATACATCTCTCCTATCACAAGCTCCGGGAAGCAAAATTACGTTGCTACCCCGAAGAGAAGGGCAAATTGTAACCAAATCGTCTGCAGAAATTTTATTACAAGATCTCCTGGATCATACAGTAAAACTGATAATAGAATTGGAGAAACCGGTTCTTCTTTCATTACCAAATGATCTTCTGATGAATTTGAAATTGTTGATAAAATGGGGAAGTGATTGAAGCACAGGTCACTCACAATACAAACAAATGTTCGCCGAGGTTGGTCTTAGCGATGGCGATTTGTTTCTAATGTCCATAGTGCCATTACAACTGCATGCGGAGCACCCTGGGAAAAATAAAATGATTGTGTGGCAAAATCCCCGTCTATCGTCACCTCGATTTTGTAGACCTGTACGCGTTCAATTCAAGAAAGAAACGAAAGAACTGACGTTGCAGGAGATAGCATACAAAGAAAATCAAATTTCGGAACTTCGACCAACTACTGATATGTTAGGTAATGAAGAAATTGCAGTTTCTCATGTTTGTGTGATGACGATGATAAACGGCAAAGTGTGTAATGCAATTACGGAAACAGCTTCTTCACAAACATGCTATATATCACTGACGTAGTTTTCCACGAAACACCAAAACACTATATACTACACTCGACGCGCGTTTCGCCAACCAAGTTGACATCATCTGGAGATGATTAAAACTAAACTTATGTTAACAATCTACCCTTTTATACTTAAACTATTGTCACGGTTCACCGAACCGTCACAATTCGGTGAACCGTGACCCACTAACCAATAAAGCGGGCTATTTGGGATACTGACAGAGGGGTCACTATTCATGCTATTTCTATAATTTATGATTTCCAAGCTTTCAAATACATCTAGCTGTCTAGTATTTGTTACACTCCTAATTAATCTTAAATTGCTAATATCTATTTTATGGTTATTCTCAGACGCATGTTGGGCTACACTAGTCTTATCTGTTCTACCATATTTGAGATGGGCCATATGCTCTTTGAATCTAGTTTGAATTGATCGTCTAGTCTGTCCAACATATTTTTGATTACAGTCTTTACAGCTAATTTCGTAAATCTCCGACTTTTCCTTTATTTCAATTTTGTCTTTTTTTGGATTGATTAAAAGTTGTTGCAGTTTGTTTTCCGATGAATAAACCACTGTCATACCTACATCTTTAAAAATCTTACTAATACACGGGTGAATCGAAGATCGAATGGAACCGATACAAATTTCAGATTTTCTCTTTCATTTTGAAAGATCGCTGAATTTGGAAGTGACTCTTTAAACTTTCGTTTCCTAATTATTTTATCAATTAAACTTACAGAATATCCATTACCCGCAGCTATATCCTTAATGCCTTTTCTTTTTTTAAATCTATCCTTACTGAGGGGGAAGCTTATTAGACGATGGACTAGAAAATTAAAACTCGCCATTTTGTGTTAAGCACAATGGTGAAAGTCCTTAGGGATATATTTTAGAGTACTGGTATCTTTTCTGTAAATGTCAAATTCTAACTTATTTTCATTATTTCTAATTACTAATACGTCTAAAAATGGTAGTTGTCCAGAGTTTTCAGTTTCATATGTGAATTTAACTGACGCGAAACGACTGTTTAATTTAGATACAAAGTTATCAATATCAGCGACTTTTGTATCGAACACTACAAAAATATCATCCACATACCTAAGCCAAACCCTGGGGAAATACTCGAATTATTCTTTTGCTTCCGTCTCGAATCTGTTCATGAAGAGACTGTCACAGAATGGTGACAAAGAGTTACCCATTGCTGTTCCTTCATGTTGTTCGAAGAAATTATCGTTGGATCGGAAACAATTTTGTTTCATGCAAAGTTTAGTGAGTTTAAGATATTCTTCTACTACATCTTGCCTGAGATTGTTTAATACGAGTAGATCCTTAAGGAGTGTAAGGTCTGTGGTATTGGAACACTTGGAAACAATGAACAAACATCAAAGGAGATCAAAATTTCACCTTCTTGCTACTAAATATTTTTCACCTCATTAATGAAATCGTTGGAATTAATCACAGGGAAACTAGGTGGTGCAATGGGTAAATTTTCGAACTCCTCTGTTAACCATTTTGATAGGTGGTAAGTCGGCAATCCGATTGCTGAAACAATAGGACGTACCGACTTTTCTGGTTTATGTATTTTAGGCAAGCAGTATATGCTATACAGGTTGTCCCAACCAAAAGTAGGCATCCTGAATAAGTTTGGAGATAAAAAATTTTTTTAAAAATTGGTGAAACACGTCGACCTTGTTTCCAAGGGGGCATATTTTAATGTAATACTTGTATACCTATCATCATCCCTCTACCCTACACGACCACCCCCTCAAAAGGTTCAAATGGCAAGGGGGGTCGAGTGATATATCTTTTGAAAGGTCTTTCAATTCCCTACATAACTGTGTATTTTTTTAACTTTTATCGATTCGTTCTTAAGGAAAATAATTTTATTTTTGATGATTACACAATCGAAATCGTTTTAAAAATCTAAAATACACGGCACTGGGTATTGGAATTTATAAAAAAACTACATTTTTTAGGGCTCTCAAATCAACACGAGTTTTTTCCACATAAAAAAACTTTCCTTGACCGTTTAGTTTTAGAATAATAAAAGACTCATAAGTATTTGCTAGTCCTTGAACGTTAATTTGTTCACAACCAATTTTAAATCGAGATACATTTTACCAGAGTGAGTTTTCAAAATGGTTTATACCCTTCAGGAGAGAATAGAAATTATCAGCATTTATTTTAAAAACGATAAATGTGCTAGAGCTACGGAGCGCAATTCAATAGAAATCACCCAGATAAAAGGGTGTATGTTTTACAATTATTGACAAAATTTATGGAAACAGGTTCTATAGGAAACAAAAAGCATGAACCTCAGTGACCGATTAGGAATGAAGCAGTCGAAGTGGCAGTTCTGGGTTATTTGCAGATGGATAATACTCAATCGATCAGGAAAGTAGCTGATGCTTCCGGTGTATCACGAAGCAGTGTTCATCGAAATTTAAAGGCCCACAAATTTCATCCATATAAATTTAAATGGTACACGAATTAAACGAAGATGATCTCGATCGTCGGCTTGAATTCTGTTAGATTTTTAGTGAACAATTAAACGGTAATGTCAATCTACTGTACAATACGTGTTTTTCTGATGAATCGACATTTCAGTTGAATGGGGAGGTAAACAGGCACAATTGTAGGTATTGGAGTGAAACCAATTCACATTTGTCCATAGAAACTCATACCTAAAGGCCTCAGAAGTTAAATGCTTGGGCTGGCATCTTAGGGGATTACATTGTCGGGCCGTTTTTTATTCCTGACAATTTAAATGGCGAAAGTTACCTCGATCTGTTAGAAAATAACATCGACCCAATGATTACCCAAATCCTCGAAAAAGACGATAATCTTTTAGAGGGCGAACTGTTTTTTCAACACCGACATTTTGCTATAGCAGTCCGTCAATTTTTGGATAATCGGTTTCCTGAGCGATGGATTTAAAGAAGAGGTCCTGTGGAGTGGCCCGCTAGGTCACCCGATTTAACTCCCTTGGATTTCTTTCTGTGGGGACATTTGAAATCGAAGGTAACAACAAAACCCGCATCTCTGGAAGAGTTACGTGAAAGAATTGTGCGAGATTGCCGTTTACTGACTCCAGATGTGTTCAGAAATGTTCGTACAGAATTTCAAGATAGATTATACTACTGTATGGAAGTCGGTGGTGGTCATTTTGAACAATATATACGATAATTTAAACTGATTCTTTTATTTTTATTTCCCGAACCTAAAATAATGAAACAATTATTTCTCAGGAACGAATCGATAAAAGTTTAAAAAAAATACACAGTTATGTAAAGAATTGAAAGACCTTTCAAAAGATGTATCACTCGACCCCCTTTGCCATTTGAATTTTTTGAGGGGGTTACCGTGTAGGGTAGAGGGATGATGATAGATATACAAGTGTTACATTAGAATATGTTCCCCTTGGAAACAAGGTCGACGTGTTTCACCAATTTTTCAAAAAAATTTTATCTCCAAAGTTATTCAGGGTGCCTACTTTTGGATGGGACACCCTGTATATGTAAAGCAACACCCAAAGATATAAATACCATTGAAAAAAGTATTGAAAGGAACAGTTGTTCAGGAAAATTTGAAATTTGGATTGTCAAGTCTACATGGCTGGATCAGATTTTTTGAATGTTTGCTGCACATTTCGTACAGATTAGAACTTAACGTTTGGCAAATTCAAGGAACCGAAAATAAAGCAGTTTTCGAAAGCTAGAAACGTACCAGAGATAGAATAGGATTTCTCGTGGATATATCTAAGAGTGGAGGTAGCAGAACCACCAATGACGGCAACACGGCTCGACGATTTTTTGCTAACACCTCACATTCCAGTACAATTACGGGCATAGACGAAGAAGTTATTACGCGATTTGGTGTGATATTACGCACCTTATCTTGTGGTTATGCAATCGAGAGCATTTGAGGAATATGCTTTGAAAACCGCAAAATTGTATGTCGCTAAATATCCGTGATATTATATGCCCGCTAGCGTACATAAAATATTATTTTATGGAGCCATAATAATCAAAGAAGCTATTGTACTTATCAGTCAATTGTCAGAAGAGGCCCAAGAATCAAGAAATAAGGATCTCAATAGTTTTAGAGAGAAACACGCTCGAACAATTTCCCGTACAACAGGAAACCAAGATTTGCTGAACAGTCTCCTTATAACTTTCGATCCAGTAATTTCATCTTTGCGGCAGTGCCCATCACGAAAATATTCGAATATATCTCCTGAAGTTATTTTGTTATTAGAGGCACCCTCGCTAGAATCAATGGAATCAGAATCTCCTAGAGTTCCACAGCCTGAGACGCGAGGCAGCGAAATTTTTTTCATCCGACGAGATAGATGAGGACGTCAGTGACATAGATTCTTAGTATTAATCTTAATATTAACTAGCGTAACCCCGTCGAAATTTGACGGCGGGTGTATTGGAAAATGCAAGTGAGTGACGAAAGTTTCATGTTACAGCACCTCCTTAAATTTCTTGGTGTAGTACATCATAAAATTTCGTCATTATACCCTCAAAATGGAGGATGTGCTTCTTATGGACAGTTATACATTTTAGACTTTTCTAGGTGAACATGAGGTAAACCTCTCTTTTGGAACTCAACAGTGTACAAATATGTTAGTACTTCGCCAAATATTTGTTTTTGGTTAATTAAACGCAAGAGTTCCTTTACTTTTGCATGAAACACGCGAACAGTATCGTCTGGCCTATTATTAGCAGTTTCATAAGAATGTATGCTATTTGTAATTTCAGGCCATAAAGGATTACATGTAAACGTCAAAAAAATGTCTGGCTTACCAAATTTTCTTACAATGACCATTGCGTCCTGATAATTTTGCATCATGTTTCGAGGACTGCCAGTAAACGATGAAGGTAAAATAACAACACGTCCAGCCTTTAAGTTTCCGTTGACGGCCCTTACATGTAAAGCATCTGCAAAACCAACGTATGTATCTACTCGCAATTTCACCTGTTGGTTACGGATGAATTTCAATCTGTCGCCTTCGATGCGACAGTAATAATCAACAATCAACTGCTGCGTTAACTTCCCAGCATTAATTATTGGATTGAAGTCTCCTACAGGAGTTAAACCTCGAACCATAAGTCTGTAAGATATATATTCTCGCATAGAAATATTTTGGCGAATTTTAGTTTTGTGCTCTCCTCCAGTTGGCATTGAACTATGCCATCCTGTTTCCCCGCAGGGCCAGATTAATACATATGACATCGGATCGCAATGCATACTGTCAAAATCTATATTTTTTATTCCACCGTCATGTGCGTCAATATATCTATGAGAAGGTGGAGCACCGTCGGCTGATTCAAAAACAGCTGCAACTTCAGAACATGTAGGATCATTATATCGTCGAGGATTTGATTTGGGTTCGTGGTAAAAACGCATTACCAAATTAATAGGTACACGATTTTCTTTTAAAGCTAACTCCTTTTCTTCACATATCTTCTGATGCATTGTCTTATATGACATCACATAAGGATTACATTGATTTACGACACGATTTAGTATTTCTAGAAGGTCTTTTCTCAAGGAACTATTCGCAGCATGTTCAAGTCTAATTTGATTGGCTTCGAAAAAGTCTAAAATGTATAACTGTCCATAAGAAGCACATCCTCCATTTTGAGGGTATAATGACAAAATTTTATAATGTACTACACCAAGAATTTTGAAACAATACGGACCATATCCGGAAGGTAATTTTATTTTTGCCCCGAATGACACGACCGACAAAGCATTATTATATTGTCGAATATTATCTCGAAAATTTTTCGATATCTCGTCATTTCCTGTAAATAATTCTTCCATTTTATCAGGAATCCGAAATTCCGGTAATTTGAACTTTTTATTACAGCAACAAAGACCAAAGTAGCCAGCCGAATTTTTTCACATGAAAAGTACCGGGCAGAGCAATAACTACATATGTTGTTTAAGTTACCTAAGTTGAATGGAGTTACATTTGAAATAGTATCAGAAACGGCACATCTATATTGAATTGTAAAGCAGGTTTTTTTTTCGTATTTTAGACGTTTTTGTGTGCGTTCGCGTCTCCTTTCCCTGCCGCCAGTCAACGTCTTTCTTAATTTACGTTTTTTTGAAATATTATGTTTTACAACATTGCAGAGTGCGTTTTCCACATCGGCATCATTAGTGTCAGGACGAAATTCTAAAACACGATAATGTCCTACATCAACATTACCAGAAAAAAGTAAATTAGAAATAATATTTCCAGTACCATAATCAAGAGTTTCGTTATTATTATTATCTCTATACACTCTAAACAAATGATCAGGAAACAGCTGACTAATACAGTGCAATTCGACATGGCCGGCGAACTCGCCATCTAAAGACAATAAATTTTCGTATTCAGCGGAATTTGTAATTAGTAACCGATACGATGGATCTCCAACAATAAAACCTTCATAATATTCCCATTCATTTTTAATTTTTTCGACGACTTGCATGCGTATCTCGCGATGATGTTGGTCATTATTAAATAAACAATGCGAAACAGAACAAAATAAACAATTTCCGTCACCTACAATAGGAACAACATGTCGTTCCATGCTTAAAATAGGTTTATCCCGAAAAACAAATAAAAATAGTAAACTAAACTAAAAATACTTAGCCTAAATTCCTATTTGCAAAGCAAGTAAAAAGTCGAAGTCACATTTAAACAATCTTGTTTGCAGCAAAGTAACTGAAAACTCGAATATAAACAATAACCGAAAAGCACACTGGCACAGAATAAGCCAAGCAGGCTAAGATGCGTTAGTTCCATTTCTTAAGAGGTCGGTGGTAGAGGTCGCTTCAAGTAACGCCGCGCTTAGCATACGCTAACATGCATTAGTTTTTGTTTATTTTGTTTTACATATGAAATTGGTGATTAAAAAATATAAAAATGTGTCATGATCCATCTGAGGGTAGACACCTTTCATTGAAAAAAAAATTATCAAAATTGATGAAGCGGTAGCCGCTTGAGGAACCGGAGAAGAAAACCTTTTGAGCTTTTATATATGTATGGATTATACTGTATTTGGTAATAGGTAACGTATTTTATTGGGATTCAATTATTTTTGTTAGCAATTTCTTTGTTTATAAACAGTTTATTGCACAATTATCAAAAAGTCTAGTAAATTCAGTTAATAACCTTATACCCCCTAAAAGTCACCCCCGGGCAATTTAATATTTTGAATTTTTTTTCCATGTAAAGTCTAGGATTCTAAAGCCCTTTAGCCCATTTTCAGATTTTTGGCCGCTTTGCGAATTTTCTGGCCCTCTGTGAGCTGTCGTTTTTTTTTCTATTGCTTTACTCTTTGTAGATTATTCTCAATGTTTTGAATGGTTTTCCCGTGGGAAAATATTTTCTGATCCATATGCATGTTTCGGTAATCATCAAATCGGTGTGATTTTTTCTTAAGAATTTAATAATGTAATTTAACCTATCACGTCTTATCAGTTTACTTTATCATACATTTTAATAAGTCATAGTACAATTAAACTGATAATTAACAATAGGTACATAAAATATTGAGTTTATCGGAATAATTTTATCAGATGGCATGCTACAGATTCGATCTAAATGGATAATAGATACAATCCCCCTTCACATGAATGACATACAGAGATGGGGAAAAAGTAAGATGCAAATACTCGTACTACTTCATTGTTTTATCCTCATATTAAGTGCAAAACTAAGTAAATAACGGATCTTTAAGAACCTCGTGAAGATTGAAATATCAAATAAACTTACTACTTTCTACGTCTTGTACTAGTTGTAATGTAAAAGGTTTATACAGAGCTGGGATATTCATGTATCTAGATATGTCTCCTTATAATATCTTATAAACAATTGGACTTAATTTTATGCATAACCTGAGTTTAATGCGATAAATAGTAAGCGAACTGAAGTCTAAATATGCGGGAGAGAGTTGACTGTAAACTGCTTCGTTGCCACTAAGGCCGGCTGGTGCGATACAATGTGCAAGCGAATGTCGATTTCAGCAGAGTGCAGAGCAACTGTCTTTGGGATCTACCAGTTTTCTATTATTCCATCACTGTCTACTACATTAAACATAGGTCTTGCATGAAATAGGCTCCAATGGTGTATATACTCGAGTATGCGGATATTTTTCTATTTTTCTTTTTAATAAATGTAGTCTGTTAATCTGGATAAATCAGATACTGATAACAAATGCAATTAAATCTGTAAAATAGCATGTTAATGCAAGAAAGATTAGTAACAAATTGCCTAGTAAAATTTATGATAAAACAGTTTTTGTGTAATTAGTGATAACAGAGAGATACGGAAGTTTTGTTATTATTATTATCGGAATCTATGTTTAATGTGATTTGTGTTGTGTTATCGGAGTAAGCACCCTCAGGCAACTAACCGGCAACATGTTCCGTTCTTGAATCTATCAATCGAAAGAAAATTGTTTTAAATTAAAAACACTTTTTTTGAAATACTACTTCTAAAATTTCTTAAAAATTTTATTTTTATCATAAAAAATGTCTTTAATCCAGCAAGTATTTATTTTAAATCAATTTAATTAAAAACAAATACCTGATTTTGTTTTTTCAAATGTTTAAGTCAACAAACAACAGCAATATTAACAATTTTAACTTTTTTCCTTAAAAATTGAATATTTGGCGAATTTAAGTGGAGCATTTTTCAACAATTTCCTTTTATGTTAAAAACAGGGCTGTACTCAGAATATGATGAAAGTGTAGGAACTATAAAAAGTACCCCTTTTGGCTTATTTAATTATGATCTTTTAAAACCTCTCAACAGACTTTCAAAATTATACTGTACAGGGTATTGTTTTTAAGAAATCAAAAACAGTTTATAAAAAGTGTTTCATTAAGAGCGCAATATTTGAATTGCGCGCTAATTTGGCTGTCATGATGTCATAAGATTATGTCATGCCAGGTCGATAGGAGACAGATGGGAGTTAGTAAACATGAAGCATTATACGACTGAACAACACGTCCTGATTGTTAAACATTATTATCAAAATGATGAAAGTTTGATTGCCACGATTCGTAAAGTGCGTCCAATTTTCGATCGAAATAATGTTCTTCATTCATCTACTGTGAAAAGAATAATCGAAAAATTCGAAAGTACTGGTTCGGTTAGTGATGTTAAACACACGACACGAGCTCGTAGAGGTCATTCAGAACAAAACATCACGGCAGTTCGCGAAAGCGTGGCCGAGAGTCCAGTGACGTCGATTCGTCATCGTGCACAAGAAGTTACAACAACCACTCTTCAGCGTATTCTCACTAAAGATTTGCATCTACATGCCTACAAAGTCCAATTGACTCAACAACTTCTGCCAAAAGATCATGCACAGCGAAACGAGTTCATCAATTGGATCCTTGAACAACAAGAAGTGAATGCCGATTTTGCGAACAAAATCATTTTCAGTGATGAGGCCCATTTTTACCTCGATGGCTTCGTTAATAGGCAAAACTGCCACATTTGGGGCTCAGAAAATCCACGAATGATTCATGAGAAAGCAATACATGTCACTGTTTGGTGTGCATTGTGGTCTGGAGGAATCATTGGGTCGTTTTTCTTCGAAGACGAGGCAAGTAATGCAGTAACGGTGAATGACGAACGTTATCGTGCTATGATAACCCAGTTCTTGTGCCTCAATTAGAAGATATTGTGGTATGGCAAGTGACGGTGTCACTTGCCATACCGCCCGTGAAACATTAACGGTCTTGCACGAGTATTTTTCTGGTCGTGTCATCTCTCGGTTTGGTGGCCAGAATTGGCTGCCACGCTCTTGCGATTTAACACCTTTGGACTTTTGGCTGTGGGGTTATCTGAAGTCACAGTTTTATGCCAACATGCCCGCGACCACCGAAGCATTGAAGGCCGAAATTAGACGCTATATCAACGAAATACCGCCACATGTATGCAACACCGTTATTCAAAATTTCGCCAAAAGAGTACACTTGTGCCAACAAAGCCGTGGCGGCCATTTACCAGATGTGTAGTTCCATACATAACTCCCAAATGTCTACATTATAACTCAATAAATATTTCAATACTTTGCTGCAGAAAAAGATGTTTAATTTAACCTTGGAATATTGCGCTCTTATTGAAACACCCGTTATTTCTAACTCCGGATCTGCATTTTAGTATTTATGGAGTTTTGTCAAGTAACATAAGTAAAATATATGTAGCAAGTATGAACCCATTATACAGGGTGGTTCAAATGTTACGACCAAAGAAAAATATTTCCAAAATCAATAAAACGATGGACACATTAATTATGAGTAATATGGAACCACGAAAGTGTCTCCTATCCGCAGTTAATGTATGTACATTTAACCTTTGAAACACTCTGTATATATACCCACTAAACATGTAAAGTGTAAAGTGTAACGGTACGTTTGCAACGTTAATTATGTTCTTGCAAAGGTGCATTTAAATTAGAGCGAACAGAAACGAACGAACGATTTCGTTCGCTTAAGTTCGAGTATTTCAATGAAGCACAACACGGGAGCGAACGAACTCATTTGTGTTCATGAATGTTCTGACGCGTGTCGGAAAATCGACGAATCATCAAAGGCAATTCGTGCTCAATGTAGACAGTGCCAGTGTAGTAGTGAACGAATTGTTTGTGAATAGTTTTCTTTTGTGCTGAACGGAATTTGTTTAAGGTGGCGTTTGCACTCCCTCGTCGCCAGGATAGCTTTAAATCGCTGTTAAAATTTTTTCTGTTAATAATAATGAGAAATGAAAATATTTGGTTCATTCTAAATACCATATAGATTTAATATATTAACATATTAAAATTACAGGCAATACTGATGGGTATTTTTTTTAAACCAAGAAAATACGAATATTTTATTTGGTGTCATTTTATGAAAATAAATAATCGTATTTTCTAGGTTAAAAAAAATACGCATCAGTATTGCTGTAATTTTATACATTAATCTATATGGTATTTAGAAGAACCTAGTGTTTTTGTTTTTCGATATTACTTACAGAGAAATTTTAACAGCGATTTATAAATTTAAGTTGGATATTCGGTGAAAACGCAACCTTAAGATAAATAACTATTGTTTACAGGTAAATAATACATTGAAATTCTAGATATTCTACAGAAATTTGTTATTTGGTCCAAATTATCAGTTGTTAAATCCGTTAACAAAGCTTCACCCCCGTTTTGTTTCTTTTTTCAACAAATTAGAACACCACACTCTCTTCTTTCCTCTTTTTTCCGAAAAGTCCCGTCATAACTGTAAAACTAAAACATCATCTGTATCCTACGAGATTAATTTTGCAGACGGATATTCGACGATTGCGACTGTTCGTTCAATGTAAATGTGCAGAGAACAAACGACCGAGCGAATACCTACGAATTCGGTCGTTCGTTCGTTCACTTCTTTTCGCTCTAATTTAAATGCACCTTAAGATTTGCTCCGTTGCATTATAAAGCTGCTACTAGTTATGTGCATAGTTCAATAGGTTTAGACATTAAACTCAATGAGTTTAGACTAGATTACGAAAAGTTTTCAAATAAAACTTTACGAAGTGCATATCTGAAAATCTATTGTAGTTTACAATAGCATTTCCATAATCTGCAGTAACTTTGTAATAAATTATTTGACATATTTCAATAAAACCTTAATAGAAATGTTTCATAATGGTTTACTATAAAGGCTTTAAGTCAGAGCTGGGTAAAGTACTGGTAAAAGTGATTTCGGATGCACAGCTGTTTAAAGGAATTGAAAACATTTTGAATAGGCTTTCAATACATTGTAGCAGAGCAGAAATAATGACACACCCAATATTTTCATTTGTTTTCGCAGCCTACTTTGAATATTACTATTTTTGCTGTTAACATGAAATTTCTATGTTTTTGAAGCATGACACAAAAAACTGTAAACCAATTATATAATATGTTTATATATTTGATATTAGAATAGCTCAAGGAAAAGAAATTTGTCAAAACATACAGGGTGTTCTATTTAAAATAAACGCACTTTTTTGTGTACCCAGTATATTTAAAACGCTTAGCATGAGTGGACTCGACATAAAAACCATTAAGACCAATTTTTAAATTTTTTGAATCGATCGAACATAAAAATAAAATTTTTGTTTATTTTTATTAATGTAAACCACTGGCAGTTCTTCTATAGGGTCATTTGGTCAATGACCTCCCACATACAAAAAAAAATAGAGCTATTCATTTTCTGAAGTTTAAAAATATATAATATATATATTTTCAATATTCCTAAAAAATATATTAAAGTTTCTAGTTCATTCTATGCACAATACTATTCAAATATCTAGATCGCAGGATTTCGTATCCCCTCGAGCACCGAGCCTCTACATTTATATTCATTACATTATTCATTTATAGAATTTAAAAATCTTGGGTCAATCCACAACTTATCCTCAAAGCTAGCTACGGACCGAATTTACAACGAATTAAAGTGAAATAGACTTATGCGCGAATCGTCAAAAAGCAAAAAGAGACAGAAGACACTGGCGGGGACAATGTCCCTGACACATTTTACGGAAACGGTAACGCACGAAGGTCAGTAGAGCAGTCTTAATGCTGACTAGGTGTACGCGTTGGTCGGTAAATTCTGTCGCGTTGTTTTTAATGTTTGTATTTGTGAACATTTTATTAGTAAATCTCTACTTGTCGTGAAATTAAGTAAAACAGTGTTTTTGGTGTTTACTGAAAGATGGACGTAAGTTGGGTTATGAAGACCGAGTGAAATTCAAAGGTGGTGGCCGTCCAAAACCTAATATGACGATAAAGCAAACATCTCTTGATAAGAAAAAAGAAGTTAATAGGTATTTTCGAAATTCAATGTACGATTTATCCGAGTGGAAAATCTGAAATTAATCAATCTGACTTCATTGCAGTTCAAGTGGATGAAACCACAGATAGTTCCAATAAAGTACAAGTAGTTTTTGTGTTTAGATACGTTTTAGATGGTGTTGTATGTGAGAGATTTTGGAAATTTATTCAGCCTCAAGGAACGACATCGCAGCATTTGACAGATGTAATTTTAAAAGAGTTAGAATGTCTGAAAATTAATGAAAGTCCTGAAAAATTGATAGCACAAAGTTACGATGGAGCATCAGTAATGAGTGGAGGTGTACAAGCCAAAATTAAAAAAAGTTATCCTTCAGCAAATTTTATTCATTGTTACGCTCATCAACTAAATTTAATTTTGCAAAAAGCATCAAGTCAAGATAAAAGCATAAACATTTTTTTTGCCAATTTACATAGCTTTTCTTCATTCTTTGGAAAATCACCAAAAAGAACAGCCGTGTTAGATAATGTTGTTAAGGTGAGATTACCTAAAGCGGCTCCAACACGATGGAATTTTAATACAAAGTGCATAGAGACTGTTTATACCTATCGAACAG
Source organism: Rhamnusium bicolor (assembly GCA_029963845.1). Classification (NCBI taxonomy): domain Eukaryota; kingdom Metazoa; phylum Arthropoda; class Insecta; order Coleoptera; family Cerambycidae; genus Rhamnusium; species Rhamnusium bicolor. The sequence continues at coordinate 608,328 of JANEYF010002889.1, read as the reverse complement.
AATTATTAGATTGTTTAGAAAAAACCGTTGATAATGAATCAGAAAACAATACTCTAAACCAAGCTATTGGTTTAAAAACTACTTACAAAATGAACATTTTCTTTACTGGTTAAATTTTTTTTCATTTAGTTATGCCTCATTGTGATATATTGTTCAATCAATTACAAAAATGTAATATCGATGTCATAACAGTAAATAAGTGTATTGGCGTTTTTAATAGTAAAATTGAAGACATCAGAAATAAAATTTTGAATAACTATTTGGAGGAGACATCCATGTAGTCTGCCCAGAGATGTAAAACGGAAGAATCAAAAAAGGAGAATTTCATTAGAAGTTTGTGATGTAATTACATCTGAGATCAAAAACAGGTTTGGCATCAGTAATCATTTAGCAGTGTCTCAGTTATTTCACGCAGATCGATTTAAAGATTATAAAAAAAGCTTTCCTCAAGTTTAAATTAGTTAAAACGGAGTATCCAGTCATAAATCATTTGAAACTTAAAACTTAATTAGAAGTATTATATAGCCGAGAAGATTTTTCCAATAGTGAAGGTGCAGTTGCTTTGTTACAGCTTTTTATTAACAATAATTTGTGCAATACTTTTTCTGAAAGTGTCAAACTGTTAAAAATCGTATGTACTCTCCCAATGACTACCGTCGAAAGTGAACGTTGTTTTTCCACCTTAAAAAGAATGAAGACATTTTTAAGAAATACCATGGGTCAGGAAAGGTTATCTTCTTTAGCTATGCTTACCATAGAAAGGGCATTAATAAAGAAGATAAAAGACTTTAATGAAACAGTAATTGACCACTTTGCATCTCAAAAAGACCGGAGGATCGACTTGGAATTTAAATCACTTTAAAAGGTAGGTAATACAGTAAACTTTTCTAATTGACCTCCCTATATCTTGACCCACGAACCGCCACTGATGTAAACCCCCCAGGTTTACATTAATAAAACTAATCCTTTACAGTGCACTGGTAGACTCGATCTATTGCTTCGAAAAGATCACCTTTTTTATATTTATGTTCTGGACACGCTTGATTTGACAGTACCATGATGAACGTATAGAAATTAACTGTGTTAAAATTTGAGAAAAATGCGGTAATAAACTACTCACGAAAACGAAAAAAAATAGAGAATATCTAATAGACAGAAGACATGTGGTACTTCAGTGTGTCATACTGAGAGCACATCGAGTTGTAAAATTTTTAAATTTCAAGCTTACAAAATAAAGATGAAGATTGGGGAGTATCTGGTGCCGTGGTCACCCAGTATAAACCATAACTTCTATAATTACAAAATACTTTATAAAAATGCGTTCATCTTAACATTATTAGATCAATTTATATTAAATAAAATGTTAATTTAAAGTCCGTCCAATAACTTTGCCAACCAAAACATTGGCATGAAAATCGCTTAAAATACCACAATTGCCTCATCCGTCATAATATGAATTGGCCTAAATATAGACGTAATCATACATTTAAGATAGTTTACACTCTTGGCCCCATAAAGAGATGAAAGATTTACTTTTGAATAATATCATGGAAATAATACAAGCGATATACTGCTGTTGAAGTTGCTATTTTTAATACTTCTTTAAATAAACTTAAGTTTATTATTATAACTTGTGACAGAAATTATTAATACGCGCCGAAAATAATATTTGAATTAAAACCCGTTCCACAGCGCCCTGAAGTTTAGACTTTCTGGGTGCATGGCAGATAAATCAAGGTACACACGCCAATACCTCGAGATCCGTGCTTAATAATCTTGAGTTGACATAAGTCAGCCTTCTGTAAAGGTAACTTATTAATAAGCCTGGCCAAGCGATGGTAGATTCAGGGCCGGGCGCAATACCAATGTCATCGCGCGCTTGTTTACGATGACGATGACACGACACACTTCAGTTGTCATCTGTCGGTCGATGCATAGAGTACTAATAAATAATAAATAATGTTGAGCGTAAAGAGTAGAAAACGACCGTACGCTGATAAAGTAAGTAAATTTATTGCTGAATTTCTGGATTTATTCTATGATGGATGTAAAATAATTTGTAAGGTTTGTGATCAAGACTTAATGTGCTAGAATAAATACGGCTGCAAAATTCATGTCAATAGTAACCGGCATAAAAATTTAAAAAAATGACGTGTCTTCTTTGGAACCTCAGTTTATGTTTGATTTACTGTTGATGCTGATTGCTTGTGATGTTCCCCTGCGCATATTAGATAAACCAGCATTTCGGGAGTTCTGGAATAAATACAATCCCCAGGTGAATTTACCAAGTCGTTCATCGTTACGTAGATATGTACCAAGTGTTCGTGAAGACATTGTAAATAGGATTAAATGTGCATTAAAAAATACACGGCTGTAGTTATGTGTTGACGAGACGACAGATTGTAAAAAAAATCTATTTTAAATATTATAGTACGTGTACTCGACCCTGTTAAACCAACATTTCCACTTTTACTAACTAGCAAAAGACTAACTGCGTGTACTGGCGAAACAATTACGCGGGTGGTGTTGGAGACTTTCGAAAAATTTGAACTGTCAACAAGTCAAGTGTTGATGTTTGTGACCGACGGTGCTGCGACAATGCGTTTTTGGGGGAGTGTTTTCTTCAAAGAGACGATTGTAGGTTTTTACATGTTACGTGTAAAGTGCATGCGTTCCATCTTGTAGCAGAAACGATTCGAAAATGTTTTCCAGAGGTAGATGCATTAATAGCAAATACAAAAAAAAGTATTTCTCAAATCTCCTAAACGACTTCGAGCATTTCACACACTGTGTCCTTTTATTCCGGAACCACCAGAGCCGATTCTTGCACGTTGGGTAACGTGGTTGAAGGCAGCTTTTTATTATGCTGAATGTTTTCAAGAAATAAAAGCTGTGATACTACAGTTCAACCCTAACGAGGCTGCAGTTATTAAGGAAAGCCAGACAAGCTTTCAAGATGTTTCCCTTGAAACAGATTTAAAAACTATTTATAACAATTATACAGGACTACACGACGCAATAGAAAAATTGCAAAATACTTCGTTGTCGTTAGTGGAATCGCTGCAAATAGTGGACGATGTAAATACACAGCTACAGACTATAAACGACGCAAAAAATAAGTCCGTTATTGAAAAATTCGAGAGTGTATTACGGAAAGATCCTGATTTTACCAAATTAAGACAAATTTGTGATGGTGCATCTACAGCTGCGTTAAGTGAGTTCACAGAGTGTTTTACTTATGCCTGTATTACTTCCGTAGATGTCGACCGGTCTTTTTCAAAATACAAACATATTTTTTCACCACAGCGAACATCGCTTACTGAGACAACTGTAGAAATATATCTGATGCTACACAGTTATTATAGAAGTGCTCCAGTTTGTGATAGCGACAACCAAGCTACTTCATAAATCTGCTTAAGAAGGAGAATTTTGTACATATTTTTATAAAGTGTACCAGTATTAATATAATTTATTTCCATTTATTTTATTTATTTATTTCTTTATTATTAGTTATCACTTAGATATACAATGTACATGTGTGAACGTCATTTAACAGTTTAATAATAATGTGCAGCACTAAGCTTACAAAATATAAGGAAATACATAAAAAAAGAATTTAAAGCGAACGAAATAGTACAAAAACATACATCACAATATATAAAATATTTTTGTTTTTATTATTGTACTTATTCAAGTATTATGATATGATGCATACCCAGTACGTCTCTGTAGGATTAATGCCCTTGGCCAGGCTTACTTATTAATATTTATTATCGTCTTTTTGGATGCTCCTACAAAATTTTAATTACAATTTATTTTCTATGTTGTATCAGATATGTTACGATTACAATATTTCTTTCAAGGCGAAACTATTTGGCAATCGAGAGTAATGCAACATATTTTCACCCTATGATTTACCAGAAAATTAATTAATATATCGTAGTACGCTGGGCTTTCAAATGAACTGCTAATTGAAGTAGACAAAACACGTATTAAAAAAATAACAATGTGTTTTAAAAACTTAAAAATAAAACAATAAAATCGTACACACAAAACGTTCGTGCATCCGCAACCTGTCTCATTCGCATACTTGCTCAGATGTGTAGCCGCCTTTATGGAATAATGATAAAAAATTGGTACAAATTCGGCAACATCATTTGGCACCGTTTTATAGATTTTATTTTTTTAAGTGACCCCACAGGTAATAGTCCAAAGGCGAAAGGTCCGGTGACCTCGCTGGCCACTCGACTACTCCACGATTACCAATCCATTTTTCGGGAAATTGTTGATGGAGAAATTGTCTTACGTCTCTAGTATTATGACGTGGTGCCCCATCTTGCTGAAACCATAAATTTGGCAATCTGTTCAGTGGTAATTCGTCTAAATAATCTGAAAATGTTGTTCTCATAAATTCAAGATAACCTGCACCATTTAAATTTTCTTACCCAGTACGTCTCTGTAGGATTAATGCCCTTGGCCAGGCTTACTTATTAATATTTATTATCGTCTTTTTTGGATGCTCCTACAAAATTTTAATTACAATTTATTTTCTATGTTGTATCAGATATGTTACGATTACAGTATTTCTTTCAAAGCGAAACTATTTGGCAATCGAGAGTAATGCAACATATTTTCACCCTATGATTTACCAGAAAATTAATTAATATATCGTAGTACGCTGGGCTTTCAAATGAACTGCTAATTGAAGTAGACAAAACACGTATTAAAAAAATAACAATGTGTTTAAAAAAACTTAAAAGTAAAACAATAAAATCGTACACACAAAACATTCGTGCATCCTCAACCTGTCTCATTCGCATACTTGCTCAGATGTGTAGCCGCCTTTATGGAATAATGATAAAAAATTGGTACAAACAGCATAAATAGTCGTGGTATTTCTGTTGCATTCAATTAACTGAACATAATAAAATATTTTTGCGCTTATAGCCATCTATTTATGGCACCGCATAAAAATATTCTTAATCAATACGATATAATAAAAAAATATTTTGCTAGATTTCCTAATCTAGTAAAATATTTTTTTATTATATCGCATTAATTAAGAATATTATTATGTGGTACCATAAATCGATGTAACGGTTTGATGAAAATATCATTTCAGTTTAAATTATATATATATATATATATATATATATATATATATATATATATATATATATATATATATATATATATATATATATATATATTTATTTATATGTATATTTATATGTATATATATATATATATAAAATACTCACTTGTTATTGCTATGTCATATTAAACATATAAACTAATTTCTGTATTTTCATTAAGACTCAACGTTGAGTCTATTTAAATAAATAAATACAACACAAGTTAACGTAAACTGTAATCTAACAATTGGCGCAGTCGGTAATGAAGTCCATTAGAATAAAGAGAATATCGCGAGATGCCTAACTAGTGCAAGTTAACTACTGGAACAAGGAGCCTTTGGTGGCAGATTCTAATCCCTAGACGGAAGAACCTGCTTCATGAAGAAAACCATTGAGTTACTCTTGCTGTTCGGATCAGTAGCCCTAGCGGTTTCCGAATACCAAATCACACCAATAAATAACACCATTGGAATTTATTAACACGAGAAATCTGAAATAATTGTGAGTAACGAGAAATGGACACTACTAATCCACAAGAATATATCCTTAATAAAAACAGCTTTTGACAAAAACGACAAAATCCTAGACACCATTCTTAACACCCTTGACCCTGCGTATCATAACATGAATACTTTCATGAGCGAAGTCAAGACTCATCGTAGCCTTCTAAAACAAATTTCTAAATCTATTCAACTTAAATTTGACGAAGTTTACCTCGATACAAAACGATACAAACGAGGAATTTTAAACGGTATCGGGACAGTATTTAAATCAATTACCGGAAATTTAGACGCTGAAGACGGTCAATATTATTCTGATTGTATTAATAAACTAAATAATGACGAGCATCAGTTAGAAAACTTAATTAAAAACCAAATATCTGTAACAACATCGATTATAAAAAATTTCAATTCAACTATTCAGAAATTACAAATTGACGAAGAAACGTTCAATAAAGATATGAAAGATATCGAGGATACGATCTTACGTACGGAATACGACATACAAATAATTCACACAAAAGTCTTAAAATATGTGAACAATTAATGGGAAACTATTTATATATTGAAGACAATTTAAATGATATTTTCAATTCAATAACATTTTCACGATTAAAAATTATTCATACTTCTATAATTACCTCTCAAGATTTAATAAACTCTTTACAAGAAATTTCACAAAATTTGCAAAGGAACAACTTGCCACATCAAATAAAATTATCAAGAGTTGCTCAGTACCTAGATATTATTGAACTGCAAGATTTTCAAGCAGAATCAAGTTTAATTTTTGCTTTAAAGATACCTCTAATAGATTCTCAAATGACACAACCTATCAATTATACCCTGTCCCTGTTTTGTATAATAGAACTAGTTTGCGCCACATCTTGTCAACTTTTCAAAAATATATGGCGAGAGATGATGATTCTTTATTGTTTATACCCATTCTGGACCTGGTAGAATGCAAACAACTCTACATTGGAACTAAATTATGCTCGAACTTGTTTGCTTACCCGATCGACACCAATTCTATTTGTGAAGCAAGACTGTTCAAACATCTCAATCGTCTACCCGAAAACTGTCAAACATCATTTATCATTAGTCAGGGATATTATGTTCAGAAACTCCAGAAGAATACATGGTTAGTTATTAATGTAGAATCTTTACATATTACTATCAGTTGTCCTAAGAGGAACACAATAACATAAATCATCACGATGGACTCTATTATAAAATTACAACCTAGTTATGACGCCTTTATCAGCATTACCAAAATTCAAGCCGAATCCAACGAAATATTAGATGTCAAGGATAAAACTCATCCTATCCAAATTTCATATGAGTGCTGCAACAACCTGAACACCGAAGACCTAGAAATTGCCAAACACAAATTAGACCAATATTCCAAAAATTTAGACGATCTTATCAACGAACCTTTTATGACCAAACATATCTCATAGTTCACATGTCTGACCATAACATCACATAATCATTGCCATTGATCTTCATCAGCTTGGACAATGCTCTCATACCAGAGTCATCCAAGTGGAAGCCACAAAGGTGCGACTGGCTCCCTGTCAGTGGTTTTCCTTTAGTGCCTTTTTTGAGTTTTGTCCATCATTTTAACTCAGCTACACCGTGCTGATGAAGACCAATTAGTCAGAAACACGTGTCCACGGTTTGTATCTTTCTGCCATTTGCAATTTTTGCATTTTCCGCCGTGCAATTTTTTTCTTTCTGCGGGCGATACCCGATAATTCATTATTTTGTTTTTACTGTAATGTAAATAAACCCGTGTTTAACTCATTCTCTGTATATATATATATATATATATATATATATATATATATATATATATATATATATATATATATATATATATATATATATATATATATATATATATATATATATATATATATATATATATATATATATATATATATATATATATATATATATATATATATATATATATATATATATATATATATATATATATATATATATATATATATATATATATATATATATATATATATATATATATATATATATATATATATATATATATATATATATATACATACATATATAAATATACATATTGGAGTTGCTCGTAACTTGAAACAATCTCTAACGTATCTACTAGTGATTTAGTGGTTTAAAGCATTGAGTGCAATGAGTGCAGTTAGATTTCTTGAACCACATTTTATTAACAGAGTAAAACATTTGGGTCATTTCTAACTAATGAGCTGATTTTTTTTTTTTTGGTTTAAAAAGAGCACAAAAAATTTAACAGCTATTTAAAATGTCATGTTGGACAGTTGGCGAAACTGTAACCCTAGTAAAAACCGAAAAATTACCAGTGTCGTACCTAGTATAAATGTGATTAAGTGGGTTAAATGGTAGACGACGGACTCGAAAACTGAAAACCTCATTATATCTTAATTATTAAAATAGCTACTGAATACTGTTTATGTACTAAGTTTTATACCGATATCTCAATCCGTGGAGATAACTGCAAAAGAAACTAAAAAAAAATGCAACGCTCTGTATCTTTAAAACTGAACGAAATGCGATGTATATTTATTGAAATATTTTTTCTTAAAATGGAATCTTCTCTCGCTTGTCGAAATCTTGTTACTTAAAAATGGGACATCCCGTATATTGTAACACAGTACCAATGTGCAAAAAATAAATGAACAGTGTTTGACCCCCAGCAGTCATCAAGTCTCAATGTGTGTCCACTCAAGAGGAATCATTGATTCGATTGAACAAGGTTACGTTATAAGGCGATTATTATCATTAATTGACAAGGACAAAGTCAATCATAAACTCTTATCTTACTTGAGTTTGGAGGGTATTGAATTTGGTGATATGATAGTGTCAGTTTTCCTGTCATATTTATTTAATATACTATGTGCCTTCGTGGTCGAGTGGTAAGGACACTTGCCTAACCCTGGTGTCCCGATCTCCGAACGAAAAGCTAGGATTTTTTCTAGACCAAAAATTAATCCTCACATACTCGGACATTAGGTGTGTGTCCACTGTCTCTAAATGTGTAGACCTCTTCCACACAAGGTACCTTCAGGGATACAGGAGGTTGTATTACCTGTGGTGTTTTAACTTCAGTACGTTAAACATATAAGTTTCAAATCTACAACATTTATTGCTACATCGGAAATCCCTCAGGGCATTTGCTTTATATAATAATTAGTAATCAGATATACAGGGTGTTCACGCGAAAACTCTACTATTTAAACTCTTCTTCATGTCTTAAAGTATCGGAGAACATAAAAAAATTATTTGATACCGGTTTTCACCAAGTTTTTATATGCGCTATCATGTTTTGCCCTAAATGTTTTGAGTATCAAAACATTCTATCATTCTGAATATAATGATATGCCATACTTGTCTTTAAAATAACTTGAATATATAAAAAAGTATATTGTTTAAAAAAATCTAACATTTTATTGCTTCGTATTTATCCATTTCTAGAAAGAAATAATAAAATAATTATTGGGTATTGCAAAAGCACTCTTTCAAATCTAACATAATAATAATAAATACCTATAGAACTTTATATTTTATACTGTCATTCTTATCTGAATGTGCTAGTATAAAAGTTTTAGGTATATAAAGCAAAAGAAAAAAATACATTTTATCATAAAAACTATTAAAACAACTACTCAGTCTAGGAGCATGAGCTGCATTGAATTTAATAACAATGTCCTTAGTACTAGGAAGCAAAAAAAAACAAGTTAAAAATACAAAAAATTAAAACCTCTAGTCGGATATATATATATATATATATATATATATATATATATATATATATATATATATATATATATAGTGGTGAGAGGTATGAAACTTCTCATATGGTCTGAATGCTACTATCCGACCGACATCCTAGATATTTCTGTGGCGGATAGCGACTTGCATCACAGCAAGTACCGAGAGCGGCGACCCCTAGCCCAGGTGGACTAAACTAATGGGCTAGGCTAAACCTGGCTAGGGGTCGCCGCTCTCGGTACTTGCTGTGATGCAAGTCGCTATCCGCCACAGAGACATCTAGGATGTCGGTCGGATAGTAGCATTCAGACCATATGGAGAAGTTTCATACCTCTCAGACATAAAACGGTTATTTATAGATGATACAAATGTGTCTCTCCTCAACTTAGGTTAATGCCCACGCGCAAACGTTGCACTGTAAGTAATTGGTCAATTCGCCAGTTTTCACGGACCTGGATGTTTTACCTATTAGTTGGGAACCTGGAGGCCCAAAATCGATCATGGGGTGTGAACTCAAAGATACAATTTTTAAAAAATACCATCAAGAAAGATCATACGGATTTGAATCTGGAAGGCGCAATGCCGTTCAGGATTGCAAAAAGACATAAACGACACAAACGAACACCACCGACAGGAAGCCAGTGACTCATTTGTAGCTGCAATTAAAAACCTCGCGTTTACAGGGCGATAGACAATGTCTATTGCCCTGTAAACATGGGGTCTTTCAATTATTGTATGTTGTATGTGTTGACGCCTTGTTCTCTCTAGATATCTTAGAAAAACACATTTTAGGTCTCTGAATAATTCCTTTTTTTGTTGGAGGATAATTGGGAAAACTTATAGATGTTTCAAACCATGCGTAGTTACTAAATAGAAATCTTTCGCTGTGTATATTACACCGTACCTACTTCTCAAAATCTTTTATAAAAACAAAAAAACTTTTCTACGCAAGTAAGGAATGTCTTTGTCAGAAAAAGTTCATCAGAGCTCGATCCTGAAATGAATAAATTTAAAAATATAAACTCGTATATACATAAAGAAGATTTAAAAATAACTCATATTTATCTTAAGCTAGTTTAAATTGGTGCAAACATGCGCAAGTTTCTAACCATATCCCTAAAAGATCATCTTATTAGCTAACATTAATGACTAAAAGTATAATTCCGAAACATTGAGAACTAAACTAAAACGCTAAGGTTCCTAAATCATACATCTTGATTTTCGATATAAAAAATAGCTTCAACAAAAGAATCATTACTATATTCGTGTGTGAATAGAATGTTACATATAAAAATTGTTAGACTTACCACTGGGTAATGACGTCCTGGTAAAATAAAAATTACTTTAAAATCCACCGAGAAGTAAGCAAATAAAAACAAACAGTATTATTAAATTCTCTATAATCCGTCTATTAATAACGCGTAGGAAGCACAAGTTTAGACCGGTGTATCGCAGGTAGTTCACAATTTCTAGTGATAATAAAATACCTATAGATGCGCAGACTCATTGGGTATTACTTACAATAATAAAAATCGGATACGGCGTTTTTCGAAATTTCGAATTTCTGCCAACTTTTGTCGTCCTAGGCCCCACTGTGCGTCGCGCTTTTGCCGCAGAGCGGTTTTTTGAAGGAAATTAATTTCACTATTTTGGCTTTTAAAAATTGAATAATTGAGATAAAAATGTTTAGTTTGAAGTTTTGAATATGATTTTTTATTCTTTATCTAATTTGCTAAAAAAATGGTGTGATGTAATATTTTGAACCCGTGTAATTTCGGTCTCGGGCATTTTTTACGTTTCCAATGGCTGAAAGCCTTCTATGTGATCTGGGTGATTTTTTTGGTAACATTGATTTTTTGAAAAAATTAAAATTTTTGTAGAATTTTGGTTCTACAACACTGTCCTAACTAGTTCATTTTAAACTATGTCGCGACCGCCACTGCTCCGGTTTGTGGAACCCTTTAACTAATCATATGCATGTGTTTGCTGGAAAGTTGCAGCTTTTGTTTTACGTAAACAATGTTTAATAGCAACTTCTTCAACTTAAAATGTTTCCTAAGTAATCAAAAATACGACAATACCATATAAAAATACTGTACAATATACAGGATATTTCTTAAGGCAGAACAAACTTTTCTAATTCAAATTAATTGTGATAGATCAAACTAAATGATAGTCGTTTAGGTGAACATCTCTGTACATCTATATAAATAGCCAGGTGCTCGACTTAATAAAGCTGATAACAGTCATTCACACAAGGAAAAAAATTTTACTCATTTAGTTTACGTGTTGTCATGTTCAGACGATTACATACTGTTGTTTAATTTACGTGAATATTAAACCAAGTTTTAACTAAATGAAAAACCATGAACGAATATTTCAGGGACATAGTTATATTTGTGGAGAGAAACATTAACGACACATTTACCATGAAAATGATACCGGTACGTAATGTTTTATTTATCTCTATTTCATTCTTATTTTTTATACAAATTAATAAAATAGATTATTCCGCTGTTCATTAATTCTTTGCTATTTTTACAATTTTACTGATAATTATAATATTGACAAACAACATTTTATATGACTGGACGAGTTTACATCTAAATCAGCAAATAATTTGTTATTAATGTTAATATAGTGTAAGTGCCAATAAAAACCCTTACAGAGTAAAACTGTGACAGAGAATGTTAAGGGGTTCAATACCAAAACAAATATGGACTGGTGCTATATGGACCAAAAAAGGGAATAACGATGCAGCTAACGTAAAGCCAAGCCCTTTTTATCCATAAGGAGAGAGGCAGCAGGCCCAGCAGAACTTCAGGAACAGCTGTGGGTATTGATCTTATTGCGACTGTAATCTACAGACAGGCAAATCTTTAAATCCTTGCCAACCTTTGGGAGTGGTGGTTAATCCACCAACCCATATAGGTGTCTGACTACCGATCCGTGGGCTGAGGCTCCAGTTCCTGCCTACCACCCGACTCAAAAACCAAAGGTTGTCGTTGATTTTTCAATGATTCGACTTCCATAGCAATATCATATCTAGAGTAACCCACAGATATTTGCGCTCTCACATAAGTGCCAAAGGTCTTTCATACATAACTGGTGCCTTAAAATCCTCCATTTCTTTTGTTGAAGAGGATCATCTCGGGCTTAGCAGGGTTGACTGAGAGACCAGTTTCTCTACATCACATTTCTATTAATCTACAGGCTACCTACATCCTATCACCGGCGACTTTTTAAAGTCAACCAATCACTAGGACTAGTCCGTCACCTGCGCAAGTCTGAGTATAGAAGCTTTCCGCTGTTAGACGCTCCATGAGATCAACCATTACCAGACACCATAGGTGAGGTTATAAATAGTTGCCTTTTATGCAGTCTCCTCTCACCACAACGTGTGACTAGCTATTCCCTAGAGCAGTGCTAAATCGTCTTCCTCCCATCGCAGACTTCACCCACTTGACCAATACTGGTGATACACCTTTAGCCCTAGAGTGTCATATATAATCACAGTAATTGCTTTGTGCCTTGTCAAAAGGGCTTTTTATTTTTACAAGGCCATTTCCTTATAGTGGAGAACCCTTCTTACCTTACGCACTATAGCATGTAGAGCTGTCTCTGTGGAACGTCCTCATCTATATGCATGTTGATTTTCATAATATGGGTACTACTCTTTTTAACGTTTTCAGCAGAAAAGACGTGAGACTGATAGCCCTAAATGATTTGGGAGTCGTGTAATCTTTTTTCCCATTTTGGGAATAAAAAACGTCTTGGCTGATCTCCATGCTAGCGGGAGATATTCCAGTGCCAGATTACACTCCTTATAGTTAGGCAGAGAATATTTAGGCCTTTCTAAAGCAAGACCAGAAAAATTCCAGCTGGTCTTGCTGCTTTGTTGGGATCAAACTTGTTCACTGTCTAGGCTATTGCACCGTCTGGTATCATTCACTTGGCGAATCTCCAATCCACTTGTGGGATAAGCTCCTTTAGAGGTGTAAGTGGGACGATGTCTTTGCCAGAAAAATGAACATCTTAGAAGAGTCATAATGTCTCCTCACCAGGGGTGGTACATGTCCCATCCTGCTTTTTAAAGATTCTATGGCTTCCTTAGTTTCGCATCTCAGGATTTTCGTTAGTCTGGTGAACTCCAGCAGAGATTATACTTCTCTGGAGTACGCCCGCCAGCTGTCCCTTTTGCTGCTCCTTAATTCATTTTAAATTTCCTAGCCGCCTTATGTACATCCTATGAGGTAACCACCAATCTCTTGAGAGCTTATTTTATTTTAATTTAGTTTTATAAATACAATTTCAATCTAAAAAGATAAAAAACATTTGTTTTAAAAATGGCAAAAAAGAAAACAGGCTGTTATTTAAAAAAGTAATAAAAATTTATCAGAGCAAGAAAACCAAACAAACATGCATTGAAAGTAGTCAAACAATTTCTATATGTCATTTTTTATATAGGCAATATTAACGAAATTACAATTGTTATTCAGCTTTTGCTTGTCTGTATATTTTGGTAAGTATCCAGAATAAAAAGGTATGAACAAAACCAGTATAACATAGACATATACAGGGATTCTATGATAGCTAGAAACTTGATTTAAAAACATAAATAAACTAGACAAAAAGGTCTATAACCGGAAATTCTTTTCGAATATACAGGGTGAGCCAAGACGATTCTACGGGGTCAGCTAATTTTTTTTTAAATACTATGCCATGTATATCAGAAAATTTTTTGAAACCTTTTTGTGGCCTCCTTCCACTCCTGTATTATAGTTGACTCTCTCCCAACCACTTGGATGTAATGATTTTTTGTTGTTGAAATTATGCCATTTACACGTGTATATTAAAAAAATCACTACAGTCACAATTATCGATTTTAAGAAGAAATATCTTCATACCAGTTTTGAGACATCTGTGTGATAACACTCAGCCATTTTCACTTCCTCAAAGTATACAGGGTGGCCAAAAATAATTTTTAAATTTACAACTATTTGAACTGAATTTTCTCAATTTTCTCAAACGGAGCACCCTGTATAATGTTTGGATGATATGATGTAGAATTGAAAAACAAAAAATTTTTTATACGTACCTCTCTATGGCTATTTGTAACAATTTTTGATTTATTGAAAAATAACTGCAAAATTTAGCAATAAAAATTAAAAATATTTTTATGTGCCACAGATGTAATATTAATTATGTACCGATCATGTTTATACTTTTATATCCTGGGTACTTAATAAAATATACATGCAACATTAATGTAAATAAGAATGTGTTGAAGTCACATTACACTGTTATGTACAGTATACGTATATACCATTTAGAGGTATCTGCGGAGAACATTTCGAGGTACCTGGCACAGACATATTATGTAAATGGTATTTATGTGGGAATGTGCCGTTTCGCATGCATATAATTTTGTAATGTAAAACTTAGCATGCCCCTAGTCATAGCACCTAAACATAAAAATAATTAAAAATTTTTCAACAACGTGCCTCCAGTTGAAAAATTGGTCGTAATCTAGTAATCTAAGACTAAGGGAGGTACTTAAAATAGTCATATTTAAGTATCAATCAATACACAATGAAATGTTTGCAAGAAAATGAATATGCAACCATTATTGGTGCGTTTGACACAGAATTTTCAATTTTAAGAGAAAATGGTTGCATCAGTTAACATGTTCTTCATGTATATTTACGTGTTAATGATATTTAATAATCTATCAAAAAAATTGATGCATGACAACTTAATCACTGATAAAAATGATTATACTAGATGGTGGATTTAACAGCTTAACATTGTTATCGGAGAAAAATATGCACATAAATACATATCTGAATCATTAACAAGCAAGTTCGAACGCGTCACGTTTTTTATAAACTTGATAATACTGTACTAATTAAAAATATTGTAAATTTTGTTATTTCAGTAAGTTTACTGAATATAAACCGCTTCAAAAAAGTTAAGAATATTGTAAGTTATAATATTGTTATACTGTTCTAATAGTATATTACTATTTACTACTAGTTTTTGAATAAAAAGAAAAACCATGCAATTTTCGGTCACTATATTTGTAAGAACTTTTGAGAAACATGCATTTCATCACAACATCTTGGGGCAGTTTATATCAGGTGTTCGTCAAGAGTCTTCTTGAGCCACCACCGGTTTTATAATTCTTATAAATGCCATAGATGATGAGTATATCTGCTTTTTAATGTATACAGATATCAAAATCTTATATAGAATATCCAGTTTATTTTAGAAATTACCATTTTTAAAATTATTGTGCTACAATCAAAGAAAAAAAAATATTTCTGAGACACTATTCACAGAATAACAGAACATCAGGGAACATCGAACTTATTATTAATCGATACTGTTCTATTTTATTTAAAAAAAATATTTTCTAAACACTCAAATGACTAGGTATGCCTCTTCCGGGATAATGACTATAAATTTGTAAATATTGCCTATATAAAAATATCTGATGTGGCCAGCATATAACTTTCTTATACCAGTATATATCATCCCGACCTAAAAAAATCATTTGATACTGTCAGTAATAATCCATGTCATATATTTTAATAATTACTTCTTATTGACATTGACATTTTTGTAACTAAATTAGACATTTCAAGTGTCAAACTGTTAAATTTATCCTAACCTCATTTTATGAGGTCAAATGTGTAAAAAATTTCAGTTTATATTAGCTTTATTTAAGTACTTGGAAAATATATTTTATTAGCTTGATATAGTAGACGTGATTTATAATCCTTCATCAAGAATATATTTTTTTGTAAAGGCAAATACAAAAAAGTTTGTGTCCTGAGGACCCCCTTTCAACTGGCCAATTTTGCTCATCACCGAATTTTTCATTGTCTTTGACCTTTAGAACACGTGTACCAAATTTGAAAGTTTTATCTCAAAAACTGTGGCTACTATCGCGATACCACAGACATGCCGACAGATTTTTTTTCCATAAAGTTGTTTTTTCATTATAATCCGTCAAAGTTCATTCAGAAATGCAATAAAAATTTTTAATTTTTTTTCCCAAAATGGTACCTATTTTCTTCTTTCATTAATTATGTCTCTTCTGGTAGTACCACATCCACCAAATTTTATGTGTCACCTAAATGTTGTTAAAAACTTAACCGCAAAATTTGGAAAGTCTCCTATTAGTGTTTTTTGAGTTATCGCGAATACACGCACGCACGCACGCACACACACCTACACAAACACACACACACATCAACAAACACGTACCGACAGACATCATTCGGAAAATAGTCAGAATGGATTCAGGCGTGTTCAAAACGTATATATCAATCAAAATCTGGAGGTCGAAAAAAACTACGATTACTATACTTTCAAAAGAAAAAAAAAATGAATCCATACATTAGAAATTATAAAATGAAACAAATTGAGACAAACATATTACAAAATTTTACAGAATATAATGAACTTATAGACAAATACGAAAAACAATGCAATTTCAAAATATTACATAGTAATATAAGAAGTATCAATAGAAATCTGGATGAATTAAAAATAGAATTATCTCAAATGAAATTTAAATTTGACATTATAGTTTTCTCAGAAACATGGCAAATAAATGACACAACAGTTTATAATATTCCTGGATATAACTTGCTAATGAAGGGGAAATAAATCAGAACGATGGGGTTGTTGTATATATTAAACATAATATTAATTATACTGTAGATATTGTAAATATTGATAATGTTAAAATTCTGCAGGCACAGTTGAAATATAATAACAAAACTATTTTAATTTCTGCAATATATAGGCCCCCATCTACATCAGAAAATGCGTTTATAAATGGCCTCCCCGAATATCTTAGAAGTAGCCCAAAAAAAATCAAGATATACATATCCTCGTCGGGGATACAAATATCGATATCTTAGGTGATTTTGCTTACGTAAATGATTATCTAAACATTCTGGCAGAGGAAGGTTTTATTTCAACAATAAATGAATTCACACGTATTCAAAGGCAAGCAAAAAGCTGCATAGATCATTTATTTGTCAAAACTAATAAAAACAGTTATAAAAATATTTCAGCTATTATAAAAACTAACATTAGTGACCATTTCTCAATTGCTAACCAAATTGTCTTTTCTGAAATAAAAAACAATATTAAATATGAGAAAACAAAAACATATATAGAATATGATAAATTAATAAGTACATTAAAAGAGGAAAATTGAATAGAAGTGTATTTAGCCAAAAATGTAGATGATGCTGCAAATTTATTTATTAATATTTTAAAAAATAAAATATTAAAATCAACTAAAATTGTAAAAATTAAAAACAATGAAATCAAAAGAAAGTGTTGGATAACTTCAGGCTTAGTAAAATCTATCAATCATAAAAATGCCCTTTACGCAAAAATGAAAAACAATGAAACAATAGAAAATATTAATATAAAATATAAAAAATATAGAAACAAATTAAATGATTTAATTAAAAATGCAAAGTCTAATTATTTTCAAGCAAACATAGAAGAAAATAAAAATAACTCTTCAGCTTTGTGGAACTGTGTGAAAGAAATAACAGGTGACAATAAAACACGAAATGGAATTAAAGAACTTAAAGTAGAACCTGGAAATATAACTGATGGAAAGCATATGTCAAACGTATTTTGCAATTACTTTACTAATGTCGGAAAGCTTTTCGCAAACAAAATAAAAACAAAATTTGATAACACGCACACGAACATATCTAATTCAATTTTTTCTTTCCCAAACAAATCCAAAAGAAGTTGTTCAAATAATTAATGAACTGAAAAATCATAAAACACCAGGGCTGGATTGTTTGAAGTCTGAGGCTTTGAAATATGTAGCGGTTGAAATATCCACCCCTTTAGCACACATTATAAATATGGCATTTGATACTGGCGAGTGTCCAACGGCTTTCAAGGTCGCTATTGTTAAACCTACCTACAAAAGTGGGGATAGGCTGGACGTGTCTAATTATCGGCCAATTTCCTTAATATCTAACGTGGCAAAAGTTTTCGAGAAAATACTAAAAAAAAAGAATTAACGATTATCTTGAAAAATATAATATTCTATGAGATAAACAGTATGGTTTCAGAGACGAATTATCAACTAGTGATGCAATTTCTCAATTAACAGGAAAAATAAATAAATCAGTAAATGATAAAAAACCATGCTTATGTGTTTTTGTAGACCTGAAAAAAGCGTTTGATACTGTTAGCCACGTCCAGCTTATGCGCGTTTTACAGAATACTGGTTTCCGAGGAACGCCATATATGCTTATGTGTAATTATCTCTCAAATAGAACGCAATCTGTGAATATTAATGATACTTTCAGTGACTTTCACACTGTCGAATATGGAGTTCCTCAGGGAACCGTTTTAGAACCAATACTATTTAACATCTACATAAATGATTTGTATAAATTGGAAAGTGAAGGTAGCATATTAAGTTTCGCTGATGACACAGTGGTCCTTTATGAGGATGAGTCCTGGATCACGCTTAAACAAAAAGTAGAACGTGATTTTAAACAAATAATAAAATGGTTCAATAGTAGACTTTTAACCATAAACTTAACAAAAACCTACTATGTTCCCTTCACATCATATAAAAAATACGTACCAACGTACAACAAACTTACCATAGATGTAGATCCAGAAGAGGGTATAAAAGTAGATATTGCATCAGTCACTCACATAAAATACTTAGAAGTATATATAGACAGCCATCTAAAATGGGATATACATATTAATTATGTTATAAAAAAAATTAGGTTTTTATTATACAAATTTAAATATTCTTCTAATATCCTAAACATTAATCAGTTAAAAATCTTTTTTATTATTCCCTAATTGAAACTCACCTAACATATGGCATAGTTGGATGGGGAGGTGCTACAAATAATTTTATTGATAACCTGCAAATAGCACAAAAACACGTGTTGAAAATAATTTATAGAAAACCTTTTACTTACCCTACAGAAGATCTTTATAATGAAACCAAAATATTTGATTTGCGTCAATTGTATTGCCAAATAATTTTAGTAAAGCAACATAAAAATAAAAAAGAGTTAGTAAAAATTGAACATGAACATGACACTAGATATAAAATTAATTCTGCCAGATTGCCTAAAACTAATAAAAGCATAGCACAAAGATGCTTTACATACTTGGGACCGAAACTATATAATATTTTGCCAATTGAAATAAAACAAATTAATTCAAACAGTTTATTTAAAAATGTAATAAAAAAAATGGATACATAGCAAAAATAGATTAGATATACATAACATCGTAGACATGAAAATACATACACTTTAAAGTCAAAATGTTAGTAAGTATAGTTAGTTACATATGAAATTTGAAATGATTAAGTACCTATATTTAATTAATATGTACATATACTTATGTTGTAAATTAAGATAGTAGCGGCTTAATTATTGTACCTCACTACTCAAGGCGTTGCCCTTTTTTCGAGAGGTATAATGAAAGGTCGCACTACAACACTTTTTATACATATATGTAGAGTATTATAATGCTATTTAACTTCCACACACAGAGGTATTGTCGTTCGTGGATTATTTTGTTTATTTACTTAAGGATTAAGTAGCTTGTACAATAAGTGTAAAATTTTTTATATGAACTCTGGTGAATAAATTATTATTTTTTTTTTTTTTCGGTTTCCCGATGCCGGTCAGTCCTCCCGTGGCCTCCGACGCCTCACGGGAGTCGCGCCGGCGCATCAACTACAGCCACTCCCCACATCTCGCAGGGTTAGTGACTGTAGATACCAGAATCGTGTGCCCTAAGCAGACGGAGAGAATCCAGAATGACCGCCTTCTGCATTTGACCTGCCAGCCACTCGGCTGGTTTTTGGCAGGCCGGTATGATCTTCAGTTCCGAGAGCAGCGTAGGCTTTATCCCTCCGAGTACACCGATAATAAGGACGACCATTTTGACCGAGTAGCCTGGGTACAGCACTTGGAGCTCGTACCGGAGATCGCGATATTTGGTCCGTTTCTCCTCCTCCTTCAAGGTGATGTTTTTCTCCGCAGGTGCCGAGAACTCGATGACATACATCACCTTGAGTTGATGGTCGAGGAGGACTATGTCAGGCTTGTTGGCTTGGATTAGCCTGACAGTCGGGAACGAGTAGTTCCAGTAAATCCGGCATTTCTCGTTCTCGACAACGGACTCAATATCTCCGGGGACGTAAGGCAGCACTGGTGTTTGGTCTACCCCGTACGAGTGCCTTAGATGGTAGTATAGCACTCGTAAGGCCGCGTTATGTCGGTGGATGTAGGCCGAAATCGCATATATGGGGCATGCAGAAAGTAAATGCATGAGCGATTCCGGCGCCTGATGGCAGGTCCTGCAGTTGATATCAGGAACCTCTACACGCCACACACGGCTACGGTAGACCAAGGTGTTGATAACACCATCTTGGCAGGCCATAATGAATCCCTCGGTCTCCGACTTAAGCCCTTATTATTATTATTATTATTATTATTATATATTAGGTATAAGAAAGTAAAAAAGACTGGAACATTGGTCTTGTTACTATGACTTTTTTTTAGTAGCAACCTACACTTTACATATATTTTTAAAATAAGCAATTTTTTTGTCTTTACATGGAACGCTAAATATTTGGATTATTGCATTGGAAAATTTCTGAGAAAAAAACAATTTAAAATTGATTACTTAAGATAACGTTTTACAAACCATATTAAATAAAATTATTCATTATTCCGCAATTGGATAACTTGGCTTCATTCACTAGCAGTCGATCTTAAAACCTCTTTAAGCAATTATCCAAGGCTGTGTAAGATATTTGCTTCATCTTGGCTCTTATTCAGCTTTCAAATCCTTTAAATTTTATGGTCTTCCTGTACACTTTACTTCTGAGATGTCCTCACAAAAGAATTCAAGGAACTTCAGATCAGGAGATCTAGCAGGCCATTCTATGAATTCCGTCTATCGATTCATCTAACGAGATCTAATCTGATTTAAAGATTCCGCCACTTGAAACCCACAGAGGGCTGAAACCATGCCCAATTTTGATTTAATTATCCCATTAAGGATAGTCCCATTAGGGATTAAAGTAGCTCACGCAGATATCACGTTTGTTTTATATGAATTTCAGATATGTTTGAGCAGTTAAATTTCGATCTATACAGAACGGCCCAATGATCTGACACCCATTAATACCCCCCCCTCCCAAATTTCATTCTACGGATGCTGCGTGTGTACCAGTTTCATTCAATGTGGATTATTTCTCAACCAATATCGGCATATATCTGATTTACAGTTCCGTTAAGGCAAATGGTAGCTGCACGGGGGAATTTAATTTGGCGACTGACATTTACTGTATTACAACATTCCATGGTAAGGTAGCAATTATAACGCCCTGTGACAATAGTGTCGGAATAGATTTGGAGAATTTTTGAATGATAATTACGAGTCGCTAGTGTTGTTGCACAGAAAGTAATATTTTGATTTCCGTTGTCGCCCTGTATTTATTCTAGTGATTACAATGCAATGATAACCCTTGTTCAATAAACTACGCGAGACTGAAGTGACGAAAATTAAAGTTAATTTAAGAACATCCATTTCAATAAAAATGTCACAGTTTAATGGAACCTACCTCTTAATTTAATATGTAAAAGGCTATACTAGAAATAATGGAATCAAATTGCTTTATCTAACTCTGGCATTTAAATCCTGTCACAGGAAACATGTCTCTGATAAGTACTATAAGGAAATAGTGTTTTTTCTGTTTATCATTATGTATATTTATATAAAATGTGTGTATTATATTCAGATATATTTAAAAACTTGGTTCCTTTATATAAGTGGAATTTTGTGAATAACAGCTTTGCTTTATTTATAGAAGTACGTACATACATGTTTCTTGTGAATTCAAAAATACAAATGATATAATTATTACTTAAATTTTTATAATAGGGAACTTGCCTATAATTTTAAAAATAAAAATAATACTAAAAAAACATAGCGTAACGTTGTAATAAAACGTGTACTTCACAAAAAAAATAAGATTTCTAATTCCACGCGATCAGTATGAAGGATCTAAACAGCGATAAAATTAAAGTGGCCCGAAACGAGCTACTATTGACTGTGACGTCACACCATACAATATTCGGTAGTCGTCGCGCCGGGAAGCAACACAATCAGATGTTTACCAATTCCAATTCCAATTTAAAATCTTTATTCACAATTAAGTAGATTATTTACGACTTGTATGGGGTACAGAGTAAGATTTATATTAATATATACATATATTATATACAGAAAAAAGAAAACTAAAAAATCAATTCATTCATAAAATACTTAAAAATAATAATACAAACAAATTAACAAAGTATGATATTTTAGGATATAAACATATGTACAATATGGTGTTATTAGACTGTGGTTGATTTGTTAGTGACTGTTCTGATATAAATATATAATTGTGTTTTATAGTACCGCTTATTGTAGTTGTACAGATATTTTAAAATGACTGAACAAGGTTTTTCAAAGGGCCAATCTGATAATTTGCCTAAAGTGGATATATTTATGGTGGCATCTTTTATACAAAATAGTGAAAGTTTTTCCCTTGGAGAGGTCCGCGGGGTCAAGGCAGAGAAGTATGTATTTTTTAGCTTTTTGTAATAATTTATAAACATAAAATAGTTATGACTTGATCACGGAATAAAATGAAATAACTACAAAATGCTTTGTCGCAACTAAGCATTTTTAGCAAACTTAGTCTTATGTTTGAAAGAATTTAGGGTAATTCTTTACAACAGCCACTTCTATATTTTTCGTGGTTTTTTTTGTACACACATGTAAAGTGTCTCTATAGAAGACATTTGCTGCAAAGGAAATGTTGCGCAAATGTATAATTACCTATCGTAGGTATTTTCGTACTATGTTTTGGGGCAAGGGAAATAAGTGATTGTGTCGTGTTATCATTCACATAATAGATAAATGTAAGATTTGAATAGAATAAATTAAAGGGCAAGGGAAAGGTATTTGCAATATACTATATATACTAGAGGTAAACATTTTACTCTTCGCAGACAGTAGTGTTATTGAACTTTTATATAATTGTTGCACATTCTGTAGGATACTCTTCGCAGTTTTTTGAAAAGAATCTTGTGTTTGTCTTATAAACTTCATTCTTACAATACCTAATGTATTGACTACATATTTAATTTTCTCTCCCGATGGTGCCGATTGTATTGGCGAAACGCGTGGCAGTATATTTTATAGTATAAACTAAGATTCATTCTTACAATACCTAATATATTGATCATATATTTAATTTTCAACTTTTTTTCATCTCCCGATGATGCCGACTGCGTAGGCGAAATTTGTGGTAGTATATTTTACAGCATTTTGGTGTCTATAGAAAATTACTTCAATTTTAGTAGCACATTGAAAATTGCAACCCTCTGTAGATTCATATTTTTAAATAATATGTCCTATAACTTTTTTATTTACTATTTGATTTTTTTCAAAAACAATGGATTTCTTCCTCTAGCTAACACTAACTTATAGCCCAAATTTCAATTTGATCGGACTTTTCTTTCTTTAGTTATCGTGCTTACAAGAAACGTGACGGACGGACAGATGAACAGACGGACATTTTGAAAGTTGTTCAGAATTCGATGACGAATGAAATGATACTCTTCGTAATCGTATTTGCGAAGAGTATAATAATAAATAGCTGTTTACTTTCTCACCAGGAAATTACCTTTACTTAGTATCACTAAATTATATTCTATCTACTAATCTTATTTTCTAACATTGTATACACATTCTTTCTTTAATCCTACCCTAATTAAAATTCAATAATTCGGAATTCGGAATATTTTATTGCCCGCCTGCGAAAAACTAGTAGATAGACAATATATAGTATTTAATAATGTACTTACATTAAAATGATCACACACATGTAGAGACCTACTAAAACTGCTCTGTGAAATGTCTTTTTCATTTCTTCTACACGCTTTTTGCCATTTTGATCGACGAATCTTATCTTCTGGCAATATTATAAATACTTTATCTGGCACTTTCATTGTAGTATTCTTACACAACGGTACAATGCAATATTTAAAATAAGGAGTTTTTGTTTCCATTTTAAGTATACACTTAAAATTTATCTGAAATCAAGCGGTCGAGTGCTGGGATCTCCGTCGTCGTTTGTAAATTGTATGGTGTGATGTTGTCTACGGCTATGAGCTCCGGGTGAATCTTTTTTTATTGCGAAAAAGCCCCTGGCGAGGTTGCGCTTCAAATTTTTATGATTTATAATTGGTGATAAGTGAGTCGGGCGCCAGAAACGCCGCCTCAGAGCTTTCTGCAATATTTTTCCCAAAGCCCAAGGTCGTTAAACTTTCGGGGATCGGCTATTGCTCAGGGTCGATTTTTATTTGGTTTATTCCGAGCTTCGCTCGAGAATGAGAACTCTTATTGTTGCGATGGCGTTACCTCTGTGACTCTAACCTCTTATGGCTAGGTCCCTGGTGCTAATCCCACGACGAAGGTAGGTCCCTCGGTGGAAGTTCGGAGTGAGTTATAATTTGGGAGGACGTAGAAATGTTCGTTGAAATGCACTAACGTTTTTTAGTTTTGTGGGTCCGAGTGGCTAAAGGATGGGAACAGGTATTGAAACACACCAAGTTTATTTCCTCCCAAGATGGAGGGAAGCGTAATCGAATTCTTTCTAAATAGTATTTTTCTGAAAGAGATATGGGGTGAGCCACTCGGGGTAAACCACGTTTAGAGGTTACACAAATGCACAATGTATTAAAAAGTCAAAAGTTTATATCAATGTTCACTTGAAAAATGTTTTTGTAAGGCAGTTTATTGACACTGAATTTACTTTAAAATGTTCAAAGTTAAAAAATTCTAATAAAGTTACCACTTGAAAACAAATTTACTCAAGTTTCAAAATTTGTCAAAATGTATATACAGTTTGAAATTGGTAAAATTGGCTAAGTTAAAAAATTTGAACAGTTAAATTATTCAACAGACAAATTTTCAAACCTAAGAATGAATGACAGAAATTTACTTGTTACTGAAAGTTACTGAAAAAGAACTGAAAAAATTTTATGTCCTGAAAATTTGCAAATTAAACGAATGCCTTGAATAATTTATAATGTATATTCACAATAAATGTTTATAAAATGAACAATGTCTGCAAAATTAGTTTCTGCCTGCCTAAATATGCTGTACCTAGCTGAAATAAAGTTATACAGTTTGTTGGAGCACTGAAATCTTTCAGAGCGAAGATACTCAGCAAAGTCCTGGAAAGTCTCTGGAAACGTTGATGCTAGTTTCCCTGTCAGTGAATGTGTTCTCTTACCCCTCCAGCGTCGGAAGGTCTTGTAGGAACTTGGTTATTAACGAAATTATGTTTAATAATTATTATTCCCGTCGCGGTAGAATTTCTTTTACTTTTTCGCAACAAAAACACAGGCAACTTTGAAACTTTTGAACGTATTTCGAGGTTTACGTCGTTTCGCGGTCGTCCGATTGTGTAGTGAAATCTCGCACTTGAGAAATCTTGTAGAATTTGCGTTGGCTGGCTGTGTGGGACGTGCTATTAATGCCAAAAGAATTGAAAAATTCTGATTGGTTAAAGTTGCGGTGGTATAAAGGTTTGGACCTGAATACAGTGTGATGATTGGTCGAAGTGAGTTCGTAGCTTTGTATGTGTTCTAGCCAGACTACTTTCTATAAATGAAAAATCGGTTTTGCCAGAGTAATACGGGTCTGGCGGAAGTTTGAGCGCCGTTTTCTGTCCGAGCGCTCGAGCAAAGTGGGCCCCGTATGACCTAGCTCAACCCATACCAAGATGCGTTTCCCGCGCTTTTTTAGAAACTGTGGTTAATAGTTATACTGAATGTATTTATTTATGCCTCTGGACAGCTTGGATTCTACTGAATATTTTTGTTTTTGGTTTATTAAAATCGGTTAATTAATAAGGAAGTTACAGTGTGTTATTTGTTAATTTGTAAGAAAATCTAATATGAACTGCAATAAAAGTTAAATAATTTATTTATTTTTAATGTTTTAATTAATATCTCTGGTTTAAAATGATCTGTTTAATTAATTCTTTCAATGGTCTTTTGGTTTGAAGCTTTAAGTTAATTTTGATAAGTAAAATCCTCGCCTAAGTCCAAGAGGTGAGGTGCGGTGGTGAATGCGGTTTTAGTATACATGGTCTATAGAAAGTGCTGAGGGCCTGCGGCATGATAACGAACCGGTCGTTCTGACTGTACTGTAAATTTGGTATAAAAAATTAGCTAAAATTTTGTGCAAAGATTTTTGGAAAATATCCATCACGGTCTGAGTTATAGAATTTTGAAAAATTGAAATTTGGAAAGTGCAATGAAATTTGACTTTGTGTTAAAATGGGTTTGTTTACATTTGATATATATGGGTGACTGAAAATTAGTCTATTTTCAGGCGAACTGAAAATTTCCTGAAAAATATTTCTAAATTTGGAAAAATTAATTTTTTCGTAGAGTTTCTTTTGTAAGATTGCCAGTGTTTTCGCAGCTATAATGTATATTATGCAAAAAATGAATTCTTTCTGAAAAAATTTTAATGTCTTACGTATCGGCTGCTAGTACTCGTGTCCTACAACAATGTCACGACTACTCCCGCGCTTTTGAACCTGTTTGAAATGGTTCGCTCGCGCGCGATAATTTAATAATTTATAACAAATTTATTATTGGGAATTAAGGCGTCATATTTTGCATATCTTATTTTTTAGTATTGTAGAACATTTTTATGAAGTAAAAAAAAATGTGCAAGTTCCCTATTAGAGTGTCCTGCAGTGGGTTGGACCTTTTATATGGAGATAACACTCACGTAGTTTTCCACAAAACACCATATTAAACTTCATTCGACGCGCGTTTCGACAGCCAAGTGGGCATCATCTGGAGACGATTAAAATAATGAGAGTCCTTAGGGATATATCTTATAGTACTGGTATCTTTTCTGTATATGTCAAATTCTAACTTATTTTCATTATTTCTAATTATTAATTCATCTAGAAATGGTAGTTGTTCAGAGTTTTCAATTTCATATGTGAATTTAGCTGACGCGAAACGACTATTTAATTTAGAAATAAAGTTGTCAAGTAGGACAGCGGTTAATTAATCGGAAAATAAATTACAATAACTTTTAACAATTTATTTAAACTAGACTCAATGAGCATATGGCTCATCTCAAATATGGTAGGTTAGGTTAGGTTAGGTTAAGTTAAGTTAGATTTCTTGTGAGTAAGTCCCTGTGGACCCTCCACTGCGGCCATCAGCGGGCCTATTGTGGCTCACACCTAGTTATATTTCACCCAATAAGTTCAGTCTTTTAATGAAACTGATAATTTTATTTAATGTCCAGATCCTCTGGCAGCAGTTGCCCTTTGCCAAATATTGAGATTCGGATCCTCTCCACAGCGGGACAGGTGCATAAGATGTGGTCTATGATAGTTTAGTCGGCAGTGCGTTGTATATAGGCCTGTTAGAGTTTTCAAGTTTACCTGTTTAACTCTAAAAGTTTCTTAGCACTTGATTTCAAAGGGTATTTTATAAACACCTTCGAATGAACTAATCTTGGTAACTCTTGCCAATACTGGAGAGTTTTCCGTTCAGCCCAGGTTGAGATAGCCATCTTAGCAGTACTTGAAGATATGCCAAGTATTGTTTCTGGTCCAATGATTCGTGATCACGGTCGCTCTCTGGTCAAGGAGTCGGCTGTTTCGTTACCTTCCATACCAGAGTGGCCGGGTATCCAAACCAGAGTCACTGTTGTTTTTGCTCAAATGATTTAGAGCCTTATGACAATTTCATATCGTTTTGGAGTTACATTGGTAGGTGCTTTTATAGCTGCTTGGCTATCTGAAAAACTTGTTATCGATCTAAGTCTAAGATGCATATATTCTGGCCTTCGCACACACAGTTCAATGGAATGAACCTCAACCTGAAAAACAGTTGCATGAGTACCTAGGCTTGAGGATATCCTCATCCTTGGTCTGTAGTTATGTACTTCGGCTCCTATTTCCTCGGAAGTTTTGGAGCCGTCTGTAAACCAGCAACTGTTTGCCCTTAGTAGGTCGACTTTATTTCGATCTTACTCATTTCTTGCCGGAGAAAGGATGTTGAAGGTCAGCTCGTAGTTGGTCATGGTAGGCATAGTATCCGAGGGCATTCCCACGATGCAGTGATTCTCTATGTCATCCAGCAACCTATTCCGCACCATGATACTAGTCTGCGGCATATTAATGGCCGCTTCTTGTAGTCTGTAGGTTGCCCACCTGGCCTCTTTCTCCAAATATATATGAAGAGGGGATAAATCCAGGAAGATTTCCATTGCAGCTGACAGTGTGGTGCTAATTGCTCCCGTTACGTTGTGATCGGCCACCAAACAATATATCCGTATGTTATCATAGGTCTGATGACCGTGATATAAATCCAGTAAATTTTTTGGGGACCCATGCCCCCAGGATTTGCCACAAATATGACGGCATATCCATAAGGACAGTTTTGCTTTGTGGATTACCTTTTCCAGATGGAAGTTCCAATTAAGTGATCTATCTAGAGTGATTCCTAGATATTTCACCTCCTCCGCAAATGAAATAAAATCATCCATTAAGGAGGGAGATCTTAAGTCCTCCAGCTTCCTTTTCCGGGTGAATGTTACTATTACTGTTTTTTGAGGGTTTATAGACATCTGTTGCCTGTCACACCAGTCAAATATGGTAGAACAGATCTCTAGTATTGTTCATCATGCGTTTGAGAACAACCACAAAATAGATAGTAGTCATTTAGGATTAATTAGGAATGTAACAAATACTAGACAACTGCAGATGCATTTGAAAGACTGGAAATTACAAAGTGTAATACATAAACTCGAACACGGTCAAGTTGATAATTCTGAATTGTTAAATTTGCTCCAGTTTCACGTGCCTAGAATTGGTTCCAGAAATTCTCCTACCTTTGGGTGTGACATTCCTTGTACAAACCAACACAAAAATACACTGACCTTTCCAAGGTATTTGACAGATCACGGCATATTATTAACAAAATTGCATTTCTGTCACAAATTTGTTCTATTCCTATCTCGTCGATTTCACTTTGTACAATATCGTGGTTATCAATATGTTGAATTTATTCAAACGTCAGAACCGCCGTAGGATTTCATACTTTGTCTATTGTTTTTATATTATTCATTAATAATATCGTTGACAATCTAGATGTACATTATTTGCTATAATGATCTGAAATTATATTTTTGCATTCTGATTTTAATTGACTGAGACTCCAGTATAATCTTGACGTTTTTAACAACTGGAGTGTTATCAATCACCTCCCTCTAAATGCTAGTAAATGTAAAGTCATGTCTTTTTTCATGGAAAACAAATCCATTTGTGTTTGATTACAGTTTGGACAACTGCACTCTAGAGATACCTGAGCTGGTGAAGAACCTTGGCGGTACGTTTGATTCCAAACTAACTTTTTCTAAATATATTGAAGAATCTGTATCTGGAGCCGTTTTGTTTTACGCAACAGCAAGGATTTTAAGAAGTTGTCTCCTCTACGCATGTTGTTTGTTAGTTTTATTAGGTCCAAATTAAAATATGCATCTGTTGTTTGGAATCCTAGTTATAACATTTACATAACAGCACTAGAAAAGGTACAACGAAGGTTTTTCAAATACTCTGCAATTTTCATTGTGAAGAGTACATATCCAGTTAGAGGAACACTTAAAGAATTCTTTTTAAATATTGTGCACTGAGCAGTCTAGTCAAAAGACGAGTGATGTACTCAGCAACTTTTTTTGTACTAAAAAATTAATAATGAGATTGACTACCCTCTTATTACCTCACTTCTTGAATGTAGAACTCCCAGATTGAGTGTAAGGCCAAATAATATTAAGTATATTATTCTTGCTATTATGCTTCCTACCTTCCATATAAACATTTTAATTGTATCTTCTATGTATCATATTGTACATTGTAATATCGAGTACAGTCTGGACATATTTAACTGTAAAATTGTTGATATAAAAATTGTTTATTTAACGCATGTTTGATTAATGTCTTTTATATTTCAAGTATTCTGTGATATTTTATTTTAATTTATATTATTCTAATCTATTTGTATGCTGTTATATAGGTGTTAAATTTTGTATAATTGATTTTCACTACTTTGGAATTTTGTGTATACAGGGTGATTTTTTTAACCGGCCATTAGAAGTATCTTGAGAAAGAAAAAACATATTGATCTGAAAATTTGGCTGGGGCCATAAACGGCCAGGATCTATTTAATGAAAATATTTTCAAAATGGCGGCATTTCCGGGTATACCAGAAGTTTACCACAACTTCGTTATTTTAAATGGAGTGACCCTATTTTTAATTTTTCTTTTTTATTCTATGTAAGATTCTGAGGTTATTTTATTGAAGGTATCCTATACTTAAAATTAATATTTGTCGAGATTTTTTTTTTCGAAAATTTTAGCACAAAAGGTACAAAACATAAAAATTAATATCTCATTAACAGTTAACAGTAAGACGTTGAAATTTGTATGCAGGTAAGACAGAGCATTGGGGTAACCTATCGTGTAAAAAAAATTCAAATTTTCCTATAACAAAAATTCTAGATGACGTCATCTGTCAAGTACACAAAATGGCAAAAAGTCATTTTTATTCAATAGCATGCTACCTATTTAAATACACCAGTTGACGAAGAAAAAAATGCGCTTCTAACCATCAAAATATATAGTTTTTTAGATATTTGAGTTTTTTTTTTTATATTATCGATGAAAATTGTAGAAGGCATGGGTCTTTTAGTAGGTAGGCTTTGACTTAATAACAGAATTGTTGACAAAACAAAATATTCAACAAAAATTGTGACAGATAATATGCATAATTTGTGTTTGGTATTTCAAAGTGCATTCGTTGCTGTCTTATTAAGAAAATGGCAAATAATTATTCAAACTCCGATATTTTCAATTTATTTAACATTCATGGACAGTGCGAGAAAATAATTAGCAGAACATGCAGAACATTTAATGAAACGTATCCTGAATTACCACCAATTACCCGACAAAAATTTAGAAGACTACAAAGCAATTTTGTCAGATTTGGTAGCCGACATGCAGAGAAAGTTTTACCTAGACCTATCACATCAAATCAAGATAACGAAATTAATGTTTTGGGATATTTTCATGCTTATTCAAATTCATCTATTCGTTCAGCAGCTGTCAACTTGGGCGTTTCCTATAGTTCCATACAGAAGCTACTAAAGAAACATAAACTCCATAATTATAAATTCACTACTGTCCAAGAGCTTTATCCTCATAACCCAGCTCGCAGGATAGAATTTTGCGAAACAATATTGATTCGAACGCAAGAAGATCCTCAATTTTTGGAAAAATTAATTTGGACGGACGAGGCAAAATTTTCCAAGGAAGGTATTTTTAATCGAAGAAATTCGAATTATTGGAGAAACCAAAATCCACATGCTATACGACAGTCAAATTTTCAATACACCTTCAACTTTAATGTGTTTTGTTTGCTAATGAAAAATCGAATCTGTTTCTACATTTATGATGAAAATGTAGATGGTAGAAAATATTTGGAAATTTTAGGAACCGTAGTCAGTAATTTTTTTAGACAATTTATCGCCAAACCAATATTTTTCAGGCTGATACCAACTCGATGAGGCTCCAGCTCATTGTAGTGGACCAGTCAGTAACAAGCTTACTCAGATATTTGAAGACAAATTGATAAGACGATGGTGTTGGCTTGCACGATCTCTCGACCTGACACCGTTGGATTTTTATCTCTGGGGTCGTATAAAAGATGAAGTTTATCGATCCGCGGTCAATAATAGACAAGAATTTTTGGATAGGGTCACTAGAGCAATTGAAGCTTTAAATCCGAATGAAATTTATACTGCTACTACACAGGCAGTATTGTACACAGTTGTGTTTGGAAGTAAACAGACAACATTTTGAGTAACTAATTTAATATTTTAACTTATTGTTTTTTAGCTATTTTTAAAAAAAAATTAATAAATTGTTTAATATTGAGTAAATATTTGTCATTTTCTTAATAATTCCAATATATCATATTTTTTACAGATAGTTTTGTCACTAATGCTGATGTCAAAGCATTGTCATAGGCTACTAGATGCTAACGCTTTTCAATTTTCATGAATAATTTAAAAATAACCTCGAATATCTAAAAAATTATACATTTTGTTTAGAAGTAAGCCTGGCCAAGGTCATTAATCCTACAGAGACGTACTGGGTATGCATCATATCATAATACTTGAATAAGTACAATAATAAAAACAAAAATATTTTATATATTGTGATGTATGTTTTTGTACTATTTCGTTCGCTTTAAATTCTTTTTTTATGTATTTCCTTATATTTTGTAAGCTTAGTGCTGCACATTATTATTAAACTGTTAAATGACGTTCACACATGTACATTGTATATCTAAGTGATACCTAATAATAAATAAATAAATAAATAAAATAAATGGAAATAAATTTTATTAATACTGGTACACTTTATAAAAATATGTACAAAACTCACCTTCTTAAGCAGATTTATGAAGTAGCTTGGTTGTCGTTATCACAAACTAGAGCACTTCTATAATAACTGTGTAGCATCAGATATGTTTCTACAGTTGTCTCAGTAAGCGATGTTCGCTGTGGTGAAAAAATATATTTGTATTTTGAAAAAGACCGTTCGACATCTACGGAAGTAATACAGGCATAAGCAAAACACTCTGTGAACTCACTTAACGCAGCTGTAGATGCACCATCACAAATTTGTCTTAATTTGGTAAAATCGGGATCTTTCCGTAATACACTCTCGAATTTTTCAATAACGGGCTTATTTTTTGCGTCATTTATAGTCTGTAGCTGTGTATTTACGTCGTCCACTATCTGCAGCGATTTCACTAACGACAACAAAGTATTTTGCAATTTTTCTATTGCGTCGTGTAGTCCTCTATAATTGTTATAAATAGTTTTTAAATCTGTGTCAAGGGAAACATCTTGAAAGCTTGTCTGGCTTTCCTTAATAGCTGCAGCCTCGTTAGGGTTGAATTGTAGTATCACAGCTTTTATTTGTTGTTGTTCAGCATAATAAAAAGCTGCCTTCAACCACGTTCCCCAACGTATAAGAATCTGGTGGTTCCGGAATACCAGGACACAGTGTGTGAAATGCTCGAAGCCGTTTAGGAGATTTGAGAAATACTTTTTTTGCATTTGCTATTAATGCATCTACCTCTGGAAAACATTTTCGAATCGTTTCTGCTACAATATGGAACGCATGCACTTTACACGTAACATGCAAAAACCTACAATCGTCTCTTTGAAGAAAACGGCCCACCAAACGCATTTTCACAGCACCATCGGTCACAAACATCAACACTTGACTTGTTGACAGTTCAAATATTTTCGAAAGTCTCCAACACCACCCACGTAATTGTTTCGCCAGTACACGCAGTTAGTGTTTTGCTAGTTAGTAAAAGTGGAAATGTTGATTTAACAGGGTCGAGTACACGTACTATAATATTTAATATAGAATTTTTTTTACAATCTGTCGTCTCGTCAACACATAACCACAGCCGCGTATTTTTTAATGCATATTTAATCCTATTTACAATGTCTTCACGAACACTTGGTACATATCTACGTAACGATGAACGACTTGGTAAATTCACCTGGGGATTGTATTTATTCCAGAACTCCCGAAATGCTGGTTTATCCAATATGCGCAGGGGAACATCACAGGCAATCAGCATTAACAGTAAATCCAACATAAACTGAGGTTCCAAAGAAGACACGCCATTTTTTTTTATTTTTATGCCGGTTACTATTGACATGAATTTTGCAGTCTTGATCATAATTTTACAAATTATTTTACATCCATCATAAAATAAATCCGGAAATTCACCGATAAATTTATTCACTTTATCAGCGTACGATCGTTCTCTATTCTTTACGCTCAACATTATTTATTATTTATTAGTACTCTATGCATCGACTGACAGATAACAACTGAAGTGTGTCGTGTCATCGTCATCGTAAACAAGCGCGCGATGGCATTGGTATTGCGCCCGACCCTGAATCTACCATCGCTTGGCCAGGTTTAGTTATAAGGAGACCATATATGGTTAGAAGCGCATTTTTTCTCCATCGACTGGTGTATTTAAATAGGTAGCATGTTGTTTAAAAAAATGGCTCTTTGTCATTTTTGTGTACTTAACAGATGACGTCATCTAGAATCTTTGTAAGAAAATTTGAATTTTTTTTACATGATAGGTAACCTCAATACTCTTTCTTACCTGCATACAAATTTCAACGTCTTACTGTTAACTGTTAATGAGATATTAATTTTTATGTTATGTACCTTTTCTGCTAAAATGGAAAAAAAAATTATATCTCGAAAAATATTAATATTAGGCATAGGGAACCTTTAACAAAAGAACCTCAGAATCTTACGTAAAATCCAAAATAAAATCATTCCAATTAAAATAACGAAGTTGAGGTCAACTTCCGGTATACCCGGAAGTGCCACCATTTTGAAAATATTTTCATTAAATAGATCCTGGCCGTTTATGCCCACAGCCAAATTTTCAGATCAATATGTTTTTCTTTCTCAAGATACTTCTAATGGCCGGTCAAAAAAAATCATTCTATATCTGTTGATTACACAGGCCTGCATGGTTTTAGGGGTCTACAATTTTTTTATATTTTTAGAGTAAGTAAGTCGTTCTGAACTCTGCAGTATTATTAGTTTTCGTGTATCACGCACTGTATACTCTAAACATACATACCGACATTATTAGTAATTAATACATATCTTTTTAAAATAAAATTGTTAAGGACCACTGCCTTTTAATCTAGACGTTTCTAGTTAGAACCAGAATATACACATAGTATTCGAAAAGCACATGCAGCAGTCAGTAGTAAGTTAACTGTGGTTGAACGTGTGCTTACAGTATATAATAGCGTGATAGTTATTAAAAATTCGTCATGTCCTCAAGACATTGTAAAAATAGCGCCGATGTGTTTTGTTATATTTGTGGTTCATATACAGTTAAAGAAAGACAAAGAAATATTACGGAATTCGTGAAAAGAAGTTATCATGCGTACTTTGGTGTAAAGCTTGGAGACCAAGACAAAACATGGGCGCCACACAGAGCTTGTCATACATGTGTTGAATCGTTACGGAAGTGGACTCAAAATAAAAAGAAATACTTACCTTTCGGCATACCAATGGTGTGGCGGGAACCCAGCAATCATGCAGATGATTGTTACTTTTGCTTGTGTGACGTAAGTGGCTTTAATACTAAAAATAAGAAAAAAATATTGAACCTTCCGTTAGCAATAAGGCCAGTAGCGCATGGGCCAGATGTACCTGTACCTGCTGTACCAGAGAATTATACTCTTTTGTCGTCTGATTCTGATTCGCAATTAAAAATTGAAGATTCGGATGAAGACTTTTCATTACAAAGTACTCAGCCTCAGCTTTTTACTCAGAATAAACTAAACGATTTAATTCGTGACTTAGGACTTTCAAAAGAGTCTGCTGAACTTTTGGGATCTAGACTGAGTGAAAAGAATTTACTTCTTCCAGGAACAACATTCTCATGGTATAGAAAACGTGAAAATGAATTTTTAGAATACTTTGACCAAGAGGGATCCCTTGTTTAATGCTATGATGTTCCAGGATTGATTAGCAAGTTAGGAGCATCCATTTATCAACCAAATGACTGGAGGTTGTTCATAGACTCATCTAAAAGGAGTTTAAAGGGTGTATTGTTGCATAATGGTAATATATACGCATCAGTCCCGGTTGCACACTCTGTTCATTTAAAAGAAAGATATGAAGATTAGAAACTCCTACTTGAAAAGGTGACATATGCAGACCACAACTGGATGTTATGTAGAGATTTTAAAATCTTAGGTATGCTCTAGGCCAACAGTCTGGCTATACTAAAATGCCCTGTTTCTTATGCGAATGGGGCAGTAGAGCAGGAGGTGAACATTGGCAAAAGAAAAAATGGCAACGTAGAATTAATTTAGTACCTGGCTCAAAAAATATTTTACAAGAAAGTTTGGTCGATCCGAAAAAAGTTCTTCTGCCTCCGTTACACATTAAGTTGGGGCTAATGAAGCAATTTGTTAAAGCTCTCGACAAAAACTGTAACTGCTTCAAGTATTTATGTTCAAAGTTTCCTAGTTTATCAGAAGCCAAGCTTAAGGAAGGTATTTTTGTTGGGCCACAAATTAGAGAGTTAATGAAAGACAGCGTGTTTGACTCAACAATGAATGATAAAGAAAAGGCTGCATGGGTTGGCTTCAAAAATGTAGTTCAAAAGTTCTTAGGTAATAACAGAGATCCTGATTTCAAGAATATAGTCAACGATATGTTAGAAAATTATAAAACATTGGGGTGCAATATGAGTTTGAAACTTCATGTCCTTCATTCCCATCTTGACTATTTTCCAGAAAATCTCGGGGCGGTGAGTGAAGAACAAGGTGAAAGGTTACACCAGGACATTAAACATATGGAGATGAGATATAAAGGAAGATGGAACGTCGCCATGATGGCTGACTATTGTTGGTGTTTAAAGAGAGAATCTTCTGAAGGTGAAACTTCACATAAACAGGCTTCAACTAAGCGTTCATTTGAAAGTAAAAGAAAGCGTTTTCATTCGCAGAGACATGTAAAAATGTTAACACCTTTTTTGTAATATTATTTTCTTGTAGGTACTTGTAAATTTTGATTTAAATTTTGTAATTAAAAATGAGAAGTATTTTACTGTAATGCATTATTTTTTATTTTAATACATTTTATTAGAAAACCGTTCATGTATTTTTACTTTGTGAAAAAACCTTGCGTGATAGAGCAAAATAAGTCATTTTTGGATTCGGCATGAAACAGTCATACAGAATTACATTAAAATATAGAAACCCCCCACCATAAATTTTATTTTGCAGGTCTGTGTTATTTATCCTGTAATTTGGTTTTACCACTTGTAGAATAAATTATTGCAAATAAATAAATAAATGTGTATAACCATTGTGTTTGAAGTAAAACTTTGCAATTTCAACAATTAACTTAGTGGGTTTGATTTGTGCTATTTTGATATGTAAAAATTGTTTGTAGTATGTTACAGGCTAATATAGCTTTTGCATGTACAAATGATATCAAACCCCAAATTACAGACAGTAACTAAATTATATGTAATCACGCGTTAAAAAACTTTTTTAAAAATATGAGTGATAAAGTATGTGACATGTCGCATGCCATCGGCATATTAAATCAACTATATCAATATGCTATACATGGTGGAGAAAAAGAACTGAATAATGATTGCAACTTTTTAAATATTGTCATGTTTACGTTTAATGGGGATAGGCCAAGATTGATAGAGAAACCAATTTTTACATAGTCGACGTTTCGATTTTAATTAAATCATCCTCAGGATATAATATTATATTAATATTTGTGCCGATTCCTTAATTTTTCTTTTTTGCTGTCTGCTTCTTTCGTTAAAATGTTTACCTAATCCCAGTTTATTCTATGTCCATTTTCCCAAGAATGTTCGTAAATTTTCAATTTTTTCAATTTCACCCTTCCAAATACATTAAACATTACGTGGAAGGGTCATTCAGACCTCTCAATGTGAGTTATGTGGGCATAGAAATTATATTAGGAAGGGTTAATTTCAAAAATGAGGAGCAATAACTCCGAAACACATGTCCGTAGCTGCATAGGGATATGGCAATAACTAGTATAAGTTACATAGACTACAAACAAATAGAAAAAGTTGTTTGAGTTGTTACAGTTTTTTTGAATAAGCGAGTTATTTGTCGGAGCTATAAAGATATCTCTTAATTGTTATCAGTGTCATAGGTTAACAAATAAAGAAGCTAATGATTTTGTTTGAGGAAACTACGGCGAAACAGAATGACCAATATGTTTCTGCAGAGGGCACCAAAATTTAGGGGCGATAAAACTCAATTTTTCAAATAAAAAATTTCAAAAGAAGCCGACAATTAGCAGAGGGGGAGATTGGGGCAATATAATTTTCTTTAAAATAAGTAAAAATAGTTAGTATAAGCGTAACTTCTCTAAGAAATCATTGTTTCCATAAAGTATTCATTATTAAATATTTCTTTTTTACGAACAGGAATAAAACAGTATTTTATTGCCTCAAAACAGGGAGTAAAAGAAGCGTTTATTCTCTTGGGACTTAAAGTCGTCATGGAAACCATTGAACAATACAAACATAACGTAACGTCAACATTTTTATTATGTCAAATTCATAATGGTAGAAAGATAAAACGCTCTTAGCAATGGCGCCGTCATTACCGTTTGTGCATAAACTATAAAAAATTATTAAAAACTACAATGACAAAAACAGAGATTTCTAGAAAAAAGAATAAAATAATTATTTCATATTATATAAGCATCCTTTTAAACCTAACATTTGTATTGGAAGTGTTTGATTTATTATCTACCTAAAACTTTTTATTCGGATAAAAATGACAGTATAAAATATAAAAAACTACAGGTATTAATCACAAAATCACAAAAACAATGTGGGCTGTTCTTTTAACTAGACCAACTCATCTTTATGTATTTTGACGCACTGAATTCGAATCCGGAGTCAGAATTGCTCCATCACTCTCCAATTTTTTTTAATTGTGGAAAACCACCCTTAAATTCGGAAAATTCCTCTGTATGGGGCGCAGGCTGTTCTTTTGACTAGACCAACTCATCTTTATGTATTTTGACGCGCTGAATTCGAATCCGGAGTCAGAGTTGCTTCATCACCCTCCAGTTTTTTAATTATGGAAAACCACCCTTAAATTCGAAATATTCCTCTGAAAGTTACTCCATTACCCTCCAGTTTTTTTAATTGTGGAAAACCACCCTTAAATTTGGAAAATTCCTCTGTATGGAGCGCGGGCTGTTCTTTTGATTAGCCCAACTTCCTTATGTACTTTGACGCGCTGAAATCGAATCCTGAGTCAGAATTGCTCATCACCCTCCAGTTTCTTAATTGTGGAAAACCACCCTTAAATTCCTGGAGTGGGTTGGAACCTTGGATGTCAAGATAACACTGACGTAGTTTTCCATGAAACACTATATACTGCACTCGATGCGCATTTCGCCAATGAAGTTGGTATCATCTGGAGATGATTACAATTGTTTTAATCATCTCCAGATGATGCCAACTTTGTTGGAGAAACGCGCGCCAAGTGCAGTATATAGTGTTTTGGTGTTTCGTGGAAAACTACGTCAGTGTCACCCTTAAATTCAGAAAATTCCTCTATATGGGGAGCGAGCTGTTATTTTGACTAGACCAACTTATCTTTATGTATTTTGACGCGCTGAATTCGAATCCGTAGTCAGAATTGCTCCATCGCCCTCCAGTTTTTTTTTATTGTGGAAAACCGCCCTTAAATTCGGAAAATTCCTCTGTATGGGGCGCTAGCATTAAGTGTAATCATGAAAACCGATTGGATGCTATTGGGAAACTATGTCTTTGCGTATTTGGATGCGTTGAATTCGAATCGGAAGTCGGAAGTGTTCCATCACCGTTTAGTATTTTTTTTTTCAAAAGCAAGTAATATCCTGTATTAACCGAAAATTGCCAAAATTTAGTTATTCTGTGCTTATAGAGAGATGAAGAAGTGAACAATGTCTCCTGCTACGTTAATATGATCTACTTACTCTTTTTTTTTCTTGTAACGACCTCTCTTGTCTTCGAATGATCTACGCAGCGGTTTTCTGTTTCTTTACTTTTCATTCTGCTTGGTTTAGCGTCCAACAGAAATTTGCCATAATGTTAATATCCCACCTTCCTTGGTATAGACTCTCCATTTCACTTATATCTTGATGAAATCTTTCTCCTTGTTCTTCGCTATAGTTCCCGACGTTTTCGGGAAAGTAGTCAAGGTGGAGTGTAAAAAGTGCAATTTGAGATTCTTCAAACAACCGAACTGTGTGAAATTGTTCAACAACTGTTCAACTAAATTCTGGTAATCCTCACTCTTCTCATTTCCCAAGAAATTCTGAGCGACCTTTTTGAACCTCAGCCATGCTGCTTTTTCAGTATCATTCAATTTTTTGATAAATTTTTCGTCCCGAAACAGGGTACGAATTTGAGGACCGTCGAGAATACCCTCTTTTAATTT
This sequence comes from Rhamnusium bicolor, assembly GCA_029963845.1. Taxonomy (NCBI): domain Eukaryota; kingdom Metazoa; phylum Arthropoda; class Insecta; order Coleoptera; family Cerambycidae; genus Rhamnusium; species Rhamnusium bicolor. Next base: position 567,614 of record JANEYF010002889.1, on the reverse strand, counting down.
AGCATCACTTATTTCGGGAAACTTCTCTCCTAAATATTGAAAACAGTTGACATCTTTGTTGAAAGCTTTGACGAACTGTTTCATGAGACCAAGTTTAATATGAAGAGGTGAAAGCAGAATATTCGAGGGATCAACCAATGGTTTGTGTATAATGTTCTTTGATCCTGGATTAAACTCTGTTCTCCTTGGCCTTACTTTCTGAACATAGTGATTTTTTCTGCCTCTACTATCCCATAAACATAAGAAGCAGGGATTTTTTGTATATCCTGATTGCTGACCCAGGTTCAGGGTTGAAATTTTTAGATCACCACAAATTTCTTATTATATCTTACCGATGGAGTGAATTATATGAAAGCTGCTGGAAGGAAACATATCAGAATGTACTTCATGTAACATGTTTAACACATGGGCTTCATAGGATTGCTGAAGCTATTAGGGGGTGCTACCCTAATGTTGATAATTTGATATTTAGTGTAAAAGAAATTTTTTTTAAAGCACCAAGTCGTGTACGGTTATTTTATAAAATTCTACCAAATACTCCATTACCTCCACAGCCCATTAACACACGATGGGGAACTTAGCAAGAGGCAGCATCGTACTATTACTGTTATTTTGAAAATGTGCAGCATTTAAATGCAGATGACGCAATTGCTATTTCACAGGCGCTACAGATATTTATGGATGCAACTGTTCAAGAAAATCTGGAGACCATACACGGAAGTTATTCGCGAATTCCTCTAGCCACACGCGACCTTCAATATCAGCCAACATCAGAATTTATTACAGTTGATGCAATAAACGTTGTATTCGATCTTCGACAATATATTTTTCAATTACAGGGAGAAATTGCTGTGAGTGTACAAACAAAATTCCAAACTGTTTAAAAAAAAATCCCGGATTTGTTAAGATGACAGGTGTAATAGACCTTTTAAACGGCAAAGAAGTAGACTTTTACATATTTTAAGTATGCTCCAGTTGCATCTGTCGACGTCGAACGGTCCTTTTCGCAATATAAATGGAACATTTAGAACAGATATTATTAATATGCTTTTTATTCTTGTAACCCGCAGTGAAAAATACTTGTGTGCGTAGTACACTGTTAAGTACATCCCCCCTATACCTCCACTTCTCTTTGAGTGAGTGTTTATAATAAATCGACTTTATCAACTTTGGATAATACGGAATTCGCTAAAAAAAATTTCATGGTAAGATATCGTTTCATATATGCATGCAAATCTGACACATAACCTCCTAAAGCCAACCCTGGTTTTACGTCATATCCGATTGGTAAATCCTATTTCTGGTAATCAGAAACAAAAAATAATTACGCGTGCTCGGAAAAGACACATTAAGATATATTTTGAAGGGGTGGATATAACACACTTATTTTTAACAGTAAATTTAACGAAAGTGTTTAAGCTTTATTTGCTAATATCTTGTAGCAAAGGATATTTCGAATATTCTGCTAATTAATTGAAAATCTTTTATTAATTTTAAACCAAAATGTACTCTTTGTCGCTTAGGTGATAAGTCCTATTTTCTTCGAGATAAATGCAATTTTGTGAACAATTTTGTTCTACTATCTATTCTAAATATATGTTTTACAAACAAGTTTTTATAACAAAACAAAAATGTTTTCACAAGTAATGAAATATTTTCTTTTTGTTTCAGCGAAAGATAGCTCCCAAAATTATGAGGATACCTATGAAACTTTACCTTATAGTATTTGTGTGTGCGTTCATAATTTTGGTACAATATCATATATATAATCCTTGGGTGATACCTCAACAAAACAATAATGAAGTACCACAACAAATCATCGAAAGAAAAATCCAAGTGCCGGTAAGAAATTATTTGTTTTAGGTGGGAACAAAATAAGTGCACACATTTTTTTTATAATCATTAAATCCTTTTATTATGCCGAGTTGTTGCCATTGGGCCAGCGCCGTGCCGCCCACAAGCGCAAAACGTGCGATGCACACACACACACATATATATATATATATATATATATATATATATATATATATATATATATATATATATATATATATATATATATATATATATATATATATATATATATATATATATATATATATATATATATATATATATATATATATATATATATATATATATATATATATATATATATATATATATATATATATATATATATATATATATATATATATATATATATATATATATATATATATATATATATATATATATATATATATATATATATATATATATATATATATATATATATATATATATATATATATATATATATATATATATATATATATATATATATATATATATATATATATATATATATATATATATATATATATATATATATATATATATATATATATATATATATATATATATATATATATATACATATATATATATATATATATATATATATATATATATATATATAAACGTGTGCTAGACATCTCTTCTAAGAAAGGAGCAATGTAAAGTTTAATTTCGTACTAAATAGAGAAGTAAAAACGACAATTATTTTAAATTTGAATCGCATTTTGCCATAGAAAATATAATATAACCCAACATAATACAGTTTGGAAAACAATTGTGCGCCCCGGTCTGAGTAAAAGATGGAATAATGAGATAGATATACGGCCACTCCACTGATTCATTGTTCGTAAAATGCCACACTTTTAGCAATTAGGGTATCAACTGTCAGTAGCTTTTATTTTATTTCAAGAATGTGAATATGGGTTTTTATTTTATATTAATAAACATTTTTATAAGTTTATAGATACACATGTATTTTTTATTTCTGATGTCCTTTTAGATTTTATTTATCGTCTAAAAAGGCCCAAAATATTTGTTAGCACGAGTGTTTTATAGGGCTTGGCGCCGCCCTGGTTACACTAAGAGAAGGAATATGAAAATAACTATATTTCTAAGAGATACCACCTCACAATATGATTTTTTTTAGTGTGTCACAATAGCAACGTCTGAGGTTGATTTACCCCCCACTATATATTATTACACCTACTTATAGAAGACCTGAACAGCTTGCTGAACTAACTCGATTATCCCATACTTTAATGCTAGTACCAAATTTAACATGGTTAGTGATAGAAGATGCCTATAAGACAAACGATCTCGTTGAAGATGTTTTAAAAAAGTCTGGACTTAAATATGAGTATATGATCGGTGAGTATTTAACAACCTATACTTTAATAAACACCGCGAGCCACTGGTCTGCATCAAAATTCTCCCTCGAAAAAAATGGGTATACTTAATGGATTTATAGGTGCTGAAAACGAATCTAGCGCCCAAATCATGCATCAATTTTGCGGGAGACTTGTGAAACTTAATCAATCTAAAAATGTCAAATAAACGTGTGCATCACCCCAAATTGAAAAAAAATATTAGAGGTAAATGACCAAAGTCCAATATTTAAGGTCGGACCTTTTTCCCATTTGTTGCTTTTCTTATAAAAAAGATTTAGGTGAAATACTAAGCCTAATCCATACATTATTCAGGTCAAGTAAATAAAGATTGCAATGACACCCCATGTTCATTAAGAAAACAGAGTTAGTAATCGGTTCAGCAAACATTTTTTTTTCAGAGGGTAACTGTTACCATCCTCCGTTGGGTGTGTATCAGTTCATTTGTTCTAAAAGTTCTTTTTTTGAAGTGAAAGACTTTATCTTTATTTCGGCTGCAAAGTTGGAGATCAGGATCAAGTTAAAGCCCAAAACATTGGTGTTCAATGATAGGTTGGTTAAAAGGTATCGACAAATCAATGCCATTTCCTGTTCCCATGGTCTGGCGGAAATCTCAAAAATCACCTGAACGAGTGCTATTTCTGCATGACTGACATCAAAGGTTTCTCCGGAAAATCCAAACATGAAATACGATACCTCAACATACCGTCTGCCTTATGACCCGTCCGTGACGTCTCAATGCCAGTGCCGAGACCATCAGAGTCGGAATCGTCTTCAGAAGCAGCCATTTGGAGCAAGATTCATTGTCCAGCATAGTATTTTGGGTGAAAAGAACGCATCTATTGTGTGAAACGACGATACCAAATAAGTGACATTTTAAACGTCAATATTTTTTATATAATTTTTAGTTTTTCATTTAAGTGTACTTCGATGGTTCCGATTTATTCTAAATAACCCGTGTAATGCTAGAAAAATGGAAATTCCCTCAAAAATACTAAATTACGTGATTTATGAACAAATAAAATTCATCGAAACAGTTTTTAGGGAAAAACTCAATTTTTTCAACTGGAACCACATTGGTATCCTGGTACCATTTATTAATACTATTAATAAGGAATTTATTCATATGTCGTATTAAAATGTGTGATAAATACAAACAAAATTACAGCTAAAAGAAAATAGGAAAATACAATTTTGTTCTAATTAAATGTTAAGAAGTAACTAACTAAGGTGGCTTTGAAAACAATGAAATATTTAGCTTGTCAAAAATTTGTTGGTTTACCAGTGTCTTTAAAACTTGTTAAAAATTCTTGTTAATTGTGTTGAAAATGCCAAAAATTTATACAAGAGATGAAACAGTGGACATGTCAATTATTTATGGGGAATGTAGAAAAAAATGCCTTTGCGGCTAGACACCTTTATGCCGAACGATATCCTGATAGACAATGTCCAGCGAGAAATTATTTTAATCGTCTTGAAAGTCAATTCCGAAGTGAGTCCAACAATGATCCCGAAGAAAATTTCTTCTTGCCGAAGGAACGGAAATTAATGTTTTAGCTCGAGTAGAAGTTGATAAGACTATTTCTTTAAGGCAAATTGGGTTTGAATTGCAAATCAGTCACCAAACAGTAAGCCAAATTTTGCACAAATACCACTACAACTATAAATTTTTTAAATACTAATTGCATCAGCACTTGTACAAAAATGATTACGAAAGTAGGATGGAATATTGCAACTCGATTTTCCAGATTAACGTGCAGCCAAACAATTTTTTAGGAATGATTTTATTTTCGGACGAGTCTAGGTTTACAAATTTGGGATTATTTAACCAACAAAATACAAAATATTGAAGGAAATCAAAATTTATTACGGGAGGGTAACTTTCAAATGCGGTTCGGTTTCAATGTTTGGCTTGGAATAATCGGTAGTAGAATCATTGATCCAATTATATTTGAGGACCCCTGACTGGTGCCAGATACTTGGGATTTCTGCAAAATGAAATTGAGGACAGTTTAGCTGAATTACCTTTTCATTTACGACAGGGAATGTATTTGCAACAAGATGGCGCTCCTCCCCATAACTCAAGGATAGTAATTGATTACCTTCACCGGAAATTCGGAAAAAACGTAATTTCGACGAATGGTCCTGTGAGGTGACCTCCAAGGTCACCTGATTTAACACCCCTTGATTTCTTTGTTTGGAGTCATTTACAAAAATATTGTCTACGCAACCGCCGTTACAACCCGTGAAGACCTGGAGCTGCGAGTAAGACGGGCAATTAATAGTATAACCGCTCAGCAATTGGCGAACGTTCTTCGAAAAACAGCTATGCGAATTCAGAAGTGCATTGACGTTAATGGACAGCATTTTGAACAACTGTTGTAATGTTTTGTATTCATTTTTTGTGTTCCAAAGCCACCTTATGTATAAAATTGTATTTTTTTATTTTCTTTTAGCTGTAATTTTGTTTGTTTCTATCGCACATTTTAATACGAGATATAAATAAATTCCTTATTAATAGTACTAATAAATGGTACCACGGTACCAATATGGTTCCATTTGAAAAAATTGAGTTTTGACCCAAAAACCATTTTGATGAACTTTATTTGCTCATAAATTACGTAATTTAGTATTTTTGAGGGGATTTCGATTTTTCTAGCATTACACGGGGCATTTAGAATAAATCGGAACCGTCATGGCATACTTAAATGGAAAACTAAAAATTATATTATAAAAAATACTGACATTTGAAATGTCACTTATTTAGTATCGTTGGATTCAGAAAAGTATGCAGAACTCAAAAATGCAATACTATACAGGGTGATCCATTTAAAAATCGAAAGTCGGTGTCACTTCCGGCGAAACAGGAAGTGAAAAAAAATCACTTGTATGTCAAAAAGTGCCGCTTATTATGTATATAGGATATCCCAAATTTCAATCAATTATCTTCAAAACTAAAAGAGAAAAGGGGGTTTACCATGATCCTGTTACACCTGGTATGAAAGACAAATAAATAAATAAATAAATATAACAATTAACGATAATATAAAATCATTTCAAATAAATTTCTATGCAACACGTCAAGTCGAAAAATAAGTAGTCATTAAAATTACAGATATAACGACGAACAAGAATAAATAATGATAAACACACAATTATATATGACACATCAAAATATAATTCATTAAAATCATAAAATGTATTTTTAAGTAAATAATTTTTTATCGTAAATTTAAAACGATTATGATTTAGATTTTGAATAATATCCGACAGTACATTAAAAAATTGTATGGCATAATAACATGTGCCGTTTCTAGTTTTGGATAGGCGTAGAAAATTATGGTTTCTTTGTTTATTTTTTTCTTGTCATACCGGCATGAATTGGGTCACGTTTCACGTATTTGTCCTGATATTCTTTAATATAGAGAAGACAATGTAAAATGTAGGTGCAAAATCAGTATTGACAGTTTCTTAAAAATATCCTAGCAGTCGTCTCTATAACCTAATCCTGCTATAACTCTTACAACTTTTCTCTGCATAGAAAAAACATTCTTAGCCTGTGCGGAATGTCACCAGACTAGAATCGCATATGAAAAGGCTGAGTAAATAAGTCCATGATATGCTCTTAGTAATGTTGGTTGAGATATACTGTTAACAAGACCGCGTAATCAAAAATGTCCCTGGACATTTTTTTACAAACATAGTGTAATTCCCAGGATAAATTATGACCTAAGTAGACCCTTAAAAATTTTACGTTTTCAGACAAATTAACGGTCATTATATAATGTCTTAGACTAAAAACCACTGATTTAGTTTTTTCATTATTTAATACTAGCTAATCACTTACAAACCAGTTATCAATTGTCGGTTCAGTATTGTTAGCAATAGATAATAGAGCGTTAAATTCTTGGTTGTTGTAAATTAATGTGGTGTTGTCAGCGAAGAGAGTAAATTTAGGCACAGATGTGCATTTTGGTAAATCATTGATGTAAATAAGAAACAGTTTTGGACCTAATACTGAACCTTGAGGTATACTAATACCTGTATCGATTAAATTTGATTTTAAATTGCGATATTCAACAAATTGGGATCTATCTGTACCAAAAAGCTACTATTTGTGGAAAATTTGTAAAAAGATAACTTATTTATCAAAATGTTATGACAACCACAGTCAAAGACGTTGCTCAAATCTATAAATTGTACATACAAAAATTCGCTTTCCTCGAAACCTTTGTTTATTATATCTATTAAAGTGTTAATGGCTAAAGTTGTGCTTTTTCTTGCTCTAAAGTCAAATTGAGAGTTATTAAACATTACAATTTTCAAAATAAAACGTAATTTGTAATTTTAATATATCAAAAATTTTGGCAAATACTAAAAAAAACAGTAATATTACTGCCGGAACTAAAATCTCTTGACATATCAGTTAGAAAAAATGCACCTAATGGCCACACAGAACCGAAAATATCCTTGGTAAGAAAAATGTAGCACATCCGTCTTTAGTAGACAATTACCTCCACTTCATATAAAACAGACGGATTAACAAATATTTTTGTGAATGCCATGAGTAAAGACGGAGAGAATTGAGACAATAATTTCAATGCACAAATACACAAGAGATGTCAAAATAAAGTAAGGAATTTCCGTCAGTCCTGAAATTATAAAGTTTTTTAAAGACCATAGCTTCAAAAATAATTGGAATGCTGTTGAAAAGAGAGCCTGGGACACGTTTGCAAGCGTGTATAATAAATAGTTGATTGATCGACCTTTACTTGATGAAAATCCATTTTAAAATTTACACAAAATCAACGTATGTTTGATTTTCACATTTAATTGTGACAATCAAACATAAGTTTACTTTGTGTTTATTTGTATAATAACCTTTTTGGGAAATGTAACGGCGAACTTTGTAGAAATGTTGGCTCCTTCACGATTTCTACCAAGTCGCTATCGCTCGTGCTGGTCTTGCAATGAGGCTTGTATGAGAATATATTATAAAAAATATATTAATATTGTTTTACTAAAATTGTTTTTGCCTTTGAAAACGGTTGGTGATAGAGCAAACTTGATTCGGCAAATCTATAAAGATCAGTGCACATTTTTAGAGGGATGAAAACACTTTTTTTGCAGACAAGTGAATGACGACCAGTCAGACAGCTTTCAGATTTTTTGAGGCCGAGACGACAATTTTTATAAAGAAAAACTAGTCTTGGAGTTGGTTGGAACCTTTGATGTGAAGATAACACTGACGTAGTTTTCCACGTAACACCAATACACTATATACTGCACTCGACGCGCGTTTCGCCAACCAAGTTGGCATCATCTGGAGATGATTAAAACTAAACTTATGCTAACAATCTACCCTATTTATACCTAAACTATTGTCACGATTCATTGAACTGTCACGGTTCGAACCGTGACCCACTAACCAATAAAGCGGGCTATTTAGGATAGGCCCTCTGTCACGATTCATACTAATTTTAGACATTATGATTTCCAAGCTTTCAAATGCATCCAGCTGTCTAGTGTTTGTTACATTCCTAATTAATCTTAAATTGCTAATATCTGTTTTATGGTTGTTTTCAAACGAATGTTGGGCTACACTAGACTTATCTGTTCTACCATATTTGAGATGGGCCATAGGCTCTTTGAATCTAGTTTTTATTAATCGTCTAGTCTGTCCAACATATTTTTGATTACAGTCCTTACAGCTAATTTCGTAAATCCCCGACTATTCGTTTCTTTCAATTTTGTCTTTTGGATTGCCTAAAAGTTGTTGTTTGTTTCCCGATGAATGAACCACAGTCATACCTACATCTTTAAAAATCATACCAATACCACGGGTGAATCGAAGATCGAATGAATCGATACAAATTTCGGATTTTCTCTTTCATTTTGAAAGGTCGAGGAATTTCGAAGCGACTCTTTAAACTTTTGTTTTCTAATTATTTTATCAATTAAACTTATAGAATATCCATTACTCGCAGCTAAATCAATGCCTCTCCTTATTGAGGGGGAAGCTTAATGTACTACAAAATTAAAACTCGCCATTTTGTGTTGCACACAATGGTGAGAGTCCTTAGGGATATATCTTAGAGTACTGGTATCTTTTCTGTATGTATATGTCAAATTCCAACTCATTTTCACTATTTCTAATTATTAATACATCTAAAAGTGGTAGTTGTCCAGAGTTTTCAGTTGCATATTACAACGATTTCATTAATAATGTGAAAAATATTCAGTTGCAAGAAGATGAAATTTTGATCTCCTTTGACGTTTGTTCATTGTTTTCAAGTGTTCCGATACCAGACCTTGAACTACCTTAAGGATCTACTCGAATTAAACAATTTCAGTCAAGATGTACTAAAGGAATATCTTAAACTTTGCATGAAACAAAATTGTTTTCGATTCAACAATTTGTTCGAACAACATGAAGGAACGGCAATGGGTAACTCTTTGTCACCATTCATTCATGAAAAGATTCGAGAGGGAAGCAAAAGAAGAATTCGAGTATTTCCCCTGGGTTTATCTTAGTGAATGTGGATAATATTTTTGTAGTGTTCGATACAAAAAGTCGCTGATATTAATAACTTTGTATCTAAATTAAACAATCGTTTCGCGTCAGTTAAATTCACATATGAAACTGAAAACTCTGGACAACTACCATTTTTAGATGTATTAATAATTAGAAATAGTGAAAATAAGTTAGAATTTGACATATACAGAAAAGATACCAGTACTCTAAGGCTGAAAACAGACGAGGCGTTTTATGCCCAGTCGGCCGCCGATTCTGCAGACGAATCGTCGTTTGCTTCACTCATTATGAATGTATTAAAACAGACGATACGTCGGGGACAAATGTCACCACCTACGCGACGAGCGTACGGTGTTCCCAACCATGTGCCGAAAGCGTTTTTATGACTTTAAGCGGCCCTTCATAAATGTACTAACTCTTGTGCAACACAGACACCGGCGGTTTTTGATCGGTACGTATACTGCATGGTTGCCATTTGACGTGATTTTAAAATTTTTTAATTATTTTAGTGACAGATATGGAAATAAATATCGAACAATTAATACATGAAATTTAATAGTTCATTAAAAGATGTCATAGACATTCTGACGAAATTAAAAAACTTCTCATCGACTTGTTTGATTTCATTGTACAAAGTGTAAAAGTATCCTTTATTTTTTCTTTCACTAATAATTGGGTGTGTCCACATTTTACGATTCTTTTTTCTTTTTAATCTGCAGTATAATACACCTAGAAGTATCACAAACTCTTCATCGGAATCCATTATTTCAAAAGGGGTGTCTGAATGAACTGACAACAACGTACTGAGGAAATTTACTAATTTAACTAAACTACTACTAAAAACTAAATTTACCAATGCTTATAAAACGCTCGGTATGTTTTGATCATACGGAAAACGTCGCGGTGTCCAGCCGCCTCGTTTGTCTTGACGTTTCGTCTGTAGAATCGGCGGCCGGCTCGGCAAAAAACGCCTCGTCTGTTTTCAGCCTAAGATATTTCCCTAAGGACTCTCACCATTGTGCTCAACACAAAATGGCGAGTTTTAATTTTCTAGTCCATCGTCTGTTAAGCTTCCCCCTCAATAAGGAGAGGTTTGAAAAAGAAACGGCATTGATTAAGGATATAGCTGCGAGTAATGGATATTCTGTAAGTTTAGTTGCTAAAATAATTAGGAAACGAAAGTTTAAAGAAATTCCTCGACCATTCAAAATGAAAGAGAAAATCCTAAATTTGTATCAATTCCATACGATCTTCGATCTCCCGTGGTATTGGTAAAATGTTTAAAGATGCAGGTATGACAGTGGTTCATTCATCGGGAAACAAACTACAACAACTTTTAGGCAATCCAAAAGACAAAATTGAAACAAACGAAAAGTCGGGAATTTACGAAATTAGCTGTAAGGACTGTAATCAAAAATATGTTGGACAGACTAGACGATCAAATCAAACTAGATTCAAAGAGTATATGGCCCATCTCAAATTTGGTAGAACAGATAAGTCTAGTGTAGCCCAACATACGTTTGAGAACAACCATAAAATAGACATCAATTTAAGATTAATTAGGAATGTACAAACACTAGACAGCTGGATGCGTTTGAGAGCTTGAAAATCATAAACTGTAAAAATAGTATGAATAGTGAAAGAGGGCCTATCCCAAATAGCCCGCTTTATTGGTTACTGGGTCAAGGCTCACCGACCGTGACGTTTCGGTGAACCGTGACATAGTTTAGGTATAAATAGGGTAAATTGTTGGCATTAGTTTAGTTTTAATCATCTTCAGATGATGCCAACTTGGTTGGCGAAACGCGCGTCGAGTGCAGTATACAGTATTTTGGTGTATCGTGGAAAACTACGTCAGTGTTAAAAAAACTAAATTTCGTCTAGAACACCGGTCTTGTTACAATGACTTCTGTCTCACACTCGGCCTCAAAAAATTCAAAAACCTCGAATTCGCGCAGCTATAGCACATATTTTGTTATATATTTAAAATAACTATGATCTTATAGCGCCAATGCCTGCACAGTATAAAAACAAAACGAAAGGTCCTAAACCGCGAGGAGTCTCGAATCGAAATAAGGGATTGTCATGGATAAGAGAAAATGCCAAAACTGGAGTATTTTACTTTGCCGATGATGATAACACATATGATTTAGAACTATTCAATGAGGTAGGCAAAATAACTAATTAATGCAAATCGTTCGCAACAAAAAGTTAGATGTCAATGTTAAACTAATACATTTTTTTATAGATAAGATACACCAAGAAAGTGTCGCTGTTTCCAGTTGGTTTAATAACGAAAGCAGGCGTAAGTTCACCAATAGTAAAAAATGGTGTTTTTTCTGGTTTCTACGATGGCTGGATCGGAGGTAGAAAATTTGCAGTTGACATGGCCGGTTTTGCTGTATCCGTTGAATTTTTAAAGCGTCGCCCTAAAGCCACAATGCCTTTTAAACCTGGATTCGAGGAGGATGGTTTTTTAAAAAGCTTAGCACCCTTTGAACCAAAGGAAGCTGAACTATTAGCAACAAATTGTACAAAAGTAAGCTTAATGTAATTAATTTTATTAACACTGATTAACATAATTTCAACAAAACAACAAACCACTGATTATATACGACGCGCCTTTTGGAGATGATCCCAACTGGTTTGAATCATCTCCATATGTTGGCAATAGTTACTTGATTGCTGCAACACGCATCTAGGATAATACTCATAGCTGTGGCGGCTGGTGATAATTTTATTTAGGGGACTCTAATTTCTTGAAAAATATGAACAACATAATAAAGACTCACTTTCAGTGCCTCGGTAATTTCATCCAAATAGAACTACGAATTTTGATAGCAAAAGAAAAAATTTTATTTAAATATGTACAAAAAAAAAGTTCACAATATAACAATCACTTAAAAATGTGAGTAAAAATATTATTGCTTATACATAAAATCAAGTCTTCTCTCTTTCTGCGAAATAAAATGTTCTATGACTTTTTCATCAAATTGCTTATGTTATGAATAAAGTTCTTATCACTGACATCATTGCTAGGGCATTAAGGCTTTCTTCATTCATAGTGTTTCTTAAAAATGTCTTTATTCTTTTAAGAGTTGAAAAACAGCTTTCTGATTCAGCAGTAGACATTGGAGTTGTCACAATAATTTTTAGTAACTTGACTGTTTCGCTGAACGTTTCATTTAAACTATTTTCAGACAGCCAAGAATACATGTTTAGGCCACTTATAATATTTTTAAAATCCGTTCTTGAATAAATGACTTCCAATTCAGTCCCTAATTTGTCTTGTTGTAACATTGGATAAGATTCAACAACTGATTTGAAAGTCGAAGTCGGAAATTTCTTTGAATAATTAAGAAAACTGGCTACATTCACTAAAGATGCGGCTTCTAAATGACCTCTGTATGACAATCTTTCTTTCATCTGAAAAATTATTGTATCACACACTTCCTTAGCAATTACAGAATTTCTGTTTTCAGGATTAATATTTCCCTATCATTCTCAATATTAGTAATTTCTTTTTCTATCTCATCAGTTGAATTTCTAATAGATGATATAATTTTTTTAAACTCTTCAACTTTTTTTAAGTTCAACACTGTCTGTATTTCTGGCTTAAAATTGATTAAATAATATCCCTACATGTGGAAAGATTTTGTGAAATATTTTCTTTAAAATATACCTATACTAATTAACTAATACGAGGAACAATAAACTGTTACAATTTATAACAATATATCTAAAACTTACCCTCTTAACTAGCTTGATGAACTAGCTTGCTTATCACAAACTGGAGAAAATGTGTAGCCATTTCGCAGCATCAGGTATGTTTCTATGGTTGTCTCTATGAGTGATGTTCTCTTTGGTGAAAATATATTCTTATATTTTGAAAACGACCGTTCGACATCTACTGATGTAATACACGCATACGTAAAATAGTCTTTGAACGCACTTAACGGATGCACCATCACATATTTGTCTTAATTTGGTAAAACCGGTGTCTTTATTTAACACATTTGCGAACTTTTCTTTAACGCGCTCATTTGTTGCGTCACCTATAGCGTGTAGCAACGAAGTAGATTTACTTCGTCCACTATTTGCAGTGACTCCGCTAACGACAACGCACTGTTTTCTAATTTTTTTATGCTTTCATGTAATGGTTTATAGTTCTTCGCAATATTTTTTAAAGCTGTTTCAACGGAAATATCTTCGAATTTTGTCTGACTTTCTTTAATAGCTGCAGCCTCATCTGGAATGAATTGTAGTATCACAGCTTATATTTGTTGGAAATATTCAGCATAATAAAAAGCTGCCTGTAACCATGTTCCCCAACGTGTAAGAATCGGCTGTGGTGGTTCAGGAATACCGGGACACTTGTTATGAAATGCACGGAGACGTTTAGGAGATTTAAGAAACACTTTTTTTGTACTTGCTATTAATGCATCCACCTCTGGAAAACCTTTTCGAATAGTTTCTGCCACAAGCATGCACTTTACACGTAACATGTATAAACGTACAATCTTGTTCTTGTAAAGAACGGCCTACCGAAAGCATTGTCACGGCGCCATCAGTCACAAACCTCAACACTTGACTTTTTGACAGTTCAAATTTTTCTAACGTCTCCAGCACTCTGGTAATTGTTTCGCTAGTACACTGACTTAGTCTTTTGCTAGATAGTAACAGTGGAACTGTCGGTTTAAGAGGGTCCAGTACTCGTACTATAACATTTAAAATAGATTTTTTTTACAAGCTGTTGTCTCATCAACAGATAACCACAGCCGTATATTTTTAATTCACATTTCATCTTAATTACCATGTCTACGTGTACAGTTGGTAGATAGTTACATAACGTTGTGCGATTTGGTAACTTCACCTGGGCATTGTATTTATTCCAGAACTATCGAGTTGTTTATCGAGTATGTACAGCAGAACATCACAGGCAATCAGCATTAATAGTAAATCAAACATAAACTGTGTTGTCGAAGGGACACCATTTTTTGTTATTTTTATGGTGTACACTATTTACGTGAAGTTCACAATCACGCTTATCCCAGCACATCAAATCTTTCTCGTACACTTTACAAATTATTTTAGCACCATCATAGAATAAATCCGAGAATTTACCTATGAATTTATTCACTTTGTCAGGAAATAGCCGTTTTCTACCCCTGCGTACGTCTGACATACTTTATTATTAAATTAATATCAACAATACAGTACAACAAATAAAATAACACAAAAACAATATGCAATACTCCCAAGTGACTTAACATGTACACAACTCGAAAGCTAATAATAGACTAGACTGGAGAAAGAGTTTCGCGGTCAAGGTGAATGCCGGCCACAGTAAGTACATCTGTACTCTACGACCATGATACACAGAAACGATTTGCAGCTTTAGTTATAAGTTGATCGTTAGTACATTATGCGACTTTATTGTACACATAGCCGTCGCAAACGGGTAATAACTATATTAAAAAGATATTAAATATAAAAAAAAAACTGAAACAAAAATGTATCATGCATTTAATTACTGTTACATTTTCGTAATAGTAATTTGGGAGGCTCAATATCCTGAGCCCCTATGGAGCAGCTGCCACTAACTCATAGTGTTTTGGTACTTTGTGGAAACTGTTCAGTTAGGTTTCACATCAAAAACTCCAACCCACTTCAGGACAATTATATTAAATACTCCTTTATATAAACATGATCTTAAAATTTAACTGGCAGCTCTACTGTCCGTTTTTTCCTTTAAGTTATTTCCTCAAAATGCTGCCAATTATTATTGTTGATGTTTTTTGTCGAAACTAAAGTGGATAAAAATATAAGAAAACTTCAATTTCTCATTAAGTCGACGTTTCGACAATATTTATTGTCTTCTTCAGGACTAAGAAGACAATAAATATTGTCTAAACGTCAACTTGATAAAAAATTGAGGTTTTCTTAAATTTTTATCCACTTTATAGTTCCGATAAAAAAGCATCAACATATTGAGTAGTGCTGGATACGAAACTTTCATTAAATATTATCCTTTTTTCCTGCCGTTCGCTCGTGTCTATTTAATACAGCCTAAATCTGTTTTGAATTTTTTTTCTGTTTTATCCACTCATTTACAAAGCCTATGATTTTACAGACCCGACTACAAGTTTTTTTCATTCTATATTAGGTGAAAACAGAATGCATGTTATTACATACATTTTTCTATATTTTTTCACAATGTGCGTTCTGTTTTTATCAAAAATCAATGTGATTAAGACTTTAACTAATAAAAATTTTAAAGTGAGTATCTTTTGCGTAAAAACAGATATTTTTATCGATTTTTTTTCATTGTTGTTTATACGTATTGTTGTTATGATAGTTTCATTGTTACAGATATTGGTGTGGCACACCCAAACAAAGAAAAATGAACCGTCACTTCCTCTTGACTTGACGAAATATAACAACTCAAATTTACTAATGCTCAAGAAAATTCTAGTCTAGCCAGCAAATGTGGAAGAAAATAGAAGTTGGTGATACTGATTATGCGGCAAGGCATATTGTTTGAAAGTCCATAAATCGTTGTAAATACGTACAAATAATTTATTTTTTTTATAAAAGAACACGATCTGTTTTAGATTTTGATGTTGAAATTACAAAAAGTAATAAATATCATCTGTGTTATTTGATGATTAGCAAATAAAGTTCCTTATTCGTATTGATTAAATGAATTAATTTAATAATTGTGGGAAGATTATCATTGTGAACAAACTGAGATAAAACTGTTTTTGTTAGTTGTGTATTTATATTTAGATTATGAGAAAATTATTGTGATACTTTTTTTATAAGGATGCAATATTATGCATTAAACCATATCCCATGTTACTTTTTACTTTATTTATTGAAGTATGGGGGCTGTGGATGACTTTTTTACTACACTAAGTATAAGGTAATGTAATATACACAATCACGTAGAATAATACTACAATAAATATATTTATCTCATATAGTTTTGTATTCTATTCCACCCCTTCCACAATGTATACCGGGTGACCACGAGACCAGGTACCCCCCCCCCTCACTTTTTCTTTATTTTTCACGATAAATATTTTAAATTATGGTGCAGGATATTTGGCATAGAGATACATTTTTTGATCTAACTAGACCAGGGTCAGACTGACCTCATTTGGCACCGCACAGAGGGCCAGAAAATTCGAAAAGCGGCCAAAAATCTGAAAATAGGCTAAAGGGCTTTAGAATCTTAGACTTTATATGGAAAAAGTAATTAAAAAAAGTAAATTACCGGGGGGTAACTTTTACGGGGGTATATGATTATTAACTGAATTTACTAGACTTTTTAATCATTGTGCCATAAACTACTTATAAACAAAGAAGTTACTAACAAAAATAATCGAATGCCAATAAAATACGTTACCTATTACTAAATACAGTATAATTAATATTAAGATTAATACTAAAAATCTATGTCACTGACGTCCTCGTCTTCCTCGTCGGATGAAAAAATTTCACTCCTTCGCGTCTCAGGCTGTGGAACTCTAGGAGATTCTGATTCCGTTGAGCCTAGCGAGGGTGCCTCTAATAACGAAATAACTTCAGGGGATATATTCGAATATTTTCGTGGTGGGCACTGCCGCAAAGATGAAATTACTGAATCGGAAGTTATAAGGAGTCTGTTCAGCAAATCTTGGTTTCCTGTTGTACGGGAAGTTGTTCGAGCGTATTTCTCTCTAAAACTTTTGAAATCCTTATTTCTTGATTCTTGGGCCTCTTCTGACAATTGACTGATAGGTAAAATAGCTTCTTTGATTATTAAGTCTCCATGAAGTAATATTTTATGTACGCTAGCGGGCATATAATACCACGGATATTTAGCGACATACAATTTTGCGGTTTCCAAAGCATATTCCTCAAACGCTCTCACATTGATTTCATAACCACAAGATAAGGTGCATAATATCACACCAAATCGCGTAATAACTTCATCTATGTCTGTAATATCACTGGAAAGTGAGGGGTTAGCATAGAATCGACAAGCCGTATTGCAGTCATTAGTGGTTTCGCTACCTCCACTCTTAGGTATACCCACGAGCAATCCTATTCTATTTTTGAAGTTCTGCTTTATGGTACGTTTCTAGTTTTCGAAAACTGCTTTATTGTCGGTTCCTCGAATTTGCCTCGAAGTTCTAATCTGTACGAAATGTGTAGCAAACATTCAAAAAACTTGATCCAGCCATGTAGACTGGACAATCCAAATTTCAAATCTTCCTGAACAACTAACTGTTCTCTTTAATACTTTTTCGATGGCATTCATATCTTTGGGAGTTGCTTTACATATATAGCATGTTTGTGAAGAAGCTGTTTCCGTAATTGCATTACACGCTTTGCCGTTTATCATCGTCATCACATAAATATGAGAAACTGTAATTTTTTCATTGCCTAACATATCAGTAGTCGGTCGAGGTTCCGAAATTTGATTTTCTATGTATGCTGTCTCCTGTACTGTCGGTTCTTTCGTTTCTTTCTTGAATTGGAAGCGTGCAGGTTTACAAAATCTGGTTGAAGATGGACGGGGATTTTGCCACACAATCATTTTATGCTTCGCAGGTTGCTCCGCATACAGATGTAATCTATGGATATTAGAAACAAATCGTCATCACCAAGACCAATTTCAGTGAACATTTGTTTGTATTGTGTGACCTCTGCTTCCATCACTTTCCCATTTTATCAACAATTTCAATTCATCAGAAGATCACTTGATAATGAAAGAAAAACCTGTTTCTGTAATTCTAGTATCCGATTTACTGTATGATCTAAGAGATCTTGTAATAAAATGTCTGCAGACGATTCGGTTACAATTTGCCCTTCCTTTCGGGGATAGCAACATAATTTTGCGTCCCGGAGCTTGTGATAGGAGGGACAGATATCGGAAAAATGTTCTTTTGCTATTCATCTATGAACAAGATAGGAGTGTTTGTTATCTTTCGCATCAATCATTACTGACAGAGCTTGGTCTGCGGTAAGTGGAATTATTTCCTTTGACTTCTAACTCTTGCCAAGCTTTCTTCATTTTACTGACTTGAGGCGGAGTGGTCAAAATTGATTCTGAGACAAGTTTTGCGACAGACTCTTTTTCTTCTTTCTTAAGTTTTTTGCTTACAGTCGAAGCTAGCTTCTCGCTTTCGAACGTCGATGACAGTGTTGTAGTCTTTCGACGTTTGGTTCTTTCACTGCTCGCAGAAAATTTTAAAGCTATACGACCACGGGCACGGCTCCTTTCACCTCCAGGTGAGGTTTCTGGTTGTGGCTCAGCATCCAGATCATTTTCTTCTTGGGTTTGTTCAAATAAAAATTAAACACTTAAGTCTACCACTACTTTTTTTTCCAAAAATCTATTCGTTTTTCTTGCGCATTGATCAAGCTTTGAATAAACGGAGCTGCAAAACTTTGAATTGATATTCTTCAATTTTAACATAGCGTCTTCATCACTCTCGATTTATAGTGTCCCACCAAATAATTGAATAAATACTCCGTTCAATTTGAACGACCTAAACCATCCTTTTCATACAAGACGTCATAAAGTTTCCTTCGGGTCACCATTTTCACTCTAAAAAAAATTGGTACCACTACAGAAGGGAATAAAAGTATCTCTGAGGACAAAGCTAAAGTAAAGACCAGAGCCGGCAGTAGTTATAAGCTAACTTGATTTTCTGTCAAGTCAAATAAAATATCGCAAAAATGGAATAGAAATCAGTAAATTTTAGATGTAATTTAAGATGTTAAATTATAAAATAAAATATGCAATTACGGTTTCAGAATGCATGCGTTCATTACGGTTGGTGCATATTCATGAACAAGACGCGCCTATCAAATTTTAGTATTCGCGAGTTTTTATTTCCATCAATAGAATTTTCAGTCTGATAGAATGACGTAATTCTCAGATGGACGTTTGATGGACACATCAGTTTCAGAAAAAAACAACGCTACTGATAGAATTGTTTTGACTGTTTACGTTTTAGTGAGGTTAGTGTTAAATTGCCGTGTTACGAAAAGAAAAGGATGGATGTTATTAAATTCGTTGGCGCAATACTATTAGTGCAAATAGCAAAAAACGAATCTTCTTCTGATGGGGATACCTTGGACAGTTCGGAAGATAGTTATTAGTAGTTATTATGCATTCTTCACACCGAATAAGGCAAAAAAAAAATGAAATTATCTAAATACTGCGAATATATACAGTGAAATGGACTTTAAATCACATTTTAGGCTTACAAAAACTGTAGTTCAGGTTTGGTAAATCGTAATATTTTAATTTTTAAACTGCAAAATTTATTTCTTTATTATAGAATTTACTTGATGAATTGGAAATCAAGAACAATTGGTATTCTGTTGGTAGACCACCAGTAAATCCGCTGGCACAAATTCTATTATCTCTGTGGACTGTGGCAAATCAGGAATCCTTCAGAGGTAGCGCAGAACGATTTGGCCTTTATCCCCGCCAGCCACCGCGGTGCGGGGGGAGACCGAGCACATTAGGGGCCCGGCCGAGTCAAGTGCAACGTAAAAACCTAAATAAAAAAAGTTAAACGCCGGTCGCAGCTTTCTCCATTTTTTATGTTTATTGTTTATCTCTATGGAATGGTCTAATGAGGGCCGATGGCCGATGCGTTACTAACCATTATTATAAAAAAATTATCCTCGTCGCTATTATAGTAGGATGAAAGAAACGTCGGGGTCGAAATCTCTGATATCTTTATCACTATCAAACAAGCCGACGTGTTTTTATGCCCACTATATCCACGAGGAGAAGTGCATTTCGTTGCGATTTGGAATTTCGAGAGGGCCGCTTTATTGCACCATAAATTTGAGGTGGTTTGGAAATCTGTATCGGTTCCGATCCTATCACGATTATAACATCAGATTCATGCTCAGCGAACCCGAATACCCCCAGATGGAATTTTTTGGACATGCTCTCCTTGAAATAAAAATGCTGCATTTTTCGATCTTCAACGTGCCGCCGGCGTGCGGGCCCTGTTCAAAACGATACTTTCACGTTTTGATAATTACAGAGTTTGTACCACAGGGTTTTTGGGGTCGCTGAATTTGAATCTGATGTCGTAAATAAGATATAAGGTGTCCCAGGGAATGTCAAGGTAACGGAATTTCGAGAGGGCCGCTTTATTTCACCATAAAATTGAGGTGGTTCGGGAATCTGAATCGGTTACTATCCTATTACGATTGTAACATCAGATTCATGCTCAGCAAACCCGAATACTCCCAGATACCATTTTCGAACATCCTCTCCTTCAAGTAAAAAGTTGTATCTTTCGATGTTCGATATGCCGCCGGCAGGCGGGCGCCGTTCAAAGCGAAACTTTCACCTTTCGATAGGTGACAATTACAAAAAATGTACCAGAGGCTTTTCGGGTTCGCTGAGTTCGAATCTGATGTCATAAATAAGATTCAAGTTGCCGCAGGTCCTGTTTAGGAAAGGAATATTAAAAGGGCTGGTTTTGCACCATAAATTTGAAACTGTTCGGAAATCTTTATAGATTACGATCCTATCACGAATGTAACATCAGATTCGTGCTAAACGAACCCGAATACCCTCGGATGCCGTTTTTCGAACATCGTATCCTTGAAATAAAAAAATTGTAATTTTCAATCTTCGTTGTGCCGTCGGCGGACAGGCGCCGTTCAAAACGAAACAATCACGTTTTGATTGTTGGCAAATACAGAGTTTTTCCCAGAGGGTTTTCGGGATCGCTGAGTACAAATCTAATGTCATAAATAAGATACAATGTGCCGCAGGGCCTGTTCAGAAAACGGAATTTCAAGAGGCCGTTTCTTTCACCATAGATTTGAAACTTTTCGGAAATTTGTATTGGATACGATCCTATCACGAATGTAACATCAGATTAGTGCTTAGCGAACCCGAATACCGCCTGATGCCATTTTTCGAACATCCTCTCCTGTAAGTAAAAAAATTGCATTTTCGACCGTCGCGTCGACGTGCCGCCGGCTCGGGGACCCCTTTCAAAACGAGACTTTCATCTGTCGGTAGATGGCAGTTACAAAGTTAGTACCAGAGGGTTTTCGGGGTTGCTGAGTTCGAATCTGATGTCATAAATGAGATACAAAGAGTCCCAGGGCTTGTCAAGGTAATGAAATTTCGAAAGGGCCGCTTTATTTCCCCATAAACTTGAGGTGGTTCGAAAATCTTCTATTGTTACGATCCTATCACGAATGTAACATCGGATTCGTACTCAGCGTTCCCGAATTTCCCCGGATGCCATTTTTCGAACATCAACTCCTTCTAGTAAAAAACTTACATTTTCGTTATTTGACGTGCCGCCAGCTCGCAGGCCACGTTAATCAAACTTTCACCTTTCGATAGGTAGCAATAACAAAGTTTGCACCGGACGGTTTTCGGGGTCGCTGAGATAAAATCTGATGTCATAAATAAGATACAAAGTGCCCCAGGGCCTGTCTAGGCAAAAGAATTTCGAAAGGGCTAGTGCTTTCACCATAAATTTAAGCTGCCTTCGAATCTGCTGTCATGAATAAGATACAATTTGCCTCAGGTTCTGTCCAGTAAAGGAATATTGAAAGGGTCGATTTTTCAACTAAAATTTGAAACTGTTCGGAAATCTATATCTGTTCTATCCTATCACAAATGTAACATCAAATTCATTCTCAGCGAACTCGAATGCCATTTTTCGAGCTTCCTTCATTTAAAAAAGTTGCATTTTTCGACCTTTGACGTGCCGCTGTCGGGCGGGCCCAGTTCAAAACGACTTTCACCTTTCGATAAGTGGCAATTAGAGAGTTTGTACCAGAGGGTTTTTGGGGTCGCTTTGATCGAATATGATGTTATAAATAAGATACAAGGTGTCCCAGTGCCTGTCAAGGTAATGGAATTTCAAAAGGGCCGATTTACTTCATCATAGATTTGAGGCGGTTTGGAAATCTGTATCGTTACGATCCTATCACGAATGTAATATCAGATTCATGCTCAGCGTACCCGTTCAAAACAAAACTAACACGTTTCGATAGATGGCAATTACAGAGTTTGTACCAGAGGGTTCTCAGGGTCGCTGAGTTCGAATTTGATTTCATAAATTAGATACAGGGTGTCCCGTTCAAAACGAAACTTTCACCTTTCGATAGGTGGCAATTACAAAGTTTGTATCAGAGGGTTTTCGGAGTCGCTGAGTTCGAATCTGCTGTCATAAATAAGATACAAGGTGCCCCAGGGCCTCTTCGGGAAATGGAATTTCGACAGGGCCGGTTTTTTTCACAATATATTTGAAACTGTTCGGAAATCTGTATTGATTACGATCCTATCACGAATGTAACATCAGAATCATGCTCAGCGAAACCGACTACCCCCGTAAGCCATTTTTCAAATATCCTCTCATTCAAATAAAAAAGTTGTATTTTCTGTCCTTCGACGTGCCGCCGGCTCGCAGGCCCCGTTCAAAATGAAACTCACTCTTCGATAGTTGGCAATTCCAAAGTTGGTCCCAGAGGGTTTCTGAGGTCACTGAATTCGAATCTGGTGTCATAAATAAGATACAAGGTGCCGTAGGGCCTGTTCAGGAAATGGAATTTCGAAAGGGCCGGTGTTTCCACCATAGATTTTAAACTGTTTGTAAATCTGTATTGGTTAGAATCCTATTACGAATATAACACCAGATTCGTGCTCAGCGAACCCGAATACCTCCGTATGTCAGTTTTCGAACATCCTCTCCTTTAAGTAAAAAAGTTGCATTCTTCGACATTCGACGTGCCGCCGGTGGGCGAGCCCCGTTCAAAACGAAACTTTCACTTTTCGAAAGGTGGCAAGTGCAAAGTTTGCACCAGACGGTATTTTGGGTCGCTGAGTTCAAATCTGATGTCATAAATAAGATACAAGGTGTCCCGGAGCCTGTCAAGGTAATGGAATTTCGAAAGGGCCGCTTAATTTTTCCATAAATTTGAGGCTGTTCGGAAACCTGTATGGGTTACTATCTTATCACGAATGTAGCATCTGATTCATGTTCAGCGAACCCAAATACCCCTAGGATGCCATTTTTCGAACATCCTCTCCTTTAAATAAAAAAGTTGCATGTTTCTAATCTCGACGTGCCGCGGGCGGTGGGAGCGTCCCGTTCAAAACGAAACCAACACCAACACCAAAACACCAACACCAAAACACCAACACCAAAACACCACCAGCACCGGTACCCAACACCGACCCCCGACCTCGGCACCCAACAACGGCGCTCGACACCAGCGCCTGACACCGGCGCCTTACATCGGTACCGGACACAGACACCCAACACAAGCGCCCGACACCGGCGCCCAAGTTCGGCGCCCGACGCCAGCACCCAACATTGGCGCCCGACACCGGCACACTACAAGGAAAACGACAACCACAAAGACAACTACAACCACAACAAGAACCAGAACAACAACAACAACAGCAGCACCAACAACACCAACACCAACACCACCAATAACACCAGCTACGCCCGACACCGCCGTCCGACACCGACGCACCACAACGGCAACCATATCCACAACCACAAAAACAACACGAACACCAAAACAGTACCGACACCATCGGCATCGGCTCCGGCACGCAACACCGGCGCCCGACACCAGCGACCGACTCCGGCACCCGACACTGACGCATCACAACGACACCAACATCAACACCAACACGAACATGAACACCAAAACACCAACAGTAAAACATCAAAGCAACACCGACACCACCTGCACCAGCACCGGAACCTAATAACGGCGCCCGACACCGGCGACTGACATCGACGCAAGACACCGACACTGGAGCCTGACACTGGCGCCCGACACTGACGCACGAAAACGACGACGACAACAATAACGATAACTGAAACAACCACAACCTCAAAAACAACACACGCCAACACCTTCACCAACACCAACACCAAAACACCAACACCAAAACACCAACACCAAAACACCAACAGCAAAACACCAACACCAAAACACCAACAGCAAAACACCACCGACACCACCGGCATCGAACACCTGCGGCCGATATCGAAGCCCGACACCGACACCGACACCCATCACCGGCACCTGACACCGACACACGACAACGAAAACGACAACTATAACGACAATCGCAACCACAACCAGACACAACCACAACCACAACAACAACACCAACACCACTAACAACACCAGCAACGCCCGTAACCGCCGCCTGACACCGGCGCCCGGCACCAACGCACGACAACGGCAACAACAACCACATCCACAAGCAAAACGACAAGCACAAAAACAACACCAACACCACTACCAACACCATCACGAACACGAAAACACCAACACCAAAACACCAACAACAAAATAGCAAAACACTACCGACACCACCGGCACCCGACACCGGCGCCAGACACCGACGTACGACACTGACACCGGCGCTCCACACCAACGCCCGACACCGACGCACCACAACGACAGCCATTTTTCGAACATCATCCCCTTCTAATAAAAAACTTGCATTTTCGTTCTTTGACGTGCCGCCGGCTCGCAGGCCACGTTCAAAACCAAACTGTCACCTTTCGATAGGTAGCAATTACAAAGTTTGCACCGGAGTGTTTTCGGGGTCGCTGATATAAAATATAATGTCATAAATAAGATATAAAGTGCCCCAGGGCCTGTCTAGGCAAAAGAGTTTCGAAAGGGCCAGTGCTTTCACCATAAATTTGAGCTGACTTCGAATCTGCTATCATGAATAAGATACAATTTGCCACAGGTTCTGTCCAGTAAAGGAATATTGAAAGGGTACGATTTTTCAACTAAAATTTGAAACTGTTCGAAAATCTATATCGGTTCTATCCTATCACAAATGTAACATCAAATTCATGCTCAGCGAACCCGAGTGCCATTTTTCGAGCTTCCTTCATTTAAAGAAGTTGCATTTTTCGACCTTCGACGTGCCGCCGTCGGGCGGGCCCCGTTCAAAACTAAACTTCCACCTTTCGATAGGTGGCAATTAGAAAGTTTGTACCAGAGGGTTTTTGGGGTCGCTTAGTTCGAATCTGATGTTATAAATAAGATACAAGGTGTCCCAGTGCCTGTTAAGGTAATGGAATTTCAAAAGGGCCGATTTACTTCATCATAGATTTGAGGCGTTTTGGAAATCTGTATCGTTACGATCCTATCACGAATGTAACATCAGATTCATGCTCAGCGTACCCGAATACCCTCGGATGCCATTTTTCGAATATCCTCTCTTTCAAATAAAAAAGTTGCATTTTTCAACCTTCGACGTGCCGCCGGCGGGCGGTCCTCGTTCAAAACGAAACTAACACGTTTAGATTGATGGCAATTACAGAGTTTGTACCAGAGGTTTTCAGGGTCGCTGATTTCGAATTTGATTTCATAAATTAGATACAGGGTGTCCCAGTGAACGTCAAGGTAATGGAATTTCGAGAGGGCTGCTTTATTTCACCATATATTTGATGCGGTTCGGAAATTTCTATCAATTAAGATCCTATCACGAATGTAACATCAGATTCATGCTCAGCGTACCCGAATACCCTCGAATGCCATATCCTCTTTTTCAAAAAAAAAAGTTGCATTTTTCAACCTTCGACGTGCCGCCGGCGGGCGGTCCTTGTTCAAAACGAAACTAACACGTTTCGATAGATGGCAATTACAGAGTTTGTACCAGAGAGTTTTCAGGGCCGCTGAGTTTGAATTTGATTTCATAAATTAGATACAGGGTGTCCCAGTGGATGTCAAGGTAATGGAATTTCGAGAGGGCTGCTTTATTTCACCATAAATTTGATGCGGTTCGGAAATTTCTATCAATTAAGATCCTATCACGAATGTAACATCAGATTCATGCTCAGCGAACCTTATTACCCCCGGATGCCATTTTTCGAACATCCTCTCCTTCAAGTAAAAAAGTTGCATTTTCGAGCTCTGACGTGCCGCAAGCGAGCGGGACCCGTTCAAAACGAAACTTTCACATTTCAATAGGTGGCAATTACAATGTTGGTACCAGAGGGTTTTCGGGGTCGCAGAGTTCGAATCTGCTATCATAAATAAGATACAAGGTGCCCCAAGGCCTCTTCGGGAAATGGAATTTCGAAAGGGCCGGTTCACCATACATTTGAAACTGTTCGGAAATCTATATTGATTACGATCCTATCACGAATGCAACATCAGAATCATGCTCAACGAACCCGACTACCCCCGTATCCCATTTTTCAAATATCCTCTCATTCAAATAAAAAAGTTGTATTTTCTGTCCTTCGACGTGCCGTCGGCTCGCAGGTCCAGTTCAAAATGAAACTTTCACTCTTCGATAGTTGGCAATTCCAAAGTTGGTCCCAGAGGGTTTTTGAGGTCGCTGAATTCGAATTTGCTGTCATAAATAAGATACAAGGTGCCCCAGGGCCTCTTCGGGAAATGTAATTTCGAAAGGGCCGGTCTTTTCACAATACATTTGAAACTGTTTGGAAATCTGTGTTGATCACGATCCTATCACGAATGTAACATCAGAATCATGCTCAGCGAACCCGACTACCCCCGTATGCCATTTTTCAAATATCCTCTCATTCAAATTAAAAAGTTGTATTTTCTGTCCTTCGACGTGCCGCCGGCTCGCAGGCCCCGTTCAAAATGAAACTTTCACTCTTCGATAGTTGGCAATTCCAAAGTTGGTCCAGAGGGTTTTTGAGGTCGCTGAGTTCGAATCTGGTGTCATAAATAAGATACAAGGTGCCGTAGGGCCTGTTCAGGAAATGGAATTTCGAAAGGGCCGGTGTTTCCACCTTAGATTTTAAACTGTTTGTAAATCTGTATTGGTTAGAATCCTATTACAAATATAACACCAGATTCGTGCTCAGCGAACCCGAATACCTCCGTATGTCAGTTTTCGAACATCCTCTCCTTTAAGTAAAAAAGTTGCATTCTTCGGCATTCGACGTGCCGTCGGTGGGCGAGCCCCGTTCAAAACGAAACTTTCACTTTTCGATAGGTGGCAAGTGCAAAATTTACACCAGAGGGTATTTTGGGTCGCTGAGTTCAAATCTGATGTCATAAATAAGTTACAAGGTGTCCCGGAGCCTATCAAAGTAATGGAATTTCGAAAGGGCCGCTTAATTTTTCCATAAATTTGAGGCGGTTAGGAAATCTGTATGGGTTACCATCTTATCACGAATGTAGTATCAAATTCATGCTCAGCGAACCCGAAAACCCCAGGATGCCATTTTTCGAACATCCTCTCCTTCAAATAAGAAAGTTGCATGATTCGACCC
This sequence comes from Rhamnusium bicolor, assembly GCA_029963845.1. NCBI lineage: Eukaryota > Metazoa > Arthropoda > Insecta > Coleoptera > Cerambycidae > Rhamnusium > Rhamnusium bicolor. The sequence goes on along the minus strand of JANEYF010002889.1, from coordinate 539,556 downwards.
TCGACGTGCCGCCGGCGGGCGGACTCCGTTCAAAACGAAACTCACGTTTCGATAGGTGGCAATTACGAAGTTGGTACCAGAGGGTTTTCGGGATCACTGAGTTCGATTCTGATGTCATAAATAAGATTCAATGTGTCCCAGTGCCTGTCAAGATAATGGAATTTCGAGAGGGCCGCTATTTTTCACCATAAATTTGAGGCTGTTCGGAAATCTGTATCGATTACGATCCTATCACGAATGTAACATCAGATTCGTGCTCAGTGAACCTGAATACCCCAGGATGCTATTTTTCAAACATCCTCTCCTTTAAATAAAAAAGTTGCATTTTTCGATCTTAAACGTGCCGCCGGCTCGCGGGCCTCGTTCACAACGAAACTCTCACCTTTCGATTGATGGTAATTACGGAGTTTGTGCCAGAGAGTTTTCGGGGTTCTTCAGTTCGAATCTGATGTCATAAATAAGATACAAGGTGCCCCAAGGTGTGTTCAGTAAATGAAATTTCGAAAGGGCCGGTTCTTTCACCATAGATTCGAATCTGTTCGGAAATCTATATTGGTTAAGAACTTATCACTAATGTAACATCAAACTCGTCCTCAGCGAACCCGACTACCCCCGTATACCATTTTTCAAATATCCTCTCATTCAAATAAGAAAGTTGTATTTTCTGTCCTTCGACGTGCCGCCGGCTCGCAGGCCCAGTTCAAAATGAAACTTTCACTCTTCGATAGTTGGCAATTCCAAAGTTGGTCCCAGAGGGTTTTTGAGGTCGCTGAGTTCGAATCTGCTGTCATAAATAAGATACAAGGTGCCCCAGGGCCTCTTCGGGAAATGGAATTTCGAAAGGGCCGGTTTTTTCACAATACATTTGAAACTGTTTGGAAATCTGTGTTGATCACGATCCTATCACGAATGTAACATCAGAATCATGCTCAGCGAACCCGACTACCCCCCCGCATGCCATTTTTTAAATATCCTCTCATTCAAATTAAAAAGTTGTATTTTCTGTCCTTCGACGTGCCGCCGGCTCGCAGGCCCCGTTCAAAATGAAACTTTTACTCTTCGATAGTTGGCAATTCCAAAGTTGGTCCAGAGGGTTTTTGAGGTCGCTGAGTTCGAATCTGGTGTCATAAATAAGATACAAGGTGCCGTAGGGCCTGTTCAGGAAATGGAATTTCGAAAGGGCCGGTGTTTCCACCATAGATTTTAAACTGTTTTTAAATCTGTATTGGTTAGAATCCTATTACGAATATAACACCAGATTCGTGCTCAGCGAACCCGAATACCTCCGTATGTCAGTTTTCGAACATCATCTCCTTTAAGTAAAAAAGTTGCATTCTTCGACATTCGACGTGTCGCCGGTGGGCGAGCCCCGTTCAAAACGAAACTTTCACTTTTCGATAGGTGGCAAGTGCAAAATTTGCACCAGAGGGTATTTTGGGTCGCTGAGTTCAAATCTGATGTCATAAATAAGATACAAGGTGTCCCGGAGCCTGTCAAGGTAATGGAATTTCGAAAGGGCCGCTTAATTTTTCCATAAATTTGAGGCGGTTCGGAAATCTGTATGGGTTACCATCTTATCACGAATGTAGTATCAAATTCATGCTCAGCGAACCCGAAAACCCCAGGATGCCATTTTTCGAACAACCTCTCCTTCAAATAAGAAAGTTGCATGATTCGACCCTTGACGTGCCGCCGGCGGGCGGGCTCCGTTCAAAACGAAACTCACGTTTCGATAGGTGGCAATTACGAAGTTGGTACCAGAGGGTTTTCGGGATCGCTGAGTTCGAATCTGATGTCATAAATAAGATTCAATGTGTCCCAGTACCTGTCAAGATAATGGAATTTCGAGAGGGCCGCTATTTTTCACCATAAATTTGAGGCTGTTCGGAAATCTGTATCGATTACGATCCTATCACGAATGTAACATCAGATTCGTGCTCAGTGAACCTGAATACCCCAGGATGCTATTTTTCAAACATCCTCTCCATTAAATAAAAAAGTTGCATATTTCGATCTTAAACGTGCCGCCGGCTCGCGGGCCTCGTTCACAACGAAACTCTCACCTTTCGATTGATGGTAATTACGGAGTTTGTGCCAGAGAGTTTTCGGGGTTCTTCATAAATAAGATACAGGGTGCCCCAAGATGTGTTCAGTAAATGGAATTTCGAAAGGGCCGGTTCTTTCACCATAGATTTGAATCTGTTCGGAAATCTATATTGGTTAAGAACTTATCACTAATGTATCATCAAACTCGTCCTCAGCGAACCCGAATACCCCAGAATGCAATTTTTCGAACATCCTCTCCTTCAAGTAAAGAAGTTGCATTTTTGAAATTTCGACATGCCGCCGGCGGGCGGGCTCCGTTCAAAACATAACTTTCACTTTTCGATAGGTGGCAATTACAAAGTTGGTACCAGAGGGTTTTCGGGGCCCCTGAGTTCGAAGCTGATGTCATAAATAAGAAACAAGTTGTCCCAGGACCTGTCAAGGTAATGCAATTTCGAGAGAGCCGCTATCTTTCAGCATCAATTTGAGGCGGTTCGGAAATCTGTATCATTACGATCCTATTACGAATGTAACATCAGATTAATGTTCAGCGAACCCGAATACCACCGGATGCTATTTTTCGAACATCCTCTCCTTCATGTAAAAAGTTGCATTTTTTGACCATCCACGTACCGCCAGCGGGAGGGCCCCGTTCAAAACGAAACCAACAGCAACTCCGACACTAACACCAAAACATCAACAACAAAACAGCACCGGCACCGGCAACCAACACCGGCGCCCAACACCGACCTGCGACTCCGGCGTACGGCACCGGCGCCCGTCACAGGCGCACGACCCAGACGCCAGACAACGGCGCCCAACACCGTCGCCCGACGACGGCAACGACAACCACAACCACAACAACAACAACAACAACACCAACACAAACACCAAAACACCATCTCCAAATCACCAACACTAAAACACCACAGGCATCGGCACCCGACACCGGCGCCCGACACCGGCGCCAGACACAGGCGCCCGACACAGACGAACGACACCGACGCACGACAACAACAACTACAACGACAAAGATAACAACAACCACAGCCACAACCACAACTACCACAACCACAACCACCACAATAACCACAACCACAAAAACCATAACCACAACAACCACAACCACCACCATCATCGAATGTAATATCAGATTCGTGCTCAGCGAACCCGAATACCCCTAGAATGTCATTTTTCGAACATCCTCTCCTTTAAATAAAAAAGTTGCATGTTTCGAATCTCGACGTGCCGCCAGCGGCGGGCGGGCCCCGTTCAAAACGAAACCAACACCAACACCAAAACACCACCGGCACCGGTACCCAACACAGGCTCCCAATACCAACCCCCCGACTTCAGTGCACGACACCGGCGCCCGACACAGGCGCCCGACTTAGACGCCCGTCACCTTCGCCTGACACCGGAGCCCAACTCCGACGCTCGACAACGGCAACGACAACCACAACCACAACCACAACAACAACACCAACTCCAACACCACCACCAACACCAAAACACCACCAACACTACCGGCACCCAACAACGGCGCTCGACACCAGTGCCTGAAACCGGCGATGTACATCGGCACCCGACACAGACACCCAACACAGGTGCCAGACACCGGCACACTACAACGAAAACGACAACCATAAAGACAACTACAACCACAACAACAACCAGAACAACAACAACAGCAACACCAACAACACCAACACCACCAACAACACTAGCTACGCCTGGCACAGCCGTCCGACACCGGCGCCCGACACTGACGCACCACAACGACACCGACAACGACAACCACAACCTCAAACCACAAAAACCACACCAACATCAACACCACCACCAACACCAACACGAACTTGAACACCAAAACACCACCTGCACCAGCACCTGCACCAAATAACGGCGCCCGACACCGGCGACTGACACCGACACTGGAGGACTACAACAATAACGATAACTGCTACGACAACCACAACCACAAAAACAACACACGCCAACACCTTCACCAACACCAACAGCAAAACACCAAAACACCACCGACACCATCGGCACCGAACACCTGAGCCCGAAACCGGCGCCCGATATCGAAGCCCGACACCGACACCCATCACCGGCACCTGACACCGTCACACGACAACGAAAATGACAACTACAACGACAATCATAACCACAACCACAATCATAACCGCAACCACAGACACAACCACAACCACAACAACAACACCAACACCACCAAAAACACCAGCAACGCCCGTAACCGCCGCCTGACCCCGGCGCCCTACACCGACGCACGACAACGGCAACCACAACCACATCCACAAGCAAAACCACAACCATAAAAACAACACCAACACCAATACCACTACCAACACCAACACGAACACCAAAACATCAACACCAAAATACCAACAACAAAATAGCAAAACACTACCGACACCACCGGCACCCGACACCGGCGCCAGACACCGACGTACGACACTGACACCGGCGCTCGACACCGACGCACCACAACGACAGCCGTTTTTCGAACATCATCCCCTTCTAATAAAAAACTTGCATTTTCGTTCTTTGACGTGCCGCCGGCTCGCAGGCCACGTTCAAAACCAAACTTTCACCTTTCGATAGGTAGCAATTACAAAGTTTGCACCGGAGTGTTTTCGGGGTCGCTGATATAAAATATAATGTCATAAATAAGATACAAAGTGCCCCAGGGCCTGTCTAGGCAAAAGAGTTTCGAAAGGTCCAGTGCTTTCACCATAAATTTGAGCTGACTTCGAATCTGCTGTCATGAATAAGATACAATTTGCCGCAGGTTCTGTCCAGTAAAGGAATATTGAAAGGGTCGATTGTTCAACTAAAATTTGAAACTGTTCGGAAATCTATATCGGTTTTATCCTATCACAAATGTAACATCAAATTCATGCTCAGCGAACCCGAATGCCATTTTTCGAGCTTCCTTCATTTAAAGAAGTTGCATTTTTCGACCTTCGACGTGCCGCCGTCGGGCGGGCCCCGTTCAAAACGAAACTTTCACCTTTCGATAGGTGGCAATTAGAGAGTTTGTACCAGAGGATTTTTGGGGTCGCTTGGATCGAATCTGATGTTATAAATAAGATACAAGGTGTCCCAGTGCCTGTCAAGGTAATGGAATTTCAAAAGGGGCCGATTTACTTCATCATAGATTTGAGGCGGTTTGGAAATCTGTATCGTTACGATCCTATCACGAATGTAACATCAGATTCATGCTCAGCGTACCCGATTACCCTCGGATGCCATTTTTCGAATATCCTCTCTTTCAAATAAAAAAGTTGCATTTTTCAACCTTCGACGTGCCGCCGGCGGGCGGTCCTCGTTCAAAACGAAACTAACACGTTTAGATAGATGGCAATTACAGAGTTTGTACCAGAGGGTTTTCAGGGTCGCTGACTTCGAATTTGATTTCGTAAATTAGATACAGGGTGTCCCAGTGAATGTCAAGGTAATGAAATTTCGAGAGGGCTGCTTTGTTTCACCATAAATTTGATGCGGTTCGGAAAATTCTATCAATTAAGATCCTATCACGAATGTAACATCAGATTCATGCTCAGCGAACCTTAACACCCCCGGATGCCATTTTTCGAACATATTCTCCTTCAAGTAAAAAAGTTACATTTTCGAGCTCTGACGTGCCGCAAGCGGGCGGGCCCCGTTCAATACGGAACTTTCACCTTTCGATAGGTGGCAATTACGAAGTTTGTACCAGAGGGTTTTCGGGGTCGCTGATATAAAATCTGATGTCATAAATAAGATACAAAGTGCCCCAGGGCCTGTCCAGGCAAAAGAATTTCGAAAGGACCAAATTTATGGTGAGAGCCAAAAATTTTAGGCGGATCGGAAACCTGTATCGGTTACTATCCTATTACGAATGTAACATCAGATTCATGCTCAGCGAATTCGAATATCCCCGGAAGCCATTTTTCTGACATCCTTTCATTCAAATAAAAAAATTGCATTTTTCGACCTCAATGTGCCGCCGGCGGGCAGGCCCTGTTCAAAACGAGCTTTCACGTTTCGATAGTTAGCAATTACAGAGTTTTTACCCCAGGGCTTACGGGGACGCCGAGTTTGAGTCTGATGTCATAAATAGGATGAAAGGTGCCCCAGGGCCTGTTCAGGAAATGAAATTTCTAAAGAGTCGGATTTTTCACCATAGATTTAAAACTGTTCGGAAATCTGTTCTTCTATCACTAATGTAACATCAGATTCGTGCTCAGCGAATCCAAATACCCCCAGACGTCATTTTTCGAACATCCTCTCCTTTAAATAAAAAAGTTGCATGTTTCGAATCTCGACGTGCCGCCGGCGGTGGGCGGGCCCCGTTCAAAACGAAATCAACACCGACACCAACACCAAAACACCACCGGCACCGGTACCTAACACCGGCCCTCAACACCGACCCCCAACCTCGGCACCCAACAACGGCGCTCGACACCAACACCACTAACAACACTAGCTACGCCCGACACCGCCGTCCGACACCGACGCACCACAACGGCAACCACAACCACATCCACAACCACAAAAGTAACACGAACACCAAAACACCAAAACAGTACCGACACCATCGGCACCGGCTCCGGCACGCAACACGGGCGCCTGACACCGGCGCCCGAATCCGGCGTCCGACACTGACGCATCACAACGACAACGACAACACCAACAGCAACACCACCACCAACACCAACACGAACATGAACACCAAAACACCAACAGCAAAACACCACCGACACCACCTGCACCAACACCGGCACCTAATAACGGCGCCCAACACCGGCGACTGACACCGACGCAAGACACCCTGACACTGGCGCCCGACACCGACGCACAAAAGCGACGACAACAACAATAACGATAACTACTACGACAACCACAACCACAAAAACAGCACACGCCAACACCTTCACCAACATCAACACCAAAACATCAACAGCAAAACACTAAAAAACCACCGACACCGAACACCTGCGCCCGAAACCGGCGCCCGATATCAGAGCCCGACACCGGCACCCATCACCGGCACCTGACACCGACACACGACAACCAAAACGACAACTACAACGACAATCGCAACCACAACCACAATCATAACCGCAACCACAGACACAACCACAACCACAACAACAACACCAACACCACCAAAAACACCAGCAACGCCCGTAACCGCCGCCTGACCCCGGCGCCCTACACCGACGCACGACAACGGCAACCACAACCACATCCACAAGCAAAACCACAACCATAAAAACAACACCAACACCAATACCACTACCAACACCAACACGAACACCAAAACATCAACACCAAAATACCAACAACAAAATAGCAAAACACTACCGACACCACCGGCACCCGACACCGGCGCCAGACACCGACGTACGACACTGACACCGGCGCTCGACACCGACGCACCACAACGACAGCCGTTTTTCGAACATCATCCCCTTCTAATAAAAAACTTGCATTTTCGTTCTTTGACGTGCCGCCGGCTCGCAGGCCACGTTCAAAACCAAACTTTCACCTTTCGATAGGTAGCAATTACAAAGTTTGCACCGGAGTGTTTTCGGGGTCGCTGATATAAAATATAATGTCATAAATAAGATACAAAGTGCCCCAGGGCCTGTCTAGGCAAAAGAGTTTCGAAAGGTCCAGTGCTTTCACCATAAATTTGAGCTGACTTCGAATCTGCTGTCATGAATAAGATACAATTTGCCGCAGGTTCTGTCCAGTAAAGGAATATTGAAAGGGTCGATTGTTCAACTAAAATTTGAAACTGTTCGGAAATCTATATCGGTTTTATCCTATCACAAATGTAACATCAAATTCATGCTCAGCGAACCCGAATGCCATTTTTCGAGCTTCCTTCATTTAAAGAAGTTGCATTTTTCGACCTTCGACGTGCCGCCGTCGGGCGGGCCCCGTTCAAAACGAAACTTTCACCTTTCGATAGGTGGCAATTAGAGAGTTTGTACCAGAGGATTTTTGGGGTCGCTTGGATCGAATCTGATGTTATAAATAAGATACAAGGTGTCCCAGTGCCTGTCAAGGTAATGGAATTTCAAAAGGGGCCGATTTACTTCATCATAGATTTGAGGCGGTTTGGAAATCTGTATCGTTACGATCCTATCACGAATGTAACATCAGATTCATGCTCAGCGTACCCGATTACCCTCGGATGCCATTTTTCGAATATCCTCTCTTTCAAATAAAAAAGTTGCATTTTTCAACCTTCGACGTGCCGCCGGCGGGCGGTCCTCGTTCAAAACGAAACTAACACGTTTAGATAGATGGCAATTACAGAGTTTGTACCAGAGGGTTTTCAGGGTCGCTGACTTCGAATTTGATTTCGTAAATTAGATACAGGGTGTCCCAGTGAATGTCAAGGTAATGAAATTTCGAGAGGGCTGCTTTGTTTCACCATAAATTTGATGCGGTTCGGAAAATTCTATCAATTAAGATCCTATCACGAATGTAACATCAGATTCATGCTCAGCGAACCTTAACACCCCCGAATGCCATTTTTCGAACATATTCTCCTTCAAGTAAAAAAGTTACATTTTCGAGCTCTGACGTGCCGCAAGCGGGCGGGCCCCGTTCAATACGGAACTTTCACCTTTCGATAGGTGGCAATTACGAAGTTTGTACCAGAGGGTTTTCGGGGTCGCTGATATAAAATCTGATGTCATAAATAAGATACAAAGTGCCCCAGGGCCTGTCCAGGCAAAAGAATTTCGAAAGGACCAAATTTATGGTGAGAGCCAAAAATTTTAGGCGGATCGGAAACCTGTATCGGTTACTATCCTATTACGAATGTAACATCAGATTCATGCTCAGCGAATTCGAATATCCCCGGAAGCCATTTTTCTGACATCCTTTCATTCAAATAAAAAAATTGCATTTTTCGACCTCAATGTGCCGCCGGCGGGCAGGCCCTGTTCAAAACGAGCTTTCACGTTTCGATAGTTAGCAATTACAGAGTTTTTACCCCAGGGCTTACGGGGACGCCGAGTTTGAGTCTGATGTCATAAATAGGATGAAAGGTGCCCCAGGGCCTGTTCAGGAAATGAAATTTCTAAAGAGTCGGATTTTTCACCATAGATTTAAAACTGTTCGGAAATCTGTTCTTCTATCACTAATGTAACATCAGATTCGTGCTCAGCGAATCCAAATACCCCCAGACGTCATTTTTCGAACATCCTCTCCTTTAAATAAAAAAGTTGCATGTTTCGAATCTCGACGTGCCGCCGGCGGTGGGCGGGCCCCGTTCAAAACGAAATCAACACCGACACCAACACCAAAACACCACCGGCACCGGTACCTAACACCGGCCCTCAACACCGACCCCCAACCTCGGCACCCAACAACGGCGCTCGACACCAACACCACTAACAACACTAGCTACGCCCGACACCGCCGTCCGACACCGACGCACCACAACGGCAACCACAACCACATCCACAACCACAAAAGTAACACGAACACCAAAACACCAAAACAGTACCGACACCATCGGCACCGGCTCCGGCACGCAACACGGGCGCCTGACACCGGCGCCCGAATCCGGCGTCCGACACTGACGCATCACAACGACAACGACAACACCAACAGCAACACCACCACCAACACCAACACGAACATGAACACCAAAACACCAACAGCAAAACACCACCGACACCACCTGCACCAACACCGGCACCTAATAACGGCGCCCGACACCGGCGACTGACACCGACGCAAGACACCCTGACACTGGCGCCCGACACCGACGCACAAAAGCGACGACAACAACAATAACGATAACTACTACGACAACCACAACCACAAAAACAGCACACGCCAACACCTTCACCAACATCAACACCAAAACATCAACAGCAAAACACTAAAAAACCACCGACACCGAACACCTGCGCCCGAAACCGGCGCCCGATATCAGAGCCCGACACCGGCACCCATCACCGGCACCTGACACCGACACACGACAACCAAAACGACAACTACAACGACAATCGCAACCACAACCACAGACACAACCACAACAACAACACCAACACCAGCAACGCCCGTAACCGCCGCCTGACACCGGCGCCCGACACCGACACCGACGCACGACAACGGCAACCACAACCACATCCACAAGCAAAACCACAACCACAAAAACAACACCAACACCAACACCACCAACACGAACACCAAAATAGCAAAACACTACCGACACCACCGGCACCGGCACCCGACACCGGCGCCAGACACCGACGCACGACACTGACACCGACGCACCAGAACGACAGCCATTTTTCGAACATCATCTCCTTCTAGTAAAAAAACTTGCATTTTCGTTCTTTGACGTGCCGCCGGCTCGCAGGCCACGTTCAAAACTAAACTTTCACCTTCGATAGGTAGCAATTACAAAGTTTGCACCTGAGGGTTTTCGGGGTCACTGAGATAAAATCTGATGTCATAAATAAGATACAAAGTACCACAGGGCCTGTCTAGGCAAAAGAATTTCGAAAGGGCCAGTGCTTTCACCATAAATTTGAGCTGACTTCGAATCTGCTGTCATGAATATCAAATCAAATCAAATCAAATCAATTTTATTAATAAAGTTAATCAACAATTCAGTTTTCTTTACAAAAGTAATGTAAACATAGGAAAGGGGTGCCACGCTAGGCTATAGTATATCCAAGTATATCCGGCCTGTGTTGTGAACATCTCTTCCCTAAATCCACCATGAACGCTGGACATTGTAATGTTTTTAATAATCAATTATGACAATAAGTAGTAAGGAAGTAAAATAAAGTAAAAGAAGTAAAGGGAGCATAGAGACAAGACACTACGTTATATGCGGTGTAGATGTGAGGAATTTCCTTGGCAGAGGTAATTAATTCCATTAGAGAATCGTGATACATTTGAGATCCATATATTTTATGAAATTGCGAGAAATTATCAATAATATAATGTTTAGTTTCATTTTTAAATTTGTGTGGTTTGTTAATTATTGATTTTGTTTTTGCTGGAAGAACATTGAAGAATTTTGGAGCGAAATAAGTGATGTATCTTTGATTATGAGATTTTGTAAATAAAGGAATTGCTATTGATTCATTTGCTAACGATCTAGTTTCATAGTCATAGGAAAACAGTGGGAAATAAATTTTTGAATTTAATTAAATAACTTAGACAACAATGTACATGCAGGGATTTAATATTTAAAGTTCTTGTATGCTTATAAAGTAATGTTGTAGAATATGTTCGTTCCTTTTTAAAAATAATTTTTAATACAATGTTTTGGCATACGGAGAGATTATGTTGAGCATTATCATATGACCCACTCCAAACAACTATGCAATACCGTAAAATAGACTCGACCAAGGCACTGTATAAAATTTTAAGTAAATTTTTATTTAAAATTTCTCTTGGTAGAATTTATAAAACATTTTACGAATTTTTTTTGTAATATAATCACAGTGGTCAGTCCACTTCAGATGTTGATCAACTATCACGCCTAGATATTTTATGCTTTGTTACGGTTCGAATTTTCCTTCGACCCGTACAAAGTGAATTTGACAATCTCGAGGAAAATTAACATAGTCTTAGTTAAAAAGCTGTTTATTTTATCTTAAAGTACAACCTGATTGTATCTAACCTAAAGGAATTGTTCCTAAAAGCTGCTGAACTTATCGAACCACCTTCGTAGCCGGGCTCCCCAGAATTTCTGTCGATCTTGAGTTGAACACTAAGTCTACGGTAAGCTAGGAGATACAGAACATGCTGCTATATAATTTGTGTAGTACTTTGTACAGGACATTCACACAATGGGTAGTTACTTAACAGTTATTGATATAGACTCAGCTACATGCTTCTCGATAGGTGACACCCTGAAAATAAATGTCGGATGAGTATTGGCTTAACTATGAATGCCATCAGCATTAGGTTTATCTAGAATAGGCGTAGTCGGTTATCCTACCTATTTAAGTATTCATTTACTGGTTGCCTGCATGTAAGGGCCGGCTAAAGGTCAAATTGGCTGATGACAGAAGGATACCGAGACAAATTTCTCTTTTCACACAGTGCTAGCTTATAAATCATATTACAGCAAAGATATTTGGCCACATCGTTGTTCTTACAGCTTAGAAGGATATTCTGATTAGTGCACTGGTCTGAGATTGTGGTAAGTCGTATAATGTTCCATATTAATCTGTCGAGCTGATAGGTTATGGCATACCGTCAAAACGTTAAGTACAGCTCACAGTTTATACTCTGGAATTATATAGGGTCTGTACTCGAGAAAATCCAGGTTGTCACACTTTATACGACTTCATTTACCTAGAAAATTAGGAGATACAAGGTGATACTGCACCGTCACTGGGGTATCGTAAATTTTGTTAAGGGAAACTTAATGCTCATGTAGGTAGAGCTTATAATTTTTCTTAGTGTTGTCTAAATACTATACTTACTGCAGTGATCGTGGATTGTATAAATCGATAAGTTTCAGTTGGTTATTTATATCAATAAATCGAAGTGACAGATGTGTTGATATGACAAGAAGCCAACTGTCTTTACTACAGTCATAGAAGTAACTAAGCGAGGATTACCAACTTAGATATTGCACAAGGTGATTTCCTATTTTCGCAAGAAAATCCTTTTGTCGTTCAGTCGGAACTCAGGACGTGGCGTTATTTCTCTAGTCACCAATGATTCTCAGGGGATTTTGAAAACTAGGTATCTCTCGAATAGTCGGGTTTTGACATCGTAAGGTTTCTGAGGTGAACTTCACGACTAACAGTGGTCGCCACGGGGGTGAAGAGAAGAAACGAAAAAAGATCATGGACAGCTACTGGTACCGAAAAAGGTTTTCGACAATTATTTTGGGCATCGGTTGATTTCTCACCGATTATATGGCAAGGTTGGGAGCCTATGAAGTAACACGTATAAGGTGATACATATTTTGTGGTTTGAGGGCCGTAATTGTTAAATGGGAGTACACGCCGCGTTCTAGGTTAAGTAAGTAGAAAACTGGCTATATCCAGGCAAATATTCATTTTGTTACTCTTTCAGTGGCTTTGTAAGCAAGACTAGCTAGCACTAGTGTGGAATCAAATCGAGTTTGGAGTAAAGTACCCTCTGTAGATGAGGTAAGAGTTGCTTGGCACGTTAGTCGACGACGATGTGCTACAGGTGCGTTTATGCTTTTACGGTACTTGGTTGAGGCTAGCACTCTTGGTTAATTGGTGTGAATTTGAACCGTCCTGTTGTTTAGGGATTAGTCCAGGTGACGCAGTTGTACCAGCGCCAGTAGTCAAACCTCCTACGTTGGGATATTTACCTGGGTGGGAACACAGCATCTTTCGTTGTCTCGCCTATGTATTGGTGTGGGTTGATTGGAAACCGCTGACAACTTGCCATTGTACCGGGAATGAATCGGTTTATGACCTGAATTGACTTACCGTACTGAGGTGAGAAGTTCCTAGGCCACTGGAACCGCAGCCTGCGTACTCCTGCTGTGAGTCTCCGACCGTGTCACTGCACTCGTGGGGTGACAGGGAACGACGTTGAAAGGAGCCGGAGTCAGGTGGTGTTCACTATTACCGCCGAAGGATTATTCACCTACCACACCACTTACCAGATAAGATATACCTTTCTCTTAATTGAGGATTTAACATCATTTGGGGTCATTCCTGGTTAATCTTGGGCCACTTAACTGTGAAGCATTTTTGTTCATTGAGCATTTGTAACTGAGAAAGTTGTTAAGACCTGTAATTGGTCGGCACTCTTGCATACTAACAGGTTAAAGGCGGGCTGTTAGGAGGCATTTTAGTCTCACCTTATAGGGTTTAGTACCTTGCAAGTACGATAGTTTTGAATGGGTTATTGTCAGGCATTTTAAGCTCTGTTTTTGTTTAACAATTATTTTGCCAAGTAAAAGACTTAGAGACGAGCTTTTATGATGCATTTTAGTCTCACATTATAGGTATTTAGTAACTTGCAAGTACGATAGTTTTGAGCGGGTTATCGTCAGGCACTTTAGGCTCTGTTTTTGTTTAACAATTATTTTGCCAAGTAAAAGACTTAGAGACGAGCTTTTATGATGCATTTCAGTCTCATATTATAGGTATTTAGTACCTTGCGAGTACGATAGTTTTGAGCGGGTTATCGTCAGGAATTTTATGCTCTAATTTGTGTAGTAAATTCCCCCATATTATATAGTAACGATTATTAGAATATTATAGGATCTAAGTTTAGCATGTGTTACCCTACTTTTACTTAATAGTATATGGTAAATTATAGTGTGTATGGTCTGATATTTGTCAGAATTGTCCTATATAGAGAGTTAGTCGTAAGTGTTGTTCGCCTATCGTGACGTCACGTTCGGCATCGATCTGCGTGTATTATTGCTATACTTGTTTTTTTTTGTGTTGCTTACTATTTCATTTACATTTCTATTATATTTATACTTCTAATTAAACCATGCTTTAATCCCTACAGGGGAAATAAACTGCAAAAGGTAATTTGTGTTTGATTTCATCATATAGTACCCAGATAACGTTGTGACAAACGAGTGTAGAGGCTTTATTACCTAGAGGGTTCCCTTCAGACCTGGGCAGTTTCTAGCTACGATTGGCTTTTAGAGTTAGTGGCGCCCTTATATAAATTTTAATTGAACCCCGCCCATACCGGCCGAGCTCCGGAGTATGGTTGCGCACTCGTGAGCAACCCTCTAGGTCTTAAGGTGGAGGAATTTTTCTTTTCTCTTGCTATAAATCATAGGAGTGCGTAACACCATATTTACAGGGTAAGGTTAAGGATGCATTACATCGTAGTTCGGAAGGGTCATCAAGAACTTTTAAATCACTCTGGGCAGTCACATTTAATAACTCTTGCAAATTTACTTCCGCACCTATCTCAGTCACGTTAATATTTTTTTTTGTAAAAGCCTATTTTTACAGTCTCTGAGCTTATATATACTTGGGAAACAGTCTTTGTGTAAAGAATTTACAGTAGAACGCAAATGATTGTATCTTCTTTCGGGGAGATCAAGGTCTAAATTTATACTCAAAGCTTGTTCTGGTGATAGAACGTTACAGTCAGTATTTGTAGGCCTATCTAAACGAGAAATGCTCTTCGATTCCTCCGCAGCAAATAAAAGTTCCTCATAACTGTACTTAGCAAGTAAACTTTTGTACATTCCTTCTTTTGTTTTTTAAACTGCACCCTTCGAGATTCTTACGTGGACGACCACGACTACGAGTACATTCAGGCACTGCTGTATTCGAGATGTTGTCATTATTAACACTGGTATAACGCCTTAATTGATCCATCATATAGATTTCTTTGTTAAACCAGTTGTCATAATCTTTTAAAAGACGTTCACGTTTTCGTTGAGACTTTACCCAAAAGTCATTGATTTTTCAACAAAAGAAATGTGCCGCTGTATTAAAATCATTTGTAACATTTTCTGGAAGAGTTGATGATTCGAAAAAACTCATGAGCTTTTCTGAAATTTCAGCCTGGGCTTCACGTCTGTCACTGGAAATCCAAGTATCCAACAGGTCACCATTCTTAATTGACAACGCGATATCTAATAACAAAAATCGTGATTTGGCGCTCACCTGCGTTCAGTAAATTATATATCAGTAACAAGAGGAAACTTCAAACTATCAAACCGTGTTAAATATGAAATAAGCATTTTTAAGCTTTTTGAGAAAATGCATCGTGAAGTTTAAAAACATTATAATTTGTCCCAGTATATAGGCAACTGTCGTAAACCACAGTTTTGATATGTTGTTTCCCTTTTCTACTGTTTTAAAAGTTGTATAAGGATTCATACCTTTACAACTACGTGCCATTACCAACAACGACAGCCTCTAAACCTGAACGCATACATCTTTTTAACTTATGCATACAACTACCGTATCGCAACAGGTCTTAACAGGCAGCATTAGTCACCTCAGTGGTGGGAGCGGTAGTGATATGCCTACATTGTAATTGGTCGTAATGTCTGCATTAACTGTCACTCTTCACTTGCGCCCACTTAGATTTCCTTTATCAAGCAAGTCGAAATTCGAATATTGTTTTATATTCACAGCACTGTGCTGCGGGCGGGCACCGGCGGCATGCCCCTCCTTCAAAAAGAAAGTTGCATGATTCATCTCGATGTGGCTCGTTCAAAACGAAACTCACGTTCCGATAGGTGGCAATTACGAAGTTGGTACCAAAGGGTTTTCGGGGTCGCTGAGTTCGAATCTGATGTCATAAATAAGATTCAATGTGTCCCAGTGCCTGTCAAGATAATGGAATTTCGAGAGGGCCGCTATTTTTCACCATAAATTTGAGGCTGTTCGGAAATCTGTATCGATTACGATCCTATCACGAATGTAACATCAGATTCATGCTCAGTGAACCCTAATAACCCAGGATGCCATTTTTCAAACATCCTCTCCTTTAAATAAAAATGTTGCATTTCTTGATCTTAAACGTGCCGCCGGCTCGCAGGCCTCGTTCACAACGAAACTCTCACCTATCGATTGATGGTAATTACAAAGTTTGTACCAGGGGTTTTTGGGGTTCTTGAGTTCGAATCTGAATGAATCAGGTCATAAATAAGATACAGGGTGCCCCAAGGCGTGTTCAGTAAATGGAATTTCGAAAGGGCCGGTTCTTTCCACCATAGATTTGAATCTGTTCGGAAATCTATATTGGTTAGAATCTTATCACGAATGTATCATCAAACTCGTCCTCAGCGAACCCGAATACCCCAGGATGTCAATTTTTCGAACATCCTCTCCTTCAAGTAAAAAAGTTGCATTTTTCGAATTTCGACATGCCGCCGGCGGGCGAGCTCCCGTTCAAAACAAAACTTTCACTTTTCGATAGGTGGCAATTGCAAAGTTGGTACCAGACGGTATTGAGGGGTCCCTGAGTTCGAATCTGATGTCATAAATAAGAAACAAGTTGTCCCAGGGCCTGTCAATGTAATGGAATTTCGAGAGGGCCGCTTAATTTTTCAGCATAGATTTGAGGCATCCGATTACGAATGTAACGATAGTACGAACGAGATTTTTCAAATCCCTCCTGTAAAAAACTTTTTCGACCTCGAGGGCCCTTCAAAACAACAAAACACACCCCACCCCCGACGAACAACAAAAAAAAACCTGGAGCCCCCCAGACAACTAAAAAAAACCAAAAAAAAAAACATTCGGCTCGTTATTTTTCGAACATCCTTAAGAAAAAATTAATTTTACATGGCGGGCAGTTCAAATTCTTTGAAAAGGTAGTGAAGTGGAAATTTAGACGGTTCGGAAATCTGTATCGGTTACCATCTTATCACGAATGTAACATCAGATTCATGTTCAGCGAACCCAAATACCTCTAGGATGCCATTTTTCGAACATTCTCTCCTTTAAATAAAAAAGTTGCAAGTTTCGAATCGTCTGTGCCGGCGGGGAGGGGCCGGCCTCGTTCAAAACGATACCAACACCGACACCAACACCAAAACACCAACACCAGAACACCAACACCAAAACACCAACACCAAAATACCACCGGTACCGGTACCCAACACCGGCTCCCAACACCGACCCTCGACTTCGGCCAGGCGGCGCGCTTAGACCCTCCCTTGCCACCCTCGACACGGCAACGACAATCACACAACACCCAACCAAAATAATCCCAAGAGCACCCAACAAAGGCGCTCGACACCAGCGCCTGACACCGGCGCCCTACATCGGCACCCGACACAGACAAACATACACACGGCGCCCGACGCCAGCACCCAACATTCGCGCCCGACACCGGCACTCTACAACGAAAACGACAACCATAAAGTCAATTACAACCACAACAACAACCAGAACAACAACAACAAGCAGCACCAACAACACCAACACCAACACCACCAAAACACTAGCTACGCCCGACACCGCCGTCCGACACCGACGCACCACAACAGCAACCACAA
Organism: Rhamnusium bicolor; assembly: GCA_029963845.1. Taxonomy (NCBI): domain Eukaryota; kingdom Metazoa; phylum Arthropoda; class Insecta; order Coleoptera; family Cerambycidae; genus Rhamnusium; species Rhamnusium bicolor. Next base: position 521,516 of record JANEYF010002889.1, on the reverse strand, counting down.
CCACAAAAACAACACGAACACCGAAACACCAACACCAAAACAGTACCGATACCATCGGCACCGGCTCCGGCACCCAACACCGACGCCTGATACCGGCGCCCGACACTGACGCATCACAACGACAACCACAACCTCAAACCACAAAAACAACACCAACATCAACACCACCACCAACATAAACATGAGCACCAAAACACCAACAGCAAAACAGCCACCGACACCACCTGCACCAGCACCGGCACCTAATAATGGCGCCCGACACCGGCGACTGACACCGACCCAAGACACCGACACTGGAGCCTGACACTGGCGCCCGACACCGACGCACGAAAACGACGATGACAATAACGATAACTACTACGAAAACCACAAAAACAACACACGCCAACACCTTCACCAACACCAAAATACCACCGACACCGAACACCTGCGCCCGATATCGGAGCCCGACACCGGCACCCATCACTGGCACCTGACACCGACACACGACAACTACAACGACAATCGCAACCACAACTACAGACACAACCACAACAGCAACACCCAACACCACCAACACCAGCAACGCCCGTAACCGCCGCCTGACACCGGCGCCCGACACCGACGCACGACAACGGCTACCACAACCACATCCACAAGCAAAACCACAACCACAAAAAACAACACCAACAATAACACCATCACCACTACCACCACCACCAACAGGAACACCAAAATACCAACACCAAAACACCAACAACAAAATAGCAAAACACTACCGACACCACCGGCACAGGCACCCGACACCGGCGCCAGACACCGACGTACGGCACTGACACCGGCGCGACACCAGCGCCCGACACCGACGCATCACAACGACAGCCATTTTTCGAACGTCATCCTTCTAGTAATAAACTTGCATTTTCGTACTTTGACGTGCCGCCGGCTCGCAGGCCACGTTCAAAACCAAACTTTCACCTTTCAATAGGTAGCAATTACAAAGTTTGCACCTGAGGATTTTCGGGGTCGCTGAGATAAAATCTGATGTCATAAATAAGATACAAAGTGCCCCAGGGCCTGTCTAGGCAAAACAATTTCGAAAGAGCCAGTGCTTTCACCATAAATTTGAGCTGACTTCGAATCTGCTGTCATGAATAAGATACAATTTGCCGCAGGTTCTGTCCAGTAAAGGAATATTGAAAGGGTCGGTTTTTCACCATAAATTTGAAATTGTTCGGAAATCTATATCGGTTCTATCCTGTCACAAATGTAACATCAAATTCATGCTCAGCGAACCCGAATGCCATCTTTGGAGCTTCCTTCATTTAAAAAAGATGCATTTTTCGACCTTCGACGTGCCGCCGTCGGGCGGGCCCCGTTCAAAACGAAACTTTCACCTTTCGATAGGTGGTAATTAGAGAGTTTGTACCAGTGGGTTTTTGGGGTCGCTTGGATCGAATCTGATGTTATAAATAAGATACAAGGTGTTCCATTGCCTGTCAAGGTAATGGAATTTCAAAAGGGCCGATTTACTTCATCATAGATTTGAGGCGGTTTGGAAATCTGTATAGTTACGATCCTATCACGAATGTAACATCAGATTCATGCTCAGCATACCCGAATACCCTCGAATGCCATTTTTCGAATATCCTCTCTTTCAAATAAAATAATTGCATTTTTCAACCTTCGACGTGCCGCCGGCGGGCGGTCCTCGTTCAAAACGAAACTAACACGTTTGTACAGAGTTTGTACCAGACGGTTTTCAGGGTCGCTGAGTTCGAATTTGATTTCATAAATTAGTTACAGGGTGTCCCAGTGAATGTCAAGGTAATGGAATTTCGAGAGGGCTGCTTTATTTCACCATAAATTTGATGCCGTTCGGAAATTTCTATCAATTAAGATCCTATCACGAATGTAACATCAGATTCATGCTCAGCGAACCTTAATACCCCCCGGATGCCATTTTTCGAACATCCTCTTCTTCAAGTAAAAAAGTTGCATTTTCGAGCTCTGACTTGCCGCAAGCGGGCGGGGCCCGTTCAAAGCGAAACTTTCACATTTCGATAGGTGGCAATTACAAAGATTGTACCAGACGATTTTAGGGGTCGCTGAGATCAAATCTGATGTCATAAATATGATACAAAGTGCCCCAGGGCCTGTCCAGGCAAAAGAATTTCGAAAGGGCCAGTGCGTTCACCATAAATTTGAGGCGGTTCGGAAATCTGTATCGATTACTACCTTGCCTACGTTTCGTTTAATATGCTTAAACTTCTTCAGGGCTCAATAGCCAAATGATGTAAAATTCCACAACAGAATTTTTTTTTTAAATTTGGCTATTGAGCCCTAAAGAAGTTTAAGCATATTAAACGAAACGTAGGCAAAGTAGTCTTATTTTAACCTATTGTCCTGGTTCTGACAATTTCAACCTGTAGTCATAAATAAGATTCAAGGTGTCTATATTGGTTAAGAACTTATCACGAATGTAACATCAAACTCGTCCTCAGCGGACCCGAATACCCCGGGATGCAATTTTTCGAACATCCTCTCCTTCAAGTAAAGAAGTTGAATTTTTGAAATTTCGACATGCCGCCGGCGGGCGGGCTCCGTTCAAAACAAAACTTTTACTTTTCGATAGGTGGCAATTACAAAGTTGGTACCAGAGGGTTTTCGGGGTCCCCGTGTTCGAATCTGATGTCATAAATAAGAAACAAGTTGTCCCAGGGCCTGTCAAGGTAATGGAATTTCGAGAGGGCCGCTATCTTTCAGCATCAATTTGAGGCGGTACGGAAATCTGTATCATTACGATCCTATTACGAATGTAATATCAGATTAATGTTCAGCGAACCCGAATACCGCCGGATGTTATTTTTCAAACATCGTCTCCCTCAAGTAAAAAAGTTGCATTTTTCGACCTTCCACGTACCGCCGGTGGGAGGGCTCCGTTCAAAACGAAACCAACAGCAACACAGACACCAACAAAAAACACCAACAACAAAACACCACCGGCACCGGCAACCAACTCCGGCGCCCAACACCGACACCCCGACTCCGGCGCCCGTCACAGGCGCACGACCCAGACGCCCGACACAGGCGCCCAACAGCGACGCCCGACGACGGCAACGACAACCACAACCACAACAACACCACCACCAACACCAAAACACCATCTCCAAATCACCAACATCAAAACACCACCGACACCACCGTAACGGCACCTGACACCGGCGCCCGGCACAGGCGCCCGACACCGACGAACGACACCGACACCGGCGCTATACACCGACTCAAGACACCGACGCACGACAACGACAACTACAACGATAACAACAACCACAGCCACAGCCACCACAAAAACCACAACCACAAAAACCAAAACCACAACCACCACCATCATCGAATGTAACATCAAATTCGTGCTCAGCGCACCCGAATGCCATCTTTCGAGCTTCCCTCATTTAAAAAAGTTGCATTTTTCGACCTTCGACGTGCCGTCGTCGGGCGGGCCCCATTCAAAACGAAACTTTCACCTTTCGATAGGTGGCACTTAGAGAGTTTGTACCAGAGGGTTTTTTGGGGTCGCTTGGATCGAATCTGATGTTATAAATAAGATACAAGGTGTTCCATTGCCTGTCAAGGTAATGGAATTTCAAAAGGGCCGATTTACTTCATCATAGATTTGAGGCGGTTTGGAAATCTGTATAGTTACGATCTTATCACGAATGTAACATCAGATTCATGCTCAGCATACCCGAATACCCTCGAATACCATTTTTCGAATATTCTCTTTCAAATAAAATAATTGCATTTTTCAACCTTCGACGTGCCGCCGGCGGGCGGTCCTCGTTCAAAACGAAACTAACACGTTTGTACAGTTTGTACCAGAGGGTTTTCAGGGTCGCTGAGTTCGAATTTGATTTCATAAATTAGTTACAGGGTGTCCCAGTGAATGTCAAGGTAATGGAATTTCGAGAGGGCTGCTTTATTTCACCATTAATTTGATGCGGTTCGGAAATTTTTATCAATTAAGATCCTATCACGAATGTAACATCAGATTCATGCTCAGCGAACCTTAATACCTCCCGGATGCCATTTCGAACATCCTCTCCTTCAAGTAAAAAAGTTGCATTTTCGAGCTCTGACTTGCCGCAAGCGGGCGGGACCTGTTCAAAACGAAACTTTCACCTTTCGATAGGTGGCGATTACAAAGATTGTACCAGACGGTTTTAGGGGTCGCTAAGATCAAATCTGATGTCATAAATACGATACAAAGTGCCCCAGGGCCTGTCCAGGCAAAAGAATTTTGAAAGGGCCAGTGCGTTCACCATACATTTGAGGCGGTTGGGAAATCTGTATCGGTTACTATCCTATTACGAATGTAACATCAGATTCATGCTCAGCGAATTCGATTACCTCCGGAAGCCATTTTTCTGACATCCTCTCATTCAAATAAAAAAATTGCATTTTTCGACCTCAATGTGCCGCCGGCGGGCAGGCCCTGTTCAAAACGAACTTTCATGTTTCGATAGTTAGCAGTTACAGAATTTTTACCCCAGGGCTTTCGGGGACGCCAAGTTTGAGTCTGATGTCATAAATAAGATACAAGGTGCCCCTGGACCTGTTCAAGAAATGAAATTTCGAAAGGGTCGGATCTTTCACCATAGATTTAAAACTGTTCGGAAATCTGTACTTCTATCACTAATGTATAATCAGATTCGTGCTCAGCGAACCCAAATACCCCCAGATGCCATTTTTCGAACATCCTCTCCTTCAAGAAAAAAAGTTACATTTCTCGACCGTCGACATGCCGTCGAAAAACGAAACTTTCACGTTTCGATAGGTAGCAATTACAGAGTTTGTACCACAGGTTTTTCAGGGTCGCTGAGCTCGAATCTGACGTCATGAATAAGACGCAATGTGTCCCAGTGCCTGTCAATGGATTGGAATTTCGAGAGGGTCGCTTTATTTCACTATAAATTTGAGGCGGTTCAGAAATCTTGTATCGTTACGATCCTATTACGAATGTAACATCAGATTCGTGCTTAGCGATCCCGAATAACCCCGAAAGCCATTTATCGAACATCCTCTCCTACAAATAAAAAAATTGCATAGTTCGACCTTCGACATGCCGCCGACGGGTGGGCCCCGTACAAAACGAAACTTTCACCTTTTGATAATTTGCAATTATAGAGTTTGTACCAGAGGGTTTTCGGGGTTGCTGAGTTTGATTCTGATGTCATAAATAATATACAAGTTGCCGCAGGTCTTGTCCAGGAAACGGAAATTCGAAAGGGCCGGTTTTTCACTATAAATTTTAAACTGTTCGGAAATCTGTATCGATTACGTTCATATTACAAATTTAACATCAGATTCATGCTCAATGAACTCGAATACCCCCCTGATGCCATTTTTCGGACATCCTCTCCTTCAAATAAAAAGTAGCATTTTTCGATTTCCAACGTGCCGCCGGTGGGTGGGCCCTGTTCAAAACGAAAGTTTCGATAGGTATCAATTAAAGGGTTTGTACCACAGGGTTTTCGGGGTCGCTGAGTTTGAATCTGACGTCGTAAATAAGATATAAGGTGTCCCAGTGAATGTCAAGGTAATGGAATTTCGAGAGGGCCGCTTTATTTCACCATAAATTTGAAGTGGTTCGGAAATCTGAATCGGTTACGATCCTATCACGAATGTAACAACAGATTCATGCTCAGCGAACCCTAATACCCCTGATGCAATATTTCCAATATCCTCTCCTTCAAGTAAAAAGTTGTATTTTTCGACAATGGACATGCCGCCGGCGGCATGCCACCTATCGAAACTTTCACCTTTCGATAGGTGGCAATTCCAAAATTGGTACCAGAGGGTTTTCGGGATCGCTGAGTTCGAATCTGCTGTCATAAATAAGATACAAGGTGCCCTAGGGCCTCTTCGGTAAATGGAATTTCAAAAGGGCCGGTTTTTTCACAATATATCTGAAACTGTTCGGAAATCTGTATTGATTACGATCCTATCACGAATGTAACATCTGAATCATGCTCACCGAACCCGACTACCCTCGTATGCCATTTTTCAAATATCCTCTCATTCAAATAAAGAAGTTGTATTTTCTGTCCTTCGACGTGCCGCCGGCTCGCAGGCCCCGTCAAAATGGAACTTTCACTCTTCGATAGTTGGCAATTCCAAAGTTGTTCCCAGTGGGTTTTGAGATCGCTGAGTTCGAATCTGGTGTCATAAATAAGATACAAGGTGCCGTAGGGCCTGTTCAGGAAATGGAATTTCGAAAGGGCCGGTGTTTCCACCTTAGATTTTAAACTATTTTGTAAATCTGTATTGGTTACAATCCTATCACGAATATAACATCAGATTCGTGCTCAGCGAACCCGAATACCTCCGGATGTCAGTTTTCGAACATCCTCTCCTTTAAGTAAAAAAGTTTCATTCTTCGACATTCGACGTGCCGCCGGTGGGCGAGCCCCGTTCAAAACGAAGCTTTCACTTTTCGATAGGTGGCAAGTGCAAAGTTTGCACCAGACGGTATTTTGGGTCGCTGAGTTCAAATCTGATGTCATAAATAAGATACAAGGTGTCCCGGAGCCTGTCAAGGTAATGGAATTTCGAAAGGGCCGCTTAATTTTTCCATAAATTTGAGGCGGTTTGGAAATCTGTATGGGTTACCATCTTATCACGAATGTAGCATCAGATTCATGTTCAGCGAACCCAAATACCCCTAGGATGCCATTTTTCGAACATCCTCTCCTTTAAATAAAAATGTTGCATGTTTCGAATCTCGACGTGCCGCCGGCGGTGGGCGGGCCCCGTTCAAAACGAAACCGACACCAAAACACCAGCGGCACCGGTACCCAACACCGACCCCCGACTTCGGCACCCAACAACGGCGCTCGACACCAGCGCCTGGCACCGGCGCCCTACATCGGCACCCGACACAGACACCCAACACAGGTGCCCGACACCGGCGCCCAACTTCGGCGCCCGACACCAGCACCCAACATTGGCGCCCGACACCGACACACTACAACGAAAACGACAACCACAAAGACAACTACAACCACAACAACAGCAACACCACCAACAACACTAGCTACGCCCGACACCGCCGTCCGACACCGACGCACCACAACGGCAACCACAACCACAAAAACAACACGAACACCAAAACACCAAAACAGTACCGACACCATCGGCATCGGCTCCGGCACGCAACACCGGCGCCCGACACTGACGCATCACAACGACAACACCAACATCAACACCACCACCAACACGAACATGAACACCAAAACACCAACAGCAAAACAGCAAAACACCACCGACACCACCTGCACCGGCACCTAATAACGGCGCCCGACACCGGCGACTGACATCGATGCAAGACACCGACACTGGAGCCTGACAATGGCGCCCGACACCGACGCACGAAAACGACGACGACAACAATAACGATAACTGCTACGACAACCACAACCACAAAAACAACACACGCCAACACCTTCACCAACACCAAAAGACCAAAACACCACCGACACCACCGGCACCGAACACCTGCGCCCGATATCGAAGCCCGATACCGACACCCATCACCGACACCTGACACCGACACACGACAATCGCAACCACAACCACAACAACAACACCAACACCACCAACAACATCAGCAACGCCCGTAACCGCCGCCTGACACCGGCGCCCGACACCGACGCACGACAACGGCAACCTCATCCACAAGCAAAACCACAACCACAAAAACAACACCAACACCACCACCAACACAACACCAAAACACCAACAACAAAATAGCAAAACACTACCGACACCACCGGCACCGGCACCCGACACCGGAGCCAGACAACGACGTACGACACTGACACCGGCGCTCGACACCAGCGCCCGACACCGACGCACTACAATGACAGCCATTTTTCGAACATCATCCCCTTCTAATAAAAAACATGCTTTTTCGTTCATTGACGTGCCACCGGCTCGCAGGCCACGTCAAAATCAAACTTTCACCTTTCGATAGGTAGCAATTACAAAGTTTGCACCGGAGTGTTTTCAGATAAATTTTTGCAAATGCATTATTTATTAAGTACTTGTCGGCATAGATTTAGAAAAGATTTTTCGACTGAAACTGCTTCTGTTGAATTTATTCAACATATATATAACAAATTGGATATAAAAGATACAGTTGTAGGAATCTTTTTCGACTTATCGCGGACTTTTGATACTATTAATATAGAATTTGCTTCTGAAAAACTAAACACACTAGGATCATTTCGTAACTTTCACATCGTAAATTCTTTGTTAAATACGATAATGCCATTTCCCAAATTTACGACGTTAAGTTAGGAACACCACAAAGGAGTGTATTAGGGCCGCTGATTTTTTTGTTATATGTAAATGATCTTCCAGAACATATTCAATGCGGGAAGGTCTTTATGTATGCAGACGATACGTCAATTATAGTTTCTGACAAAAACAATGAAAATGTTGTCACAAAAGTTAATTCAATACTGGCTGGCTTTCGAGAGTGCTGTGATAGTAACAGGTTAATTATTAACCTGGATAAAACTGTATGTCCAGTTTCATAAGTTTCAATCGATGGAAAACAGTTAATAGCCAGCAGCACAACCAATTTTCTGGGAACGCATTTGGAGAATTTAATATGGGATAAACATTGTAGCGGGTAAACTAAACAAGGCCTACTATATTATTGCTTCACTTAAAAACTCCCTCGATGTAGATTCGCTATTATCTGTGTACTATGCCATGTTTTATTCTGCCATAAGTTACAACATAATAGCATGTGGTTTATCTAGTCATGCAAATAGAATGTTTCTAATTTAAAAACGAGCTATAAGAACAATTTTTAGGCTTCCGCGCAACGCCTCATGCCGTAATGTATTCAAAGGAAGAAAAATTCTTACTTATACAGGGTGTCCCAACCAAAAGTAGGCACCCTGAATAACTTTGGATAAAAATTTTTTGAAAAATTGGTGAAACACGTCAACCTTGTTTCCAAGGGGGACAAATTTATAATGTAATACTTGTATACCTATCATCATCCCTCTACCCTACACGGCCACCCCCTCAAAAAATTCAAATAGCAAAGGGGGTCGAGTGATACATCTTTTGAAAGGTCTTTCAATTCTCTACATAACTGCGTATTTTTTTAAAACTTTTATCTATTCATTCCTGAGAAATAATTGTTTCATTATTTTAGGTTCGGGAAATAAAAATGAAAGAAGCAGTTTAAATTATCGTATGTATTGTTCAAAATGACCCCCACCGACTTCCATACAGTTGTATAATCTATCTTGAAATTCTGTACGAACATTTCTGAACACATCTGGAGTCAATAAACGGCATTCTTGAACAATTCTTTCACGTAGCTCTTCCAGAGATGCGGGTTTTGTTGCAAATACCTTCGATTTCAAATGTCCCCACAGAAATAAATCCAAGGGAGTTAAATCGGGTGACCTAGAGGGCCACTCCACAGGATCTCTTCTTCCAATCCATCGCTCAGGAAACCGATTATCCAAAAATTGACGGACTGCTATAGCAAAATGTGGGGGTGCCCCATCCTGTTGAAAAAACAGTTCACCCTCTAAAAGATTATTGTCTTCTTCGAGGATTTGGGTAATCATTGGGTTGATGTTATTTTCTAACAGATCGAGGTACCTTTTGCAATTTAAATTGTCAGGAATAAAAAACGGCCCGACAATGTGATCCCCTAAGATGCCAGCCCAAACATTTAACTTCTGAGGCCTTTGGGTATGAGTTTCCATAAACAAATGTGGATTGGTTTCACTCCAATACCTACAATTATGCCTGTTTACCTCCCCATTTAACTGAAATGTCAATTCATCAGAAAAACACGTATTGTACAGTAGATTGGCATTACCGTTTAATTGTTTACTAAAAATCTCACAGAATTGAAGCCGACGATCGGGATCATCTTCGTTTAATTCATGTATCAATTTAAATTTATATTGATGAAATTTGTGGGCCTTTACAATTCGATGAACACTGCTTCGTGATACACGGGAAGCCTCAGCTACTTTCCTGATCGATTGAGTATTATCCATCTGCAAATGACCCAGAACTGCCACTTCGACTGCTTCATTCCTAATCGGTCGCTGAGGTTCATGCTTTTTGTTTCCTACAGAATCTGTTTCCATAAATTTAGTCAATAATTGTAAAACATACTGAGGACCAACCCTTCTATTGAATATGCGCTCCGTAGCTCTAGCACAATTATCGTTTTTAAAATAAATGCTGACAATTTCTATTCTCTCCTGAAGGGTATAAACCATTTTGAGAACTTACTCTGATAAAATGTATCTCCATTTAAAATTGGTTGTGAACAAATTAATGTTCAAGGACTATCAAATGCTTATGAGTCTTATTATTCTAAAACTAAACGTTTTTTGTCGAAAAAACTCGTGTTGATCTGAGAGCATTAAAAAATGTAGTTTTTTTTTTTAATTCCAATACCCAGTGCCAAGTATTTTAGACTTTTTAAACGATTTCGATTGTGTGTAATCATCAAAAATAAAATTATTTTCCTTAAGAACGAATCGAAAAAGTTAAAAAAAATACAGTTATGTAGGGAATTGAAAGACCTTTCAAAAAATGTATCACTCGACCCCCGTGCCATTTGAAGTTTTTGAGGGGGTGTCCGTGTAGGGTAGAGGGATGATGATAGGTTTACAAATATTACATTAAAATATGTCCCCCTTGGAAACAAGGTCGACATGTTTCACCAACTTTTCAAAAAATTTGTATCTCCAAAGTTATTCAGGGTGCCTACTTTTGGTTGGGACACCCTGTATAAGTATTTTTATTTTAAAAACACCCACTTATGTATTCATAAACAAAGATAAGTTTACCAAACACACCAACATTCACAATCATAACACAAGAGAAAAAGCGGATATGTATCTACTGAGGCATTATCATGCATTTTATGAAAAATCACCCTTGTATATTGGTCAGGAAATGTTTAAGTTTAACATGTTACCTACCGAAATTAAATATCAAAAAAGCATTTCACAATTTAAACAAACACTTTAGCAATTTTTAGGTAATTGTTTGTTACGCAATATGTGAATTTATTTCAGTTTTGCAAAATACAAATTACCATGTAAATGCCATCATACCTGTTACAAATTAACAATTTTACGTGTGCCGTAAAGTTTTATCTATTTATTGTAAATTTTATTTAACAAACCTTTTGTACGTTTGTGTTATTTATATAATTTATGCTTTGTCTTATCTACAACATGTAGCCAGAGATTAATAAATATTATTATTATTATACTAACACATTATTCACTAAACTCCTTGTCACTGTCACTTTCTTCTCAGTCTTCATTAAGGTCTATTATGACGCAGTCTCCATTGGAATTATTAGTTCTACAAATTTTTCAAAGTATGTAATTGACAAGATGGCTAAAGCTCTAGCACACGTTCTATGACTACCACCCTATTTTTGCATTTTTAATCCCATTGAATTGATATGGAACCTACTGAAATGAAGCATTCAAAGAAACAGTACATTTCCCAAATTAGAAAAAGTGATACCAGACCACTAAGAGAAATGTATTGAACATGTTAAAAAAATTGAAATAAATATATCGACTTAGGATCCATAGGGTCAAAATAAACTGTGTGTCAACCGCCGCTATTTTGGATGAGGTAATGTTGGAATGCCTAATTGTGTATTTCGATTCTGTATGACATACGGCATCCAAGTAAAGTTAGGAAAATAAAAAACACCCAAGTTTTCATATTATTTATTTGTATTTTCACGTAATTCTTCTAGTTATGGACAATTTTTAAAAGAATTATACGTTTTCAATTCCTTTACAACGTAAATAATACTTCCTAAAGCTTATTTGTACACCACGTATTATTAGTTTGTAAGATTATGTCGACAGGCTATAATTTGACGGCCTTTTATTTAAATGGTGTAAATAGGTAAGTAGCTCAAGGATACACTATTTCACACAAAAAAATGAAAAAAAATGCAAAATTTGTTTGGCAATTCTTTAATTAACCTACAATTAACTGCAGTACTATTCAATCAATATACTACAAGCTAATCTGTACATTTACAAATACTGTTTAAAAAAATCGTTAGAGAAAATATATTGTGATACAATAGATTGTGCTGCTTGTCGTTTATTGATCATAAAATACTAAAAGACATTGTTTCATCCCACATTTATTTTTCCAATATTGGCAACTCACTTTTTCATTCATTATGCTTAGAAAAATATTTCCTGCTTTTTAAAAAAATATAGTGAAAATGCTACATCATTCAGATCAATTTTAAACGGCTCCAAATAACTAAATACAATTAATACTAAATTTTCTGTTACATCAACTAGTAGTGTCTGGTTGGGGAAAGAAGACCCACGGAAAGAATGGGATTTCTGCTTTCCATCCACAATTAAGCGTAAATGAAATAAATGAATTAGAGCATAGAAAATGTTTGTGATCGTTTGTATCCGCACCTACTCAACGTCTCTACAGGGAGAAACAATTAGCTTTAGAGCCACAAGAGGATGCCCGCAGGGTGGGGTCCTCTCCCCCTTTTGTGGTCACTTCTTGTAGATGACTTACTGGCTATTCTCACACTGTGGGAGGTTGAAGTTCTAGCATACTTGTTTTAAATATCTCTAAAACTAACTGTCTTACTTTCAGACACTCTAGAAATAGTAGTAAGTACCCAACCACATTAAAACTAGACAATCAGAATATTGAGTTTGCCACATCTTCAAAATTCTTAGGCGTCACTATTGACGAACATCTCAACTGGCAGAATCATATTCAGGAACTTGGTATTAAACTAAGTAAATCTTGCTATGCACTTAAAGAATTAAAAAAAGTAGTAAGCAGGAATACCTTACATACAGCATATTATGGAAATTTTTATTCTATAATGAAATATGGTATAATTTTCTGGGGTGGTTCTCAAATTCAGTCTATCTTCATTATCCAAAAAAAGGGCAATAAGATTAATAGCAGATCTTAAGTATAGCCAATCTTGTAGAGGCATATTCAAACAGCTTAAACTATTGACATTATCATGTGTCTACATATATGAATGTTTGTGTTTTGTTCAAACTAACAAGAGTTTATTTACAAGTGTTTTAAATGACCATACACATAACACCAGGCAAAGAACAAATTTTTCTCTCCCTGCCCATAATTCTACACTATTTAAAAAGGGATGCTATTATCAGTGCATAAAATTTTTTCGGATGCTACCAGAAGAAATAAGGAATATAAACAATACTGTCAAATTCAAAAAAATTGTGAGAGATTGCTTAATATCAGCCGAACTATATGATACCAAAGAACTAACACCTAGTGTGTTCTTAAATAATTAAGTGTTTATTTTATTGACCTTTTATAAATTGTGACTTTGTTAGAAATATGACATGTATACACATATATTTTTTTTCCCTTTTAAGTTTGTTTGTGATATTCCTATATGTATATGTATTTTTGTTTTTGTTTTTTGTTGTTTTTGACATGTACTATACAATTTTATATTGTCACTGGTCCGTAATAAATCTATCTATCTATCTATCTATGCAGATGATCCAGTCATAAAAAATATCTAGGAATCACTCTAGGTAAATCACTTAACTGGAACTCCCATCTGCAAAAAGGTACTCTACAAAGCAAAGCTCTCTTTATGGATACGCCCTCATATTTGTGGCAAATTCTGAAGCATGGGTCCCCAACTAATTTACTGATCTATATCACAGTCATCAGACCAATGATAACATACGGACTCATTGTTTGGTGGCCGAAAAAGATCACAACGGCCCCCTCTTCATATATACTTGCGGAGAGAGGCCACGTGGGCAACCTACACACTGCAACAAGCAACCATTAATATGCCGCAGACTAGTATTACGGAGCGGAACAGGTTGCTGGATGACAGAGAATCACGCCCTCGAATACTATGCCTACCATGACCAACTACGAGCTGACCTTCAACATCCTTTCTCCGGAAAGAGATGAGTGGGATCGGAATAAAGCCGACCTACTGAGGACAGACAGTTGCTGGTTTACAGACAGCTCCAAAACTCACGAGGGAACAGGAGCCGGAGTACATAGCGACAGACCAAGGCTAAGGATATCCTCAAGCCTAGGTACTCATGCAACTGTTTTTCAGGCTGAGGTTCATGCCATTGAACTGTGCTGGAATATATGCATCTTACACTCAGATCGATAAAAAATTTTTCAGATAGCCAAGTAGCTATACAAGCTCTTGGCTCCTACTGGTGTAACTTCAAAACGGTATGGAACTGTCAGAAGGCTCTAAATCACCTGAGCAAAAACAACAAAGTGACTCTGGTCTGGATATCCGGCCACTCTGGTATGGAAGGTAACGAAATTGTCGACTCCTTGGCCAGAGGAGTGGGATCACAAATCATCGGACCAGAACTGATACTTGGCATGTTTTCAAGTACTGCTAAGATGGCTATCTCAAGCTGGGCTGAAAGGAAAAACTCTCCGGTATTAGCAAGAGTTACCAGGATTAGCTCATTCGAAGGCGTTTATAAAATACCCTTTCAAATCAAGAGCCAAGAAACTTTTAGAGTTAAACAGCGGAAATCTGAAAACTCTAACAGGCGTATAAAGGGTGGCCACGAGTCAATGTACGCCCCCAATATTGTGGTTGTTTTTCAGTTTAAAAATTTGGTTTTTGGTACACATAAATTAGACAATAATGGGCTACTTTTAGACGAACAGGAATGAAAATATCACTTCCGGTTGAACTGGAAGTGACATCAACTTTTTTTTCTTAAATGGAATGACTATATTTTTTTGATGGTTTCTCATTAAGCATACATTTCTAAGTGCAACAGTTTTTTTCAGATTTTAAAAATTCCAAAAAATAAGTGATACGAACAATTTTTTAATTTTTTCAAAATGGCCGCGTCAGATGAATGCGATGTAAGAAAATTACTAAGTAGGCTATGGAAATTATTAATAAGGTTGTAGACTTGTCTGTAAAGAAGAAAATAGTTGTTTGAATTACTGATAGGTACCAGTATTTTTAGGTTTTTTTTTCAAAAAACGGAATTTAATTTTCATTTTCATTTCCGTAGGGGTCCTATGAAAATTTTTTTAATGGAACTGTGCTATTTTTTTTTTATTAATCAGAAATAATGATTCATAAACTATAATTTTTTCGCCATTAATCATTTCTTAACGATATCCTTCGTAATAATAAAAGTATTTTTAAATGGTAAGCGCCAACAAATCATCTTAATAAGGTACCTATCTACATTTGAAGAATAGTGTGAAATCTGACAAGTGATAAGGTGTGGTTTTGTGCTCCTCAATATTAATCAGTTACTGGCTTAAAATTACGTTAACTTTATCAAAAGTTATATCAATATGATTATGAATTTACGTACTATCAAGCTGTTATAAAAAATAAACTTGATCAATAACAACAAGTAAATAATCATTAATAAATAGTTGTCAGAGAAATTTTTTTTGTTTTTGTATAAAAACAGTGTAAATAAATCGAACCTAATAAAAAGTTAAATTGGTTTTTTGTGAGAAACATATTCCAGTGGTGTACATGCCATACTTTTAATATGTTAAATACAATTAATTATGGAGTCAGAATGTGATAAATGTAAAGCAAAAGATAGCAAATCACAACCTGTTTTGAGTTGTGATGGATGTAATCGAACCCTGTGCAAAATATGTGCCAAACTTACTTCATCTGAAGTCAAAGTTATGCAACTCAATGATAGAAGAATGAAATATTTTTGTGATAACTGTCTAAATTTTAATTCCCTGAATATGATGAAATCCCATATTGAAACAAAAAATTCCTTATTAGATTCTAAAAATGAAATTATTGAAATATTGAAATGTGAGATTAGCACCCTTAAGACAAACCTTGGAGAAGCACTTGAAAATAAAAATAAGTCCGTGAATTTTGCTAACATAGTAAAAAATCAAAAAAAAGAATACAGAACAATTGAACAATCTTACTCCAACCTACCTTGTTTAATCCTAAAACCAAACAAACATCAAGATGTAAATATTACAAAGAAGGACTTGGAAACAAAAGTCAATCCTGTTGCTGCCTCTGCTGGAATCAATATGATCAAACAAGGAAAAAATGGATCTTTAATCTTAAAATGTTCGTCAAGTGACTGCACAGCTAGAATAAAAAATGAAATCTGCAAGAATCTGGGTCAAGATTATGTGGTAGATGAATCAAAATTACGCAAACCATCTGTGAGAATTGCTAACTTAAAAAATATGGAAGATACTAAAATTATTGAAGCACTCAGGAATCAAAATACATTCTTAATAGATGAGGATACGACTGAACTTAAAGCACTAAAAAAAGCAAAGAAAGGTGATAGGTTTTATGCAATTATCGAATGCAATGGATCCGCTTTTAAGAAACTAATGGCTGTAGGTAAAGTGTGTATGATTTATGAAACATGTCCTGTTTATGAAAACATATATGTTACCCGCTGCTTTAAATGTAGTGGTTACAACCATGTAGCTGATAGTTGTCAAAATGAAATTGTCTGCCCTAAATGTGCTGGGGCCCATTCAAAAGCTGACTGCAAAAGTGATGAAAATAAATGCGTTAATTGTATTAACTCGAACAACAAATTCAAAAGTAACTTTCATATAAACCACCAAGTTTTTAGTCTAGGGTGTGAATCGTATAAAAAACAACTTGAACTGGCTAAATCAAGAATAAACTTTAACTAATCAAACACACAAAAATGGTAATACCTTTATCAATATATTATCAAAACGTTCGTGGACTAAGAACAAAAACACACCAATTTTACTCAAGCGCTTTAGCAGATAACTTTGATATTGTTGCAATATCTGAGACCTGGTTATGCGATGGTTTCTCAGATAATGAGCTTTTCTCATCAAATTATACAGTCTTCAGGGATGACAGGAACTTAAGTGAAATTGACAAGTGCCGGGGTGGTGGAGTTGCCGTTGCTATAAAGACCAAATTCAAACCAACAAAAATGTTGCTAAACTTTAAATCACCTAATTTCAATTTGTTGTGTATTAAAGTACAAATCTTACCAAAACCTTTATATATAGTAGTTGCCTATATCTTAAATTCGACGACATTATCACTTTATGACATGTTTTTTGATTCTTTAGAAATTTTGCCTTTTATACAATCTGATAATTTCATGATTCTTGGAGATCTAAATATTAATGGTTTAAATCAGAATATAAGTAACAGATTTGATAATTTTATAAGTATAACGGGTAGCAGACAATTTAATAACATTGTTAACCATAACAATAGAACACTTGATGTGGTAGTTTCAAATGTAGAATGCACTGTTAGTAGGGACCCACTTCCATTTGTTCCTGAGGACCTGCATCATCCTAGTTTAAATATTTCTGTTCAAATTGAGAACAACCCTAAAATGTGTCCAGTCGAGTCTGCGCGCTATTACAATTTTAAAAAAGCCAATTTTCTTCTTTTATATCAATTGCTTATTAATATAGATTGGAATGTGCTGTATGTCATTAATGATGTAAATGTTGCTTTCAGACAATTTTATAATATCCTATATAATGTATTTGATCAATCTGTGCCAAAAACTATGACCAGAAAAAGAAAATTTCCAGTGTGGTATACGAGAGAAATAATTTCAGACATAAAAGCAAAAGAACGTAATTTAGTAAAGTACAAAAAAACTCACTTGCCTCAATGTTTACATGACTACAAAATTTTAAGGGCAAAAGTCAAGAGAGATATTAGTACAGCATATAACAATTATCTTCTTAATGTTGAAAGTAACGTTCAAGACGATCCCAAATATTTTTGGCAGTACATACAAAACAAAAAATCTTTTTCTCGTATTCCATCCGAAATGAATTTTAATGGAAATAAATTAAAGAATGGTGCTGATATTGCAAATGGATTTGCTGACCATTTTCAAACTGTTTTCACAGTATCAGATGGTATCCCCCCCAATAATACCGATTGCTCAAGTATGAATGAAAATGTTGTGCTAGACAGTGTTGATGAAAGTGATATCTTGGAAGCCATTGGCCATCTCAAATGTGGTAAGGCAATAGGTCATGATAATGTACCAGCCTACATCTTGAAAGGTTGTAAAGATGTTTTAGCTGCGCCACTATGTTATTTATTCAATTTATCTCTCAAAACAAATACTTTCCCTGATGTATTAAAAGAATCTAGAATATGTCCGGTACACAAATCAGGTCCCAAAGATGAAATCTGTAACTATCGACCTATTGCCATACTAACAAATATTTCAAAAATCTTTGAATCTATACTTTATAAGCACATATATAACGCAGTTAAAAATAAAATTACTTCAAGGCAGTATGGGTTTCAACAGCAGAAGTCGACATGTGGGAATCTAATTAACTTTGTTCAAAACTCTTCTGAAGTCTTGTCAAGAAACCATCAGGTAGACGTAATCTACACGGATTTTGCTAAGGCTTTTGATAAGGTTGACCATCAAGTTGTTGTATCCAAATTAGCTAGTTTTTGCTTTTCTACTGCTCTTATAAAATTAATATCTTCATACTTGAGCAATCGTAAGCAATATGTCTCTGTGAACAATTACAAGTCTCCTGAATATGTTGCAACTTCTGGGGTTCCCCAAGGGTCTAATCTAGGACCTTTGCTCTTCCTAATGTTCATCAATGATACAGTTGATTGCATACATGATTGCAAGATTTTACTGTTTGCAGATGACATGAAGTTATTCAAAGAAATATCAAATATTGATGACTGTTGCACACTTCAAGTAAATGTAAATAACATATACCAATGGTCAATTACTAATAAACTTCCATTTAATGTAAGTAAGTGTAAAATTATGACTTTTGCTTATATAAAACATCCTTTATATTTCAATTATGCAATGAATAATGAATTATTGCAACGTGTGACTGATACCATTGACCTGGGTGTCAAATTTGACACAAAACTGAGCTTTAATGATCATATCATGGATATAGTTAATAAATCATATCGTAACCTTGGTTTTGTTTTGCGAAACAGCAAGCAATTTAGAAATCAAAGAACATTATTAATACTCTATAATAGTTTCGTCAGATCAAAACTTGAGTACTGTAGCATAGTCTGGAATCCGCATTATATTAAGTACATTAAAGTGATTGAAAATATTCAAAAGAAATTTATAAAACACTGTGGGTTCATACTAACAGGACACTACTCTAGAAATAGTGAATACTTGCTAAATCTGAAACAATATAACCTACTCTCTCTGGCTAACAGACGTATTGTGTCAAATATCTTGTACCTTTATAAAATTGTAAATTCTAAAATATCTGATGAGTGGTTACTTAGCTCGATAAATTTCTGTATACCTGTACAAAAAACACGATTTAACAGAACATTTACTTATACTACTCCTAGGCAGAACTATCATGTCAATTCACCTGTAAACTCAATGTGTACTGCTTTTAATTTACACAGACTGTTGTGATATTTTTAGTGATTCGCTGACCACATTCAAAAATAATATTATGGAGGACATAAGGAATAATTTACCTATTTGATTTAGCTTTTTTTTTTTTGTATTTCCTGTCCTTTAATGACTTTTTTTTTTTTTTTTTTTAGATTAAACTAATTAGGTTTAAGCATTTTTCCTCAGTTTAATGTGAGGAAAATATGTCTTTTTTTGGTTTTCAATTAGTGTTGTTCTTAATTAGTTTTAGTTTCTTCTTCTATTTTTATTCTATTTTTTCTCATGATTATTCTATTTATATTATTGATTACAGTAATAATAGTGTATATTTCCTATACTACAATCTGTAAATGGATGTTATATCTGTAGATTGTAAATGAAATAAATAAATAAATAAATTTAAATCCAAAATTGCAGATAGCCATGAAAATGACAGACATTCGCAACAATTGAATTATTCTTGACTTACTCACTAATTTTCTGAATACAATTGGTATTAAATTTGTTATAAACAAGAAAATTAATATAAAATGGCCGAAAAATATTCAAGAGAAGAAAAAGTTGACATGTTGATTATTTATGGAGAGACTCAACGTAATGCAACTAGCGCACAAACTCTGTATGGAGAGAAAGAAGACAACCTCGGAGAAACTATTTCGCCCGGTTGGAGCATCAATTTAGAACTGAACCTGATATAGAAATTGAAGAAAGATTTATTGTGGATGAAGAAACGGAAATTAATGTATTAGCTTTAGTGCATGTTGACCCAACCATTTCGGTAAGACAAATTGAACATGAATTACCAGTTTCCAAAGAATCAGCCAGGAAAATTTTAAAGAAACACGGCTATCGTTCTTATAAATATCAATTGCATCAATTTTTGTATGAGAATGATTATCAACAAACAATAACCTTTTGTAATTGGTTACAGTTATGCCAATTAAGAAATGAGAATTTTATCAAAAACATTTTGTTCACTGATGAATCGAGATTTACAAACTTTGGGTTATTTAATCGAAACAACACTCGATATTGGGCAGTTGAAAATCCTCACATTATGAGACAGGGGCGGTTTCAAGAGCAGTTTGGCTTCAATGTTTGGTTAGGCGTACTGGGCGACCATATCATAAGTCCAATAATTTTGACGGAACTCTAACTGGACCAAGATATCTAGAATTTGTCCAAAATATAATAGTTCCACAGATTAATCAAATTCCCAATACCAATATTGATGAGGTTTACTTCCAACAAGACGGGGCTGGACCACACAATGCTATAATCGTTAGGGATTACTTAAATCAATTGTTTCCAGATCGTTGGATTGGGACCCATGGTCCAGTCAGATGGCCTGCTAGGTCGCCTGACTTAACCCCACTCGATTTTGTTATTTGGGCGCATTTGAAAAATAGAGTCTACACGACTGCTCCAACCACAAGGCAAGATCTGGAAGAAAGAGTTCGACACGAAATTGCACAAATAACACCTCAACAATTACAGAATGTTAGACGTGCAACAATAAGTCGCGCTACTCTGTGTATTAATCAAAACGGTGAACAGTTTGAACAATTTTTATAATGGTTTATTATAATCTAGGTTTTAAATAGTTTAGTTATTCTATTTATTCACGGTTGTAACGTTTTATTAAAATTATTTCTTGTTTAATTTGTGTTTACCCTTTAAAAATACTTTTATTATTACGAAGGATATCGTTAAGAAATGATTAATGGCGAAAAAATTATAGTTTATGAATCATTATTTCTGATTAATAAAAAAAAATAGCACAGTTTCATTAAAAAAAATTTCCATAGGACCCCTACGGAAATGAAAGATAAATTCCGTTTTTTGAAAAAAAATACTGGTACCTATCAGTAATTCAAACAACTATTTTCTTCTTTACAGACAAGTCTACAATCTTACTAATAATTTCCATAGCCTACTTAGTAATTTTCTTACATCGCATTCATCTGACACGGCCATTTTGAAAAAATTAAAAAATTGTTCGTATCTCACTTATTTTCTGGAATTTTTAAAATCTGAAAAAACTGTTGCACTTAAAAATTTATGTTTAATGAGAAACCATCAAAAAAATATAGTCATTCCATTTAAGAAAAAAAAGTTGATGTCACTTCCGGTTCAACCGGAAGTGATATTTTCATTCCTGTTAGTCTAAAAGTAGCCCATTATTGTCTAATTTATGTGTATAGTTTATACGAGCACAATTGAAATCGTATAAAAACTAAAAGCCAGCAAAAACAGTCGGCATCTCTTTATTCCATATATTATTTTATATGTACAATAAAGAGATGCCGACTGTTTTTGCAGGCTTTCAGTTTTTATACGATTTCAATTGTACTCGTATAAACTATACTAAAAATCAAATTTTTAAATTCAAAAACAACCAAAATATTGGGGGCGTACATTGACTCGTGGCCACCCGGTATACGGGCACTGCCGACTAAACCATCATCTGCATAAATTAGGAGTTAACTCATTGGGAGAGATATTATATTTCTTGTATATGATTTCGCAGAAAGCTGGCGACTTATCGGCAATACTCTTCCTTGCCGCACAGGACTTCTTTCGCCGGCTGGACAGTATTATACTGTTCTAAATAAAAAGGGTGAACAGTCAATATTATTACAACTATATAGATTCATGTTACCATTAGGAGAAAAACAAATGGCAAGCCAAGTCTATCAAATGGTACGCATACTACACACATCACGTTTTAGTTTGTAAGAATACGTTGACAGACTACAACTTGACGAACTTTTAAAGTAGTGTAAATAGGTAAGTAGGTCAAGGATACACCATTTCACATGTAAAACAAACTCCAAAACTTTGGCAATTCTTTAGTTAACCTACAATTAACTGCTGCGGTACTATTTAATCAATATACTACAAGCTAATCTGTACATTTACGAATAGTCTAAGAAATCGTTAGAGAAAATATATTATGATGTAACAGATTGTGTTGTCTGTCGTTTATTGATCATAAAATACTGAATGACTATGTTCCATTCCACATTTATTTTTCCACTACTGGAAACTCACTTTTTCATTTGTTACGCTTAGAAATATATTTCCTGCTCTCTAAAAGTACAGTGCATATGCTACGTCATTCAGATCGATTTGACTTGAATTTGCTCTTGGAACATGGTGGCTCCAAATAACAAAATATAAACTAATACATAAATTTTCTGTTTAAAGTCGACTATCACAGAAACTAGTATTATACTGTTCTAAAGGAAAAAGGTGAACGCTCTATATTATTTATTACAACTATGTAGATTCATGTTACCATTATGGGAAAAACAAATGGTAATAACTTACATAACATTTTAAAAATCAATGGTAGGTTTGAACTTCAATTTGCTACTTTATTATACAATATCCATAAATCAAATATGCCACTATATTTGTCTACTCTCTCAGTTAAACATTCTGATGTACATAATTTAGACCTACGCTCCACAAATCAATGAGGGCTACCGCGCTTGAATTCACTACGAGAGGCGCTAGTGTAAGTAAGGTAAATGTCACTGACCGTTAATGTTTATTATGGTTTTTTAACACAAGTTTTTAGTGATTTTTATAAAAATTAGCTAAAAAACATGTAACACAATGATGACAGAAGGGGAAAGTAGTAATTTACTTGCTCAGTAGGGGAAATTATTGCACCTATCAGAGGTGTCCTAGTCATTAAAGTTGGGTTATTTCAAGCATGAGCATGATGAAAATAAATCTGCATGATTATTACTTACGAATTTCTGTAGTGGGTTCCATTGGTAATGCATAATCGTCAGGATTAAAATGTGTCTTACAAAAACGCGAATGTTTCGAAGGAGCAAAGTTATCTCTATCAACTAGTGATGGGACTCGAGTGTGAAAATACTCGAGTGACTCGAGTCAAAATCCGATTCGAGTGACTCGAGTCATATGGCTGTTCAATTCGAGTAAAGTTGTTACTCGAGTCGAGTTATTGCTACTCGAATCAAGTTTTAACTCGAGCCGAATTGCAATTCGAGTAAAGTTGTTACTCGACTCGGGTTATTGCTACTCGAATCAAGTTTTAACTCGAGCCGAGTTGCAATTCGAGTAAAGTTGTTACTCGAGTCGAGTTATTGCTACTCGAATCAGTGAGTTAATATGGTTTAAGTTTTAAATCGAGTTGAGTTTGACTAGTCTAGAGTCAGGGCAGAGTCGAAATCAAACTCGAGGCGAACTATAGAGTAAGTAGTTGGAGATGATTCAGTGGTTTGCTAAATGGTAAGTTTTTAAAATGTATTTAGGTTTTTTTCTTTTGGTAATCTTTCAGCATTTAAAACACTACCATCTAATTCCAACATAAGTTTGAAAAATCGAAAGGATAAACAAATCATAATAATTGAAATACAAAATAATAAATGGACCCAGGTCAAATATTATTTTTCCGGCAAATCAACACATTTCAAATACAAAATTAAATATTTAATTAACATTGTATATAAAATGACATTTAAAGAAAACCAACATAATTTTTTTTATATTAAATTAACATTAAATTAAACTCTTGCACAAAATTAAATAAATACAGTATTTAATATTTAATACACACCGATTACGGTTTTTTATTTATTTCGAACTAATTGAATCGAAAAACAAATCTTTATGAACATGAATGTGCCAGTTTGATTGCTACAGTCGTGTGAGTCTTGATTTTAAAGAATTCTAAGTTATAATTTCTAATATGTCGTAATAATGTCGTATGTAACAATTATAGGTTTGTACGTAGAGGCGATTTGTGATAGTTTTCTGACTATAGAGATGTGAGTATTACGAGAGCTCTGCAATAACAAACATTCTGATTGAACAAGCGCATCTCTACAACAATGTGCGCATGCTTCTGATAGTTTCAAACGGTTGGAAACTGCTCTACGAACAAACCTTTTAATTAATAATTATACAATCTGACCTACAAACATGAAACAACAAACCTGGAGGGGAATTCCCGATCCCGATGACCCGATGATATAGTAATTGATTAGTGATTTCATTCATGGTTACATGTTTTCATCTTTATTACTTTTACAAGATTAGTGCCTTCAGTGCCTTCATGTAAATAATCTTTCATATTTATATTATATAAACAAATCACACTGGCACTAAAGAATATTTAAAAATATTAATAAAACCATAAACAATTAAATTAAAGAAACTTGACTCGAGTCAAAAAGCGACTCGAGTCTAAAGGCGACTCGAGTCAAAAAGCGACTCGAGTCAAAAAGCGACTCGATTCAAAAATCTACTCGAGTCAAAAGTCGAGTCGATTTTTTTGAGTTTTACTCGACTTAACTTTTGACTCGAGTTTCATAACAATGAAACCGAGTTTCAACTCGACTCGAGTTTCAACTCGAGTAAATTCGGAAACCTACCGAGTTATTCGAGTGAAAAAAAGTCACTCGAGTCCCATCACTACTATCAACCACTGTTTTAGGCGAGTTTTGACTCTGGAACTGCACAAAACTGAGGCATAATTAACAAGTTTTTTATTTACTGATGTACAAAATAATTATAATAAATAAAACTCTATAAACTTGTTCCACGCCTAACAATAACTTTCGACAGCTACCTTACTCGCCAGTGGAGCCAACTGGTGAGCCTTAAAATGGTAGCCCTCATTGGCAATTCCTAAACAATCTACAGCAAAATCAAAGCATCTTTCGAATATGTGTTGCATAATTTTTAATAAATATATCCTTCATGTCCATCCAAATACAGTTTTCAAATTCTGTTAAAAATATTTTAAGTGAGCAACAACAAATTAGTAACGTTACTGGGTATAACTGAAAATCAGTTTAGCTGAATTATACCTTTTAAATTTTTTGTAATTGAAGAGTGGAATCGATAAACAGGCCAAGTGCCATTTTTTCTACTTTTTAGTATTTTCATTTAAAAATAGTCTAAATGGCTACACGGATCTACCCTAAAACGGGCTACGTGCCAAACTTACTATTTACCTACGTCACCCTACTAAAATATGATAGCTCAAGGCATGTGCCATCCAAAGTTTCCTTTAAAATCGGCTAAGTGCCAAACGTAAACCACGTGCATCACAACAATCTGTTTAGGTTACAAAGCAATATTTTTTCCAGTATTAAACCGTTAACGGTGTAGTTAGCATGTGCTCTCTTAATTTGGCGGGAAACATGAAAAACCCCACAAATAATAGTATAAGCGATAAAGTAGTTCAGGGCTTTTTATGAGGGAACAGAAGAAGTTGCGGGTCAGTGGAAAAGCATATAAAACTGGAACATTAATAGACAAAGCTGAAAAACGGTCTCCTGCAGCAGCGGTAGGTTAATGCATACAGATTTTATGTTTACCTGTTTTCTATTGAGCAGGGGCGTGCGGTGAGTTTTGATACAGGGGAAGCATTTTGTGATATTGGGTGATGGGTAGTGCGAAGCCCCGAGCGAGCGAGGCAAATTTTTTTTTTTAGAAAAAGGGGCGTGGCTTCCGTATACTCATTTTAAAGCAAATGTCTAAAGCCGCAAAGTTATGATATCTAGAAAAAAGTACACTTGTAGGACCGCCACTCCTCAATAAACATAAATCATCAAAACACCACAAAAATTAGACAACCTCCGATTCCAAAGCCGAAGCTGCACGGGCGAGGGTTATACTTATGAAAAAAAACGCAGACACACAATCATACCCACCGACATTGCCAGTGCCGGTGGCGGGGATCGAACCCGCAGCGAAATAGAGAGTTTGTTCGGTCACATTTGCCATCGTGCACTCTCTAGCCAACTATAAATCGAGCCGGCTAGTTAAGTAGTTAACCTACCTATTTATAATGTAGTTTAATCCGCCTCTCCTTTTTTGCGAAGTCGGAAATAACTTTGTCGTAAAAGTTTGAATTTTGGGACATCTCCTTCACAAAGTCACTTTCTATTGTCAACAGGGACAATTTTGAAAGCCGCTCTTCATAGGTTGAATTTCTGGAAAAAGTTTTTATTCTTTTTAAGGTCGAAAAACTGCGTTCAACCGATGCACTAGTTGCAGGTATCGTCAACACTAACTCACACAATTTCAACACTTCAAAGTAGGCCTGATCCAAACTATTTTCTTTTATAAAGATAATCAGTTCGTTGGCGTTATGTTTCTGATTAATATCTTCTGTAGTATAAATAACTGAAAGTTCCAATCGTAACCCAACTATATCAAAAAAATGTCCGTAGTTATCACTCAATGACTGAAGTGCGTCTTGTGGAAACTGTTTATTTTTAAATTCATTAAAATTACACAATTCTAAAAATTGTATATCACTAAAATTTTTAAATCTATTATTTAGTTGCCCAGTGATATTGCCCAAAATTTCGATAAAGAGTCTTCGATATGAAGTTCTACGATCCACTATAAATTCAGTTCGTATTCTTTTTCTTTGCGGCTCTAAATTGTCATTACTAGTTTTCTCCCAGAACTTTTCAAATTCATTTCTTTTGTTACAAATCAAATTTTTGAATTCTTCAATTTTCTTTACACAAAATCCAACGTCATTTGATTTAGTTTGCAAAACATTGAATAAATTGTCAGTAAATGGGAATATTTCGGAGAAAATATTTAACAAAAAATTAAAATCAAAGTCTCTTTTCAATGAATCTAAGTAACCTCAGGATCCATTCAAAGTCTCAGTGTCCCAATCATCTTTGCTTTGTAAAATAGTTTCAAATAAATCAATTAGAGGCTGTCGATATTCAGATACAGTTTGTACTAGCCTCCCATTGTAATTCCATCGAGTTGGAGCAACTCTGGGTAGTCTCTTCTGTACTTCCAAATCTAAAGCTCGTGTCCGTTTTGATCTTGAAAAAAAGGCAGCCATTCCACTAATACTTGAAAAAAATACTTTGCACTCTTTAAGACACGCTGCAGATTGAGCAAGAACTAAATTTAATCGATGCGCAAAACAATGTACAAATACTGCATTCTGAAAAGTCTCTTTTACTTTGGCCTGCAGGCCCCCCAATTCACCAGCCATTACAGCGGCCCCATCATAACTTTGGGCGATAAGTTTGGCACCACACTGTAGATCATCGACTATCTGACAAACTATAGCATATAAAGCTGCGGTCGTTCTCTGCGTTGTTACGTCTAAAAATCCTAAAAAGCGCTCTTGAACTTTCCCATTTGGATTTTTATGTATCGTACTACGATTGACAAGTGACTAATATTTGTAATATCGGTTGTTTCATCTAACATAATTGCAACAAAAGGAGCTTTTTTTATTTCTTGCTTGATCTTTTCTAAAACAATATTGCTTAACGACTGAATCAAATCATTTTGAATATGATTTGATGTACCAGGAAATACCGTGGAGTGTTCCAGATGGTTACGTAAAATTGTATCGTATTTTGCTAATAAATCAACTAAATTGATGAAATAGCACTGTACATTTCAATATTAAAGTACCTATAGCATGATTTAACTTTCGTTTTTAAAAGTTTTAAATCAGGTGTTGGTCTCCCGTTTCTAATAATATCCAGTTTATCTTGAAACGAATATGTTGAAAATCCCTTTTTCAACAAATTGCACACCACACAAACACATATAATATTTTCCACAGTGCTAGGACCAGCTTCCATATTGAATAAGCAATTCTAAAACTGCTTATACGCGCACTAATGTTCAACGTTTTAAAAATCACTGGTCGCCGCACCACAGGTTTAGAAACACCAAAAAAGTTTTTACACATATAGCACAAAAGCTGAGAATAATACCTAGGAAGATTAATATTAAGTATAATATTAAAATCGATATTAAAATCGGGATTAAAATCTATAAAACAAGACGCATTACGATGCTATACAGCTCAGATATCAAGATTATGAAGTGGGGATGGGATGCATTTCAAGAAGTTGCTTACATACATATATCGAAATCGCGCGAGTTTGTGTTGGCTCGATTAATCGAGTGCATCATCGTTACGGTTTTAGTGTGCAACATTATCTCAGCTGTTGAAATGTAGGGCCGTGTCTATTGAGATTGGGTAAAAGTAAATTTTAATGATTAATATATGTGATAAAGAATAATTAGGTTCTAATTAAGTGTTTTTTTTAATAATCCCAAGGGAAGCACTGCTTCCCTTGCGTCCATCTACCGACCGCCCATGCTATTGAGTGATATCTTGTTTTTAGGTCGTCTGTAAGTGTCGATACAATTACAAAGAATTATCCGAAGAACACAAATTGATTCTCTTCACAAAGTTCTATTGCTGTGATGAAACAGTGCAAAAACGTATCTAATGGGACTAATAGACGTGATAGATGTCCAACGCCGTAGACACGGGTCATATGAAGAACCAAATGAAAGCAGACGGCAATCTTCTGTAGTCTACCATGTGCCCAATGGAAAAGGGGAAAATATTCAGCAACTACAAAAAGTCAAATTGAAATTTTAATCAAACGAAAAGAAATGGGTGATACTGTCTATGTAGAAAAAAGGGGTAAATTTGAAAAACCAAAGAAATTTACTGACGAGCACCGTAGACAAATAGTTAATCATATTAACCAGATTCCAGATTCATTATTCACGAGCTAAACAAGTAGGGAATACCTTAGTTCAGATCTTAACGTTCACAGGCTTTACAAGGCTTTTCAAACCAAAAATCCCAATACTTTAGTGACTTATAAGTTATATACTAAAGTATTTAAACAGGAATTCCCAAAATTATCATTTAGACCTCCACGTTCAGATACTTGTCGAGTTTGTGATAAGTTGGCGTGCAAAATAAAAGCCTCCAAAAAGTCCTCGGATTTAGCGGTCTCCAAGTCGGCTTTGGAACTCCACCATAGAAAGGCAGAACAGGCGTTACGAGTATTAAAGCAAAACGCTGCCAGCTCGCAACTTCCTGGTAGCAATCAAAGTACAATATATATCGATTTACAGCAAGTATTATTTGTACCGACTTTAGTTCATTCAAACATGTTTTATAAGCGACACCTGTCATGCTACAACTTTTGTGTCCACATGTGTGACACAGATAAAGCGATGTGTATGTGGCATGAAGGTATTGCCCAAAGGGGAAGTAATGAAATGATTTCATGCCTACTTCAAGTGTTTAACGCAAATGATTTGAAAGATGATTTGGTAGTATGGAGCGATAACTGTGCAGGACAAAATAAAAATCGAGATGATTTTTTTTTATGTACTTGGTAGCCATTGGTTTATTTGTCAAGATAGAACATAAATTTCTTGTATCGGGGCACAGTTTCCTACCGCGCGACAGAGATTTTGCTCTCATTGAAAAGAGGAAGAAATGTTGTAAGGCTTTTGTTCCTAGCGAACTAAAAGACAGTGTTGTCTTCAACGCACAATAGAAAATTTGAAGTGCTTGAAATGACAAAAAGCAAATTCCTCCAATTTCAGTCGGATTGTGATACTTCAATTAATACTAAGAATATAAATGTATCCAAAGTGTCTATGATAAAACATATCGCTAATGGTAGAGTGGAGATAAAAAAAACATTTAGCGAAGTGGAAGACTGGCAGCTGATAAAAAGTGTTCAAAAAAGGAAAGTCCGTAGAAGATTTGAAGAAAGCCGAGTTGGTAATAGATAATAAACCTGCAGATATAAATACTGATAAGAAGCAAAACTTACTTTCCATGATACCCTTTTTAGACAAAAAGTACAAAGATTTTTATACAAATTTATGTCAGTAAAAATGCATTATAAATTTTAGCTTTAAGTTTTTCTTTAGATATACCTACTTTTAAGTTACGGTATATACATTACTAGAGATAATTTCTCTATTTAATTAGGTTTAAAATTAAGTTTATTATTTCATTTGTTATGTATAACCGCTATTATTTTGCAAATAAATGATTAAAAACCCCAGTCATTTTTTTGAGTAGGGCAGCACATATTTTTTGTGTTTCAATCTTATGTCACTTAACCTTTTATTAAAAGTGGCTCTATTGGCACTTAGCCTTTTTTTAAAAGTGGCTCTATTGGCACTCAGCCTTTTCTACAGAGTAAGAACTTTAAATATTTTTTTCAAGGTCATCATATAAGATGGATTTCTAATTTCTTGTTAGCGTATTCTAAAAAGGCCAAAGTATAGAGGAAAAAAATAGGACTTTAATGGCGTTTATATTGTGTCTTAAAAAACTTTTTTCCCCCTCTAGTTTAAAATTAACTTTTTGGCACTTAGCTGACTTATCGATTCCACTCTTCGATTGTAGTAAAGTATGATGTATATTTGTATATTGTATATTCTTGTGGTTAATGTGATTTGAAGTTATTTGTAAGAGCCCTCTCTGTGATTTAGTACATATTACCAGAATTCAATAAATACATTTATTATTAATTATTATTATTATGCCAAAATTGGTCAATTCAAGAGTACCAATATGATATACGAGTACATCCCGTTTTACAATTTGTAAAATTATTTTGGGACTGAAACTTGGCGGCCTTTTATTTAAATGTCACATGAAAAAATAAAAGAAATGCAAACATGTTTGGCAATTCTTTAGTTAACCTACAATTAACTGCAGTGCTATTTAATCAATATACTACAAGCTAATCCATAGATTTGTGACTACTGTTTAAAAAAAATCATTAGTGAAAATATATCGTAATAGATTGTGCTGCTTGTCGTTTATTGATCATAAAATACTAAATGACTAGTTTCATGCCACATTTATTTTTCCAATAGTGGCAACTCACTTTTTCATTCATTATGCTTAGAAAAGTATTTCCTGCTTTCTGAAAAATATAATGAAAATGCTGTGTCATTCAGATTGATTTGCCCTTGAATTTGCTCTGGGAACATGACTCCAAATAACAAAATACACACCAATACATAAATTTTTTACGTTTAATATCTACTGTCACAGAAACTAGTATTATACCGTTCTAAAGGAAAAGGGTGAGTGTCCGATATTACTACAACTATGTAGATTAATGTTACCATTAGGGGAAAAACAAATGGCAAGCCGAAATTGGTCAATCAAATGATAATACTATAAGTCTTAGGTACCCATACACATCGTATTTTACAATGTTCAAACCTGTCATCTTGAAAATGGCAGTGTTTTGTTTAATCAGTAAAAAACACATTGCAAAGGCTCATTAAAAAAATCAAAACATATGACCAGCTACAGTGATGCAGTATTGCAAAATTTGCAAAATCAAATTTAACTATAGTTACCCCTGCTACTTCATACATACACACATACATGTACAGAACTCACATATTTTTATAAATATATATTATATTTATAGATATATATTTTTATATCGTGTCATCGTTTAAGAACATTTTCTTTGTGCATTTTATCACAATGGTACTTTTTATAAACAAAGGTAACAAAACCTCTATTATAACAGACTTTTTTTAAAATTATTTGCTACTTTTAATAATATCTTCCTTATTTATAAAATTTAATATCATTTATATACTAAAAAAAAGTAATATAACATGAATTCGTATTATTCTGAACAACAAATACTGGGTCACTATAAAACCATATCCAAATATCTCTGTAAATATCATTTTTTTCATTCCCACCTTTCAAAATAAACCGAATTGTTTATTAATAACAATTTTGCAATTTCCTGGGAATCAGAAAACGTAAAAAAGCTGCCAGTGGCTTTTTTTTTGTATTGTCGATAGATTTTACATCTCTGATAAAATTTTTAACTAAGTTACATTGTCTTTTCGTGCTGAAAATGAAACTATCGAACGAATCCCTTTCACAGAAGTCTGAAAAGTAATACACATAAATTATTATTTTTTGTTTACCTAAATACGTATATAGTTTATCCAATATGAATTGAAACACTTCAGTCTAAAGTGTTTATACCAGGAGGGCACATTTCCACTCTCATCGTCAAAGAAATAGAGCACAAATCGTGCTTGTATTTATTGAACGATACCTCTACATTACATTCGATATGAGAATGTGACAATGCAGCTGACTAGATGTGAAACTCGGGCGGTAGTGTTAGAACTCTGACGAATTAAGTCGTGATTTGAATAGACTACTGGACTAATTGTTTATATTGACCGTACAGTGCAGTTTATGTAATAATTTTGGATAAATAGAATTATTTTCTGTGAGATATTTGTAGCATTTTAGTGATCTTATTAAATGGTTTTAGTAATATTTCAATATTTGCATTAACTATTATTAACATGGCTTTTTGGAGGCCCTTTGAAACACATGAAAATGAATTATCTGAAGAAAATATTGAACCGGTGGCGCCGTTAATTGAAACTAGTTCGGAGTTTAATAAGAACAAAGATTTACATGTTCAATGTCAGTGTCTTATTTTACATATTTATGAATGTTTAAAGAGAGAAAATATTGAAACGACAGATAGGCACATTGTAAATAGAATTCATGAATTAACTAAACTTTCGACTTCTGCAATTTATCGCATTATTAAGGAAGGGGATGATATAGATCACTCTACAAAGCGAAAAGGAAAAAAACGAAAATTTTGTAGAATTGACGATACCTCGAAAGACGTTATTCGGGCGAACGGTTCATAGTTTTTATGAGGAAAATAAAGTACCAACTTTAGAAATGATTCGTGATAAATTGCGTGATTATCCGGATTATAATTATAAATCTTTAGAAACGCTATGAGGTATTTTATTAGATTGCGGCTTTAATCACAAAAAAAATAGATAATCGAATGGTTATAATGGAATCGCGCCGACGAGAATACTTACATAAAATTAAAAAATACCGTGAATCAAATAGGCATATAGTATATCTCGATGAGACATGGTTTGACACACACGATCTTGTTCAGTACGGTTGGGTAGATGACTAAATATTGTAGTTTGAATACACCTTGCACGAGAGGAAAGCACGTTATAATTCTTCATGCTGGAAGCAAATACGGTTTTGTACCCAACGCATTTCTCTTGTGGGCCAAAAACATAACACAATCCTCTGCTGATTATCATGAAGACATGACTGCAGATTTGTTCGAAAAATGGTTCGCTGAACAGCTTCTACTTAACATTCTGCCAAATTCGATCATTGTTATGGACAATGCTTCATATCACTCGCGTTTATTACATAAAATACCTAATAATAGTACCAAAAAGGAGGACATTTTTAAATTTGAGGAATAAAAATATGAACATCCCTGAAAAGGTTCCGATAAAGAAAGAATTATTAAAACGTATAAAGGAGCATAATTTTAAAAACGAATATGTAGTTGATGATCTTTGCAAGAGACACGGTCATACGCTCGCGCGGTTGCCACCGTATTATTGCGTATTTAATCCGATCGAGATGGTTTGGGGCACTATAAAGAAACATTTATGGAAATGCAGTCAGTCACCAACTTTAAGCGCAGTAGTACTTGATAATATACGACAAGTAGTAAATGAAGCGAGCAATAGCGACATATGGGGAAAATTCGAAAGTCATGTTATACAAAAAAAAAACAAGTATCCTATTTTGCCACCCTTAGCACCAATTATCACTCAAACCGGTGACGATTCTAGTTCAGAATATTCTTCTGATAATTCAATTGCCACTTAGTATTTTTGTTTAAATGTTATTTTACGTTTAATCGAAGCAACTTAGCTTGAACAGTCCAAGAGATTTATAATTGATTTTATTTGAGTTTTTAACAAATTTTAAATATTTATTTCTGGTTTTTTGTGATTCAATTGCCACGCAGCATTTTTGTTTAAATGTTTTTTACGTTCAGTCGATGAACGGTTGAAGAGATTTAGAGTTGATTTTTTTTAGGTTTCTAACAAAATGCAAATATTTATTTATTTATTTCTTTTTGTTTTATTTGTTGTGTTATATTTTATTTGAAAAAAGTTATTTCTAATTTAATTCTAACATTCCATCATATTCCTATCCTATCCTGGCAAAAAATACTCACACCTCCATGTTGGTTTTTACTGGATGGTGACGTTTTATACAAGACTCAATATCAATTTTTACAGTTTGTAGAAAATGTCATTAACTAAGTAAGATTCTTAACTTTTATTCAATCATCAAAATTGCTTATTCAACTAATATAAACAAATAAACAAGTAAATAAATAAAAAGGTTATTATAGGTTGTTTTTGACGAACATTAACGTATTGGGCAAAATTAACTTACCATGAAGTGGAGGGCTGGTTCGTTTAACATGAATTATTGCTACGGCTACTTCGGTTAGTTTCTAATATTTTCCTGCGACGGAATGGAGAAAGAGGTGCCTGGCACTGATACTATTATTCATCCGTAATATTTATTATGTTTTGTGCAAACTAATGGTTTATCGGCACATTGTCAGGTAGCACGCACGACGTGGTTGACCCGAGTTCTGGTAAAAGACTGTCAAATTTATCTGTTCTGTTCCGATTCGGGAGGTAAAGTTTTGGAGGGAAATGATGGGATTGGTGGATTTGGGAATTAAGTTACCAATTGCCCAGTACTTGCGCGATGACAACAAAAATAAAAAGTAATATATTTAAATTTAGCCGCGTATTATTGCAACTTATTCTGGCAAACAAAAAAAGAACAAATTATGTGAACAAACAACTGAATAACGAGCAGCGAACATAGGTATCGTACATACATATGGTATAAACTCATATAAAATAGTAAAAAAATAATCAATTTATTTTAAAGAATTAAAAGATAATTTTGAACCTTTTTGGTCGACGCTCATGGATATGACTAAATTCCCGTTATTGGCGTTTTTATGCTGTTCCAATTCATATTGGAAACACTATACCTATATACAGTGCCTTCATTAATGTATAAATTCGAAAAAGTAATTCAAACATTTTTTTAAAAGATGACATTTTCTAATATAATTTTTGGTGCTATGCATGAAAAAACTACTCTTTCAAATGACATTTAAAAAAAAAATGTTGATGACTACAATATATATTGAAAACGTAGAATAGAGATGTAGTTAAAAAGTGATGTGTCCAAGTGATTTTTTTACTACTCTCTTCAAAACGATTTTACCGAATTTATGCATTACTTTATGGATGCATACATTTTTAAGGAAATCATCACAATTATTGACTACTCACAACGTAATCATTATTTTTCTGAGATTTTCGAAAAAATATTTTGAAATTTATTCCTCAATGTAAAAAATTCTAATCAGCAACTCAGTTGGTTTTTCTTACCTTTTTCTTGGATCCATTCAAAAACTCCTTATACATTTCGGACCTCAAATACCTAGAATAACTATCACTTTTCATCAAATGGTATACGTGGGCCTGAAACATATTAACAAAATACCAAAATTCATTTGTTTTATTTTAAATTTACCGCAGCACAGTCGAAACTCCATCTGTCAAGTGCTTCCATATTTTTTTTGGTCAGTTCATATGAACGGGAATCAACGTTTATGGGGCAACTTGCATCAGGAGCTAAAAACTCCCCCCAGATTTCCTTGGCCTTACTCTGAACTTGACTCTGAGGCAGCGCTTTTAGTTCCTGGACTACTTCCCAGAACCTGAAACCAAATTTTAGATGTAAAAATCACCTACAAATTCAGTGAAATAATGATGCGGACATTTATTTACCTTAAATTTTCACCGCTAAATTCTTTATCGAGAAACCGAACAAAAAGCTCCCTCCCAACGGGGTCCTGTAATAATTCTTGTAAACTAAAAGCCCAACGTTTTACTCTACGAACTGATATGTCTTTTGCCATTTTTTCTTGTTCCCATAATTCAGGACTATCAGATATCCACGGATTTGGATACTCCGGAGCCACAAAAAAACTGTCATACTCTAAATATTGCTCACAATATGCTATAAATCTGAAAACAAAAATAATTATGACTGAAGTTTATTAAATGTTATATTTAAGCTTACGATTCTGCAGCTTTTGAAATCTTGAT
Source organism: Rhamnusium bicolor (assembly GCA_029963845.1). Taxonomy (NCBI): domain Eukaryota; kingdom Metazoa; phylum Arthropoda; class Insecta; order Coleoptera; family Cerambycidae; genus Rhamnusium; species Rhamnusium bicolor. The sequence goes on along the minus strand of JANEYF010002889.1, from coordinate 485,127 downwards.
ATTTCGCCTGTCAAGTCTTATCTTAAGGAGAGATATTTGTTTTTTAAGTTGCTCTACTACGTTCTTAGGTGGTATACCTGATGTTGATGGAGACAATTTGGGTGGCACAAGGTGTATATTTTTAACACCAAGAATCGGTTTATTCATCTGACATGCTTTTTTTATATCAATTTCTGTGGTATTTACACATCCAGGCTGCAAAAGACAAAGCACTGAATATTCATCACAGCAAAAAAAAAAACTAAAACCAGAAAATTGATCCGCAACATAAGACAAAAATAACAGGTTTTAAATACGGTAATATAAAATTAAGACAATATTGATGTTGAATTAACAACAAGGTCTTCTTGTTATAAGTGGCACGGGAAATTTTACGGAATCCCTATTTTATCGTGAGGTAGGAACCTTTAACATGCTGCATCGCAGATACACAGAACCCACCATTTTACATCCCTTTTGAGAGATGGTAATACAAGCGGGTCTGCTCATCTACTCCGAGGGGGGATGCCTGCAACCCCTACCGGGCGCGACCCTAGGTGGCGGATAGGGGAATGCCCTCAACGGCACCTCAGTGCTGACGGGTACGTGTGAAATAAAACAACACCCGTGGACCAACAGGCTTGCACAGAGGGAAATAACCTCTTCAACAAAAAAAAGTTACCTGGTGGCCAGTGGCGCGGGCACAGGACAGTAGCCAGAAATTTGCAATGCAAAATAGTAAGACAAAGTTTATGGAGCAGGGGGAGGGATACCCCAGTTCCCGTCGGCGAAGGGAGTGAGAGAGCGGGCTCTACCCGACCGTTAGCCAGCAACTGCTCAGTACACACAGTGGGAGGTCAGGCTGTGGAAGGTACTACTGTCACTGACAACCAGGAAACTGGAAAACTGATGGAGATTGGGATCAATCCTACTCCATCAGATGACCCAATATCATCCGACTAGGAGCGGGGGCTGTTGTCCCCACCTCCAAGGGCTGAGGAATTGCGAACATCTTACATTAGATGTTTACAGGCAAATCTACAAAAAGCCAGGGCGGCCACAAACGTCCTCGGCAGAAGATTTAAGGAAGAGCAAATCGACATCGCTCTCCTCCAGGAAGCCTGGACAAGTAACACAGGCCGAGTAAGCGGCCTGGGAAATACTTCTTGCAAGGTAATAGAAATCGGCTCTGATGAAAGACCCAGAGCATGTATCTTGATCAGAAATAACATTAACCATTTTGTACTTACAGGTTACTGCACCCAGGACGTTGTAGCCATCCAGGTATCGATCTCGGAGGGAGGAAGCAAGACAGAAATAATCATCGGCTCAGCCTACTTCCCGGGTGATAGAGTTGCAGACCAACCTCCTCCAGTTGCAGTGCGGGATTTTATCGCCTACAGCAAAAGGAACAATATCCCCACCTGGTTATTGGATGTGACGCGAATTCCCACCATACAGCATGGGGAATCACGAGCGTTAACCAAAGAGGTGAGTCAGTTTTTGAATATTTATTAGGTGAAGGACTAACTGTGAATAACATTGGTTCCGAACCAACTTTTATCACCAGAAATAGGAAGGAGGTATTAGATATCACAATCAGTTCAAACTACTTGAGCAACAAGATATCAGATTGGAAAGTATCTTCTGAACCCACCTGATCAGATCACATATTCTATTCAATATAGAAGTTGGTCCAAGACCTATGGTGACATATCGGGATCCGAAGTGCACGGACTGGGAAGGGTACAAACATTCCCTCCAGTCTCACCTTCAATCCGCTATTACCACAATCAGGAATCGTGATGAGACTGAAATTGCGGCGGAACAGATCCGCAACGCAATTGTCTCAGCATATAACGAAAACTGTCCACTGAAGACAAAAAAGGACAATAGAGACACGTCTTGGTGGAACAAAAATTTGGATAAAATGAGAAAAGAAGTTCGACGCCTCTTTAATTGAGCTAAAGCTTGGGCGACTGGGACCAATATAGATCCGCTCTAACGGACTATAACAAAGAAATAAGGAAAGCAAAAAGGGGATCTTGGAGGAAATTCTGTGAGAGTATAACTGACCTACCTCACAGTACTAGAATCCACAAGATTTTTTTCCAGAGAGCCGACGAGGAATTCGGTTCATTAAGGCGACCGGATGGCTCATATATGAACTCTGGAAAGGAAACCTACAGCTCCTAGCACAAAACCACTTCCCAGGATGCTTGAATGCGGATGACCAACAGAAGGCCGATTAAAATGACCTGATAAAAATGATTGGCTGACGGCTAAAGAGGTGATCACAACACAGGCAATTGAGTGGGCCATCAAATCATTCCAACCATTCAAATCGCCAGGAAAGGACGGAGTCTTTCCAGCTCTCCTACAAAATGGACTGGAAATATTGCTCCCATTCCTCATTAAACTATTAAGAGCTAGTCTGGTATGGAACTATATCCCATCCAGTTGGTCAGTGGTTAAGGTAGTATATATACCAAAAAAATGGGTAGGAAAAAACCAAGCCCTAAATCGCTTAGACCAATTAGCCTGACATATTTTTTGTTGAAAGGCCTGGAGAAGGTGCTGGATGGATATATCAGGGGGAACATCCTGAATCATCACCCCCTCAATATCCATCAGTATGCCTATCAGACAGGAAAATCAACAGAACTAGCACTCAATAACCTAGTCAAGAAGATCACCCAATCCCTTCAAATGAAGGAAGTTGAGGTGGGAGCCTTTCTCGACAGGCCTATATACCGGGCACTGCCGACTAAACTATCATCTGCATAAACTCGGCCTAGCGGAAAACGCCGAGTGCCATCTATGCCTGGAGGATGATGAGAAGGCAGACCACATCTTATGCACCTGTCCCGCTGTGGAGAGGATCCGATTCTCAATATCTGGCAAAGAGCAACTGCTGCCAGAGGATCTTGACACATTCTCACCCAATAAAATTATCAGTTTCATTAAGAGACTGAACTTATTGGGTGAAATATAATTAGGCATGAGCCACAATAGGCCTGCTGATAGCCGCCGTGGAGGGTCTACTGAGACCCACTCACAACAAACCTAACCTAATCTGCTCATCTACTATACCTTATTAGACTCGGTCTGGCTCAGAGGTCAATCCGATCGTCTAGGTAGAAGGACGCATCATTGTCCCTCACACCGAGCCAATATCTCTTGGGAAATTAAAATTATATAAAACTTCAAAATTTATGTCCCTTAATTTTTAATATTTTCATTCAAGTTGTAATTACCATTGGTCTGTGTACATCCCAAAAAGCTCTCTCTTGACTATCTAGAACTTTCCTTTCAAGTTTGTCTCTCTTCTTATCAACTTTACTTTGAGCTTCAGCCTGCATAAAAATAAATTCCCATTTCCTTGAAAACATTTTTTGCAGTCTCGCCAAATTTTCAGCTTCATAATCAGCCAATTCCAACCTTGTTTTATTTTGCATAGTCCTTTTACAGAGATATACCGCTAAAAATAATCAATATAGAAGATATATAGCATATTAAGTTAGTTCATTACCATAATCAGTATTCTCAGGTTCCCAACAATTTGAAGGCCAAAAATAAGGAGTCTGAAAGCGATAGAATGTGTTGTCATTTTTTACTGTGAGCATATGATCGTCGATAGGAAAAAAATAGCCATGGGATGCCATCAAATGTGCTAAATGCAGTGCTTCTTGTTGGTCTTCAACATCCAAATTTTTCATCATCCACATTATTAGGTCTGATCCGGTGAACACAGATGGGATTTTCGACATGAAACTTTTGACTGTACGGACTGGGACACCTATTGCCTCATCTTGCATTTTTTCCACAATTTTTTCCATCTACAAATTTATTACATAGAAATACATATATAACAATGCATAGTACTAGTTTTTTAATAACATCACTATATCAAATGAATCAAATAAAAGCATTAGGCCACTCTCAAAAATGTATAAGCATGTTCCATACTTTGAAAAAAGAATTAAATGAATGAACTATAGGACAGACTCACATATTTCCATTTATTAATGAAATTAATTTAAAAAAAAATCTCAATTTTGTTCAACTGATTGTGTTCAATTGTACATGGGTAATGTACAATCATTATGATATTACAGTTTGTATTTGCCTGAAATAGTGATAACTTTTAATATAGTGAGGTCACAATTTAATTGCAAAAATTTCATAAATTAAAGAACAAGCAGCCAAACCTTTTTGTAGAGCAGATGATTCGGTGATTCTTCGGTAGTAGCGGTTGGTTGAATAGATATTGGCTCTTCATTACTCACTCCGGTACAGCCCCCATTATTAGGCTCCGGCTTGCGCTTAGTGGCAGCCTTATCGGAATTCATAGTGACCATATTACTATCCCTGGAGGAATGACTTCCTCCGTGTGCTTTAAATAACACAACATATAAAACACATTAATTTTTCACTTATATATACCAAGGTTATAATTAGAAACAGTTCTAAAAAGTGGCATTTCCTCGATTACTGTAGTTTTGTAAAGAAAACTGAATTAATATATTCTATTTATTATGCTATAGCAATGAGAGTATAATACATCACATAGGTTATTTAAAAAAAATGTTCTTGAATATGTATTATTTATTTAGAACAAGCCAATTTAAAACGAAATTATAAAAACACAATTAATGCATAAATAATATATAAATCAATACAAAATATAGCCATAAAATGATATGACATACAAAGAAAATAATTAAATTAAAATGTTTAACTCACTCCATTAAAAATAGTAACCAAAACTGTCCTAGAGGATATCCGATTTCCTGCATATTCATTTGTTGTTATTATTACGAGTAAATTATGTTTTATCGAGAACCAACATATTTTTTAAACGCCGTCAAAAACTTTAAAAATTATCACTTTAAAATGTTTATTCAAAAATATTTATTATTCTACATTGAGCTAGCACCATCGATATTTTCTTTAGATCGGTCTCATCGGAGATGAATCGTACATTTCCGGAAGAAACTGCAGCGGGAGATTCGAATTCATAATTCATGCATCACTTCATATTTTTTCCATGAATAGACCTTATACACGTGCCTACACTGTTTTTATCTCATTATCTCTCATTAGGAAAACTGTTTTACGAATAATGCGTATAATTATATAGTAAATAGCACTGAACAATCGGAGCATTATTAACGATAATTATAATTATTTAATTACTCTTCATTATATCAATTTATGTCAAATCACACCCTTTAGCACAAAACCTCGAATTAAGAAATATCTGATTTGACAATATACTTATACGTGACTCTTTTTGCTCTATAGAACAACTACGTATTTTATAGATACTGTACTACAAAAAAGAAAATGTTGAAATACATTTAAAAAACACAAAAATATATTGAAATGAATAAGACTGTTATTCGAAATTCTGTAGCTCCGTCCGTGTCCGTACCATTATGTGCAAAATTAATGATATAAATTGAATACAATTTTTTGGCCTTATAAAAATAAACATTTTATTAATGGCATGGGTGGATTCAACCGATTCAACTATGTTGACGTTGAATATGGTTCTCGATTTAAAAATATCCAATAAGAAGCGCAGTTCCGCAGTAGCTATTGGACTTAATTGTGGATCCATCCACAATTTAATGGTTGATTATGATTATAGTGTCATTTTCTTTTATGGAAATAAGAGAAAGGAGCATCTGAACTTTTGGGTTTCTCAGAAAATTAATTTATATATCCATTTGAATATTTTCAAACTATCGCGTGCAGTGCAATTAGATTTTGATATGCGCGTTAAAACCTATATACAGCACATCCATTAGATATCCGAACACCCATATTAGATATCCGTATATGTCTCAAAACGATTAATTGGTATTCATTAGACGTCCATATTTCACAAAATATCTATGGAAATCTAATGGGTGTATGTGTGCTTTGTGTGAGAAGTTCCTCAAAACACCAGAGTAATTAAAAATTTGACGCTTCTTATGAGCTGTGCTACATTTTATACTTTTGTAATGGTAATCGATTGTTTTTAGAATATCAGAATGTCGATCGGTATTCGAATAACTTGTATAATCGAAATATCAATCGATGTCAGTTGGCAGACCTATCAACTCGTAATACAAATCGTACCGAAAGGTAAAACAAAAAGTTATAAAGCATAAAGTATATTCGAGTTACATATGTATGTTCGTAAAAATGGCAAATTAACATCACGATTCATAATTTGCCAGCTGATTAGTGATTATGAATTGGGATGTGATGCTATTCGCCATTTTTACGAACCTTGAATGACTCCAGCGTGAGTCAAATATTTAATCCAACTGGATTAGTGGATTTACGAAACTGTGAATGTGACGTCACTGTTAAAATAACTTAGTTTCCACCACAAATAGGCAGGCCTCTATTGTAGTTTTAAATTGGGACCAATGAGTGCCTAAGTTGCATGATAGAAACTGATTTCAAAATAAAGCATGTCTTATTCCATCATAGTTGTTCTGTGTTCTGTGATTCCATCTAACAAACTTTTCAAACTGTGACTGTGACTTCACATTCACAGTTTGAACATCCTGTGTGATCAAATACTTGATAGTCTGGACACAGGGTTTACCATTCGACTCTATATGATTTGTATTGAAAATTCATAACATATAATTCTGTCACAGATTCAGAATAGAAAATATATATTCCAGCCGACAGTCTGGACAGTCTTATATAATTTTATTAAAGTACCAGTTTCTTTAATAATAACTGTAAAGAAATTAACCTGCAAAATATCAAACAATGATTAAATTTCGGAACGCAACTCTCAAAAATGACATTTTTCGACAGCGACAACATGACCGAGCAATTTGTAGTTTTGTGAACTAAAGACAAGGGCCGCAAAAAATTCGTCATAAATACAAGTTAGTTATTAGCAAAAATAGCTGTATATTAAGAAATATTTACTAGTACTACTACTACTACTAGCTAGCGTTAATGTAAAAGTCTAGTATTTTATTAGTATTTTTCTATTGCAGGCAGTTTTTTTTGTTGAAAATGAGTAGTGAAACCAAACCGGAGACTTCCAAAGTGGAAGTTAAGGTAACCGATGATGATAAAAACAAAAATGAATTGGTAAGTAACCGCTATAAACAAACTATTCCATATTTTTTTTATTTATACACAATTTTTTACGAACTTCACAAAAATTTGAGGTTATATTAATATGTCTTTTATCACCAATTTTTAGTCTGACGAGGACAGACAGCTACAGGAAGAGTTAAATTTATGCGTAGAAAGACTACAGGAACAAGATGAAAGACTTTATTTGCCTGCCTTGCAAGCTTTAGGTAATCATATTCGAGCTTCGACAACTTCTATGACGTCCGTTCCAAAACCTCTTAAATTCATGAAACCACATTATGAAACTATGAAGGAAGTTTATGAAAAGATTAGTGATCCTAATGTAAAGAAAGTGTGTGCAGATATAATATCTGTCTTGGCTATGACAATGGGAGATGGAAGAGAAAGTTTGAAATACCGTTTATTATCTGATTTGGACAAAATTGGAGACTGGGGCCATGAATATGTTCGGTAAGTATTATACAATTTGGTCATTCTTTACAACAGCCACTTCTGCCTGACGAAAAAAACAAATACACAGTACGATGCTCCGTCATGTTAGGAATACATCCCACATAATTATATGTTGCGCTTATGATGGGAAATGCCACAAAAAAATAATAAAATTTTTCAATGCGTTTGGTGGAATTTACGATAACCCTCATACGGCGCGTTTAACTTACACATATACATTCTATATCTGCTTTATATGACTCCTTATGGGTTGACAGCGCCGGTACAATTAACTATTGTCACTTATTTCCCTTGCCCCAAAACAGTGCGAAAATACAAAATATATTTGCGCAACATTTCCTTTGCAGCAAATGTCTTCTATAGAGACACTTTACGCGTGTGTACAAAAAAAACACGAAAAATATAGAAGTGGCTGTTGTAAAGAATTACCTACAATTTTATGTAAACCATAATATATTTTTATAATTTAGCCACTTAGCGGGAGAGATTGCTGGTGAATGGGCTGAAACCGATGTTGCTGAAAATATGGAGGTAAGAGACAAACTAATATTGTTAACAAAACAAATTGTGCCCTATAACATGGCCCATAATGCTGAGGCAGAAGCGTGTGATTTGTTGATGGAAATAGAAAGGCTGGATCTACTTGAACAATATGTAGATGAGAACATATATTCAAGAGTTTGTTTGTACCTCACAAGGTAACATTTATATTAATGATATTAAAAGGAAACTCCTGAAATAACTTTTTTTTAGTTGTGTACCTTATGTAGCAGACCCTGAAAACACTACGCTTCTTCAAACAGCTCTATTATTATTCCGCAAGTTTAAACAATACCCGCAGGCACTTCGTTTAGCCATGCAGTTGAATGATCATAGTCTTATTGAAGAGATATTTATTTCCTGCCCAGATACGTACGTTTGTATTCTTATATTGTACTTTAATAATAATAAAATAATAATAATAAACCTTTTTATTTAGCATTTTGCTAGAAAAAAAAATTACAATAAGTATCATTATAATCTAGTATAAAATGAACAACTAGGAATAACAATTTTTAGAAAGATAAAAGTTTACAAGTTTTTTAGAAAAAATATTGACATCTTGACATTGTTTTAAATCTTGGGGCAAATCGTTAAAAAGACGTAGACCTTCATTAAATAAAAATTTTGCCGAATTTTGCACTTCAACATGAAAATTCTCACCTGATCTAATAGGATATGAATTTAACTCGGGCCTTGTTATTAAAAATTTGTTAAAATATTTAGGAGCATTACCTGTTTTTATTTTGAATATAAGTATTAGATTGGCGTTTTCAATGATTTGCCAAACAGCCAATTTAATTCAGATAACATATCTTTTATATGGGTTCTATTATCACTGTTTAGGATTAGACGCATACCTCTATTTTGTAACAATTGCAGTTTACTAATTTCCGTCTTATTAGCCGATAATAGTAGTGATGTACAGTATGTAAAGTGTGGTAAAATAATTGTGTTGAAAATAACCTTTATGGTCCACTGAGATACATTTGTTGATATTCTATAAAGATACCCTATCTTTTTACCAATTTTTTTACACAAATAATTAGCAAAAGAATTAAATGACAATTGGGGATCTATTATTACACCTAAATATTTCATTTCATCTACTCGATCTATCAATTCATTATTGATAGCAATATTTAAATTCTGTTCTTGAAATTTACGACATTTACTTTTTGTTCCTAATACCATATATTTTGTTTTTCCCGAATTTAATTTTAATTTATTTAAACCTAACCAATTATACAAAATATCCAATTTGGAATTCATTAAATCAGCGACCTCTTTAAAATCAGACCCAGAAATAAAAATCAGAGTATCATCGGCAAATAGATTAACAAACGATTTTTTTAGATATCGATATATGTCATTCACATAAATGAGAAATAATTGCGGACCTAATACACTTCCTTGTGGTACCCCATATACAGATTCACCACATTTTGAAGTTTTATTTCTAATTTTAGTTTTTTGATATCTATTAGATAAATAATCATGAATCCATTTAACTGCAACCCCTTTAACACCATACCTGCCAAGTTTTTTTTATAAGAACATCTCTATTTACCGTTTCAAAGGCCCTTTGAAGATCAACAAATACACTTAACACTATATCTCCTTCACTTATGCACTTTCTCCAATTTGCACACACTAGCTGAACAGCAGATTCACAACTATGCTTTTTCCTAAATCCAGACTGACCATCATAGAGTAGACTATTTTCCTCAAAGTATTCAGTTCGCTGTTCTGATACAACAATTTCTATAATTTTGTCAATAATCGGAAGCAGGTTTATTGGTCGGTACTCACTGGGTTTACTTGGGTCTTTAACTTTTGGCACTGGAACTATGGTACTAATTTTTAACTCAGAAGGCATATTTCCTTTGCTTTATTATTCAAACATATTTGTTTACTTACAGTGCTATACAAAAACAGTTAGCTTTTATGTTGGGTAGACAGCAAATCTACATAGAAATTCCTGAGACCACTTCAGAATATGAGGACCTGATTGAAATCATGGCAAATTGTCATCTTAATAATCACTTTCTAAATCTAGCTAGAGAGGTAATAATGTTTGTAATTGCATTAGAATGAATAATAATGTTAAATAATTTTTAGCTTGATATTATGGATCCAAAAACTCCAGAAGATGTGTACAAATCACACTTGGAAAATACGCGGCCCCAGTTTGGTGGAAGTCAAGTAGATTCTGCCAGGCAGAATTTAGCAGCCAGTTTTGTCAATGGTTTTGTAAATGCTGCTTTTGGGCAAGATAAACTCTTAATGGAAGATGGTAACAAGTGGTTGTACAAAAACAAGGAACATGGCATGTTGAGTGCTACCGCCTCTCTTGGTTTAGTGCTCCTTTGGGATGTAGATGGAGGTTTAACTCCCATCGATAAATATCTATATTCGTCTGAAGATCATATTAAATCTGGAGCTTTGTTAGCTTGTGGCATTGTAAATTGTGGAGTTCGTAATGAATGTGATCCTGCTTTGGCACTTTTGAGTGATTACGTCTTGCATAACACTAATATCATGAGAATCGGTGCTATTGTGGGATTAGGTTTAGCTTATGTCGGATCTAATCGTGAGGCTGTTCTAAGTTTACTTACTCCTGTATTTTCTGATCCTAAATCTAATATGGAAGTTATTGGTATGTCTGCTTTAGCTTGCGGCATGATTGCAGTTGGCTCTGGTAATCCTCAGGTTACCACAACTATCATGCAAACTCTTATGGAGAAATCAGAAACAGAGTTAAAAGATACATATGCAAGGTTCTTACCTTTAGGTCTGGGTCTTTGTCATTTAGGAAAGCAGGAAGGTGTCGATACGATTATCGCTGCTTTGGAGGTTATACCTGAACCTTTCAGATCAATGGCAACAACTATGGTTGATATTTGTGCTTATGCTGGTACAGGAAACGTGCTTAAAGTGCAACATCTTTTACATATTTGTTCCGAACATTACGAAGGTGCCGATAGTAGCGAGAAAAATTCTAAAGATAAAGATAAGAAAGAAACTAAGGATGAAAAGGATTTATCATCTAGGCAAGCTATAGCTGTGATTGGCATAGCTCTAATCAGCATGGGTGAGGATATTGGGAGTGAAATGGCTTTCCGTACATTTGGCCATTTATTACGTTACTGTGAGCCGGTCATTCGTCGTGCTGTGCCTCTAGCTTTAGGTCTTATCTCGGTGTCAAATCCCAAGCTAAGTATTCTAGATACTCTTAGTAAATTCTCACATGACAGTGATGCCGAAGTTGCACACAATGCTATTTTTGCCATGGGTTTAGTTGGTGCAGGAACTAATAATGCAAGACTAGCTGCTATGTTGAGGCAGCTTGCACAGTTTCATGCTAAGGATCCTAACAACTTATTCATGGTTCGCATTGCACAAGGCCTCACTCATTTAGGAAAAGGAACTTTGACTCTTAGCCCATATCACAGTGACAGACAGCTTATGAGCCCAGTAGCTGTTGCTGGATTAATGGCAACTCTAGTTGGATTCTTAGATGTTAAAAATAGTAAGTTTTAAAAGATTGTGTATGAACAATAAAACCAATTTGTTTTGTTGCAGTTATTTTGGGTAGATCTCATTATCTCCTCTATACATTAGCTGCAGCAATGCAGCCTAGGATGCTTGTAACCTTTGATGAAGATCTGAATCCGCACCCTGTTCCAGTGCGAGTTGGTTTGGTAAGTTATTTGTTGAGTTGTATACAGATCGAGCTAACCCATTAGATACGTGACTAGCGGTATGCGCAGTTTACAGTTGTCCATCTGAATACGAAAGTTAACAAACAAAAGATTTCAGTATACAACCATTTCAGTACGCTAAAGCTGCAGTGAAGTGTTGCTCATTCATCTGTAGAAATCTTTGTGTATTAATGTATTAACTAAAATTATCTGAATGTTTCAGAATTTCAGTGTTTTTTCCCAGTTGCCACAGATAGTAAAACACTAAAATTATGAAAAATATCAACAGTACACAATCAAATATTGATTTATTTTTTCAAACAAAAGGTAATTCTAAAAACATAAATTAATATTCTCGTAAATAATAAAGAAAAGTAATACCACGGCGACTGTAAACTGCGCATACCGCTAGTCGTGATTCTAGTTGACACGATCTGTACATGAGGTTGGCATGCATCAAAACATCAAAAGAATCGGCGAAAATTTAAATAAAAAAATTAAATACTTCTAAAGAACATTTTTAGAATTAGGAGAGTATGTGCCCATTTTCATTTTATTGACCGAACCTCATTACTATTTTAGTTTTATGGGCAATTCCTTGTATTTGCTATATTATATATATTTTTTAGGCGGTAGATGTGGTGGGTCAAGCTGGTAAGCCAAAAACAATAACTGGTTTCCAGACTCATACCACCCCTGTCCTGTTGGCATATGGTGAGAGGGCAGAACTTGCCACCGAAGAATATCTTGCTTTAACTCCTATAATGGAAGGATTCGTTATCTTACGAAAAAATCCAGATTTTAATCCATAGTCATGTAATTCTTGATTTACTTTTTTCTGCAGTACTTTTTTATTTACATTTTAAGTAGCAAAAACTTTTTATTATTGTGAGGAAAATCATTTTAGTATTTATATATTTACTTATTGTGTATTGTTTTGATTAATTATGAATACATTAATATTAATATAACGTGTTATTATTAATTGTAAATAGGCAAATGTCGACTGCCCCAACCCTGAACAGCAAATTTTTGTATATTTTTTGTCACTGCTAATAATATACTACTAAATTTTTATGTCTCATTTTCCTTAATATATGTTTTGGGCTCCTGCTTTTATACATGGTCCAAAAAGTTTGACAAATGGAAACCTTTTTTAATAATTTCCCATAAAAGTTGTTGCGTAGTCTTAAATTAAATACTAGTTACACAAATTTGTATTAGTCCAAGTGATTATAACAGAAAATCAAATAATTTCAAATTGACAAGTAAATTCTTTATTAGTTCCAATGTATGACATATGGTGGGGCAATAGTGCGTCGGACCTCGATAGCTAGAAGTTTTTTAAAAAATTGCAAGTAAACTAGATAAAAAAGTCTGTAACTGGAAATTATTTTCGAACATACAGGGCGAGCCAAGACGAAATTACAGGACCAAGTGCCTTTTTTTTTAAATGGAATGCTATGTATATCAGCAAATTTTTTGAAGCCTTTTCTAGGCTCTATTCATTCCTATATTATTATTGGCTATCTCCCAACCACTTTGATGTAATGAATTTTTTTTGTTGAAATAATGCCATCTGCAGATGGGTATTAAAAAAATCACAGTCACAGTTATGGGTTTTAAGAAAAACTTATGTGAATACCAGTTACGAGATATCTAATTAATGTTTTTGAATCATTTTCATTTCCTAAAAATGTACAGGGTAGCCAAAAATTAGTATTCAATTAAGAACTTTTCAAATGGAACACCCTGTATATTTTTCAACGATGTGATGTAAAAATGAAAAACGAACATTTTTTGTAAGTACTTCCCCATGGCTAATTGCAACCATTTTCGTTTTATAAATAAATAAGTGTTTATTTTTCAATTAAGAACTTTTTAAATTGAATTTTCTCAATTTTTTTTCTAATGAAACACCCTGTATATTTTTCGACGATGTGATGTAGAAATGAAAAATGAACATTTTTTTGTAAGTACTTCCCTATGGCTAATTGCAACCATTTTCGTTTTATAAATAAATGTCAAATTCAAGAATAAACTCAAAAAAGAGGTTCCCTCAAATAATTCATTAGAAAAATTTATAATAGGTGTTCAACGTGTTGCCCATTTTGATTGACACGTCTTTATGCAATTTTGAAATGAGGCCATTTAGTGGGACCATTTCCATTGAAATGAGTAAATAGTATTTAACCAGTCCTTTACTGTAATGGTTTTTGTACATTTTTTTGCTGTTTTTGTTATTCGACAAGCAATAAAACCTCAGTTTGGTATAAATTGTCGTGTACAAAGGAGCATTTGTCACACTTATCGGTCGTTAATTACAATTTGTATTAAATTTAAAATATTTGGAATTTTACAATATGAATTTTAATAAAGCAGAATTTGTAGACATGACTTTTGTTTTGGGCGAGTCAGACAGAAATTGTTTACTTGCCAATAGAATTTATCACCAACGTTATCCTGAAAGAAGGCTTCCTGATGTTAGCAGCTTCCAAAACCTTCTCGATAGATTTCTGGAAACTGGAATTGTCGAATATAAAAAAGAGAAAGAATAAAACGTGTTGTGAATGAAGAAAATGAGTTTTCTGTGGTGCTGGCAATGGTTGAGAATCCCCATGTTAGTCAAAGAGAAGTGACCTCATTAGTAGGAATAAGTAGACGGTCTGTGGGTCGAATCTTAAAACCAAATAAGTTGCATGCATATCATATTCAAATGCACCAGGAATTATCTGATGACGATTTTCAAAAGCGCCTACAATTTTGTAATTGGGCCAGAGGTAAAATGCAAATTGATGTCAACTTCTTCAATGTTTTATTCACTGATGAGGCAACTTTTCATAAAAATGGATTTGTTAATAGGCACAATTTCCATTATTACGCTCGGAAAATCCTCACTTTTTTTATGCAAGTTGATAACCAACACAGATGGTCTATAAACGTTTCGGGAGGAATTATTGGAGAACATGTAATAGGGCCACATTTTAGATGGTACATTGACTGAAGCTATTTATCTTCATTTTTTTGGAAAACTATCTGCCACAATTATTGGTAAATCTCCCTGGAAGAATTCGAAATAAGATGTGGTTTCAGCAAGATGGTGCTCCACTACATTATTTAAATGCAGTTAGAGACCACGTAAATAATACCTACCCTCATCAATGGATTGGAAGAAATGGACCCACTAAATGGCCTACTAGATCCCCAGATCTTACAAAAGTGGATTTCTTTTTATGGGGATACGTGAAGGAAATTGTTTTTAGAGACACACCAACAACAGTACAAAATATGAAGGAAAGAATAATAACTGCCTTTAGATCTATCACACCGGCAGTTTTAGGAACAGTGGGAACCTCATTTCAAAAGCGCATAGAGATGTGTGTCAATCAAAATGGCCAACATGTGGAACATTGATTATAATTTTTTCTACTGAGTTATCTGAAGAAACCTCTTTTTTTAAGTTTATTTTTGAATATTGTAATTATTGCTCAATAAAACGAAAATGGTTGCAATTAGCCATAGGGAAGTACAAAAAATGTTCGGTTTTTCATTTTTACATCACATCATTGAAAAATTGAGAAAATTCAATTTAAAAGTTCTTAATTGAATATTAATTTTTGGCCACCCTGTACATTTTTAGGAAATGAAAATGATTCAAAAATATTAATTAGATGTCTCGTAACTGGTATTCACATAAGTTTTTCTTAAAACCCATAATTGTGACTGTGGTGATTTTTTTAATATCCATCTGCAGATGGCATTATTTCAACAAAAAAATTCATTACATCAAAAGTGGTTGGGAGATAGCCAATAATAACATAGGAATGAATAGAGTCTAGAAAGAGGCTTCAAAAAATGTACTGATATATATAGCATTCCATTTAAAAAAAAGGCACTTGGTACTGTAATTTCGTCTTGGCTCGCCCTGTATGTTCGAAAATAATTTCCAGTTATAGACTTTTTTTATCTAGTTTACTTGCAATTTTTTAAAAAATTTCTAGCTATCGTAGAACTCGAGATATCGAGGTCCGACGCACTATTGCCCCACCCTGTATGTCTGAATTAAAATAGATACAAAAAATTAATTAAATACAGATTAAAATATAAGAAATAAAATAGAAAAATTAAGACACACTAATTAAAGTACAAAAAACTTGAACTAGAAATATTCTCTACCCCATTATTTTATCTTTATCATCAAAGAATTCCTGAAGTGTATAGTACGGTTTACTGAAAAGATAGTTTTGTAGTTTTATTTTCAATTGGTTTTCTGTAGCTTTCGTAGTTTTGTTGAAAAACTATTATATATTTTTATTATACTAAATTGTACGTTTTTTTGGGTGTATGCATATTTACATCTATCAGCAATTAAATCATTTCTTTGTCTTGTATTTTGCTTGTGTTTTCTATCACAGTTCAAACAGTTCTTTATTTCCACTAACAAATAAAACTACTTTATAGACAAACGAGCCCAGAATCATAACGTTTGGCCCAGTTGCAATTTACATAGATTTATCACATTAAGTTGGCCTTAAAGATATTAAGTTACTAGACTAGACCACCAGCAGCCCTGACTTATCCCCAATTGAGACATTGTGGCATGCCGTGAAAAAAGAAATTGTGAGCTGAGGCCGCCTAGAAGTGGTCCAGAATTGAAAAATAAATTGATGGTCCTCATTCATAGAAAAACAATGCCAAAACGTATTGCAGCTGTTATAAAGGGAATGGGTGATGTAACACAGTGGTGACTGATTTGTTGTTGTACTTGAACCAAATGATATGACGATGCTTTAATTTGGGCCAATCGATACAACACAGTTAATTTGTTATTGTTAATTTCGTTGTATTTGTAGTTTATTTTATAAAAAGTTCCACTTATGTTATTCATATTATTAAGAATAAAGTATAAAGGTCGTTCATATCGATCATTTATTTTTTTTAGTCTCAAAAGCACCATATATGAAGAACGTTATGAACGTGCAAATGGGCCAAATGATATGATTCTGGGCTCATATATAGCTATTATAGTTAATTTTTGTTTGCAATAAAAACTTCTTTACAACTTTCATATCTATTCATTTTACATACAGCTCTTAGACACTTTTTTTGTAAAATTAAAATTCTTTGTATATCAATAGTTTCCCCAAAAAATTATCCCATACTTGATCCTCGAATGAATATATGCATGATAGTGCAGCTTCTGTCTTTACATTTCCTGATATTATACTTAGTGCGTATAAATGCTTTGCAATGTTTTGTGCTAATGAATTAATATGCAACCTCCAATCCAGCCTCCTATCTATGTTAACTCCTAAGAATAAAACCTCTTCGCTGGATACAATTTCCACTTTCATAAGGTATAGATTTTCATATTTCGTATTGCAAAATAGCAATGCCTGTGTTTTTCCAACTTAAGTAAAAGATTATTTGCTGAGAAATATTCCTTTAATGAGCCCATTGTGTATATATAATAAGATATTTTGGTCCTCTTCACTAAAAATAAGGATAATGTAATCAGCATAGTATTAAGTATTCATTAGTTATATTTGGTAATTCATTGGTATAGATAATGTAAAACAGTGGCCCCAAGATTGAACCTTGTGGCACACCTTTCAAAACTGACAGTTTCTCTGATTTAATTAGTTTTCCTTTCTTATCGGTATCTACCACACGTTGCATTCTATTGGCTAAATACGATTTTACCAGTTGTAATGAAACACCTCTTACTCCATACTCCTCCATTTTTTTGCAAAGAATTTCATGATTTACTGAGTCGAACGCTTCTGATAAGTCTATACACATTGCCAGAGTAATTTGATCTTTATTTAATGAATTTAAGACTTTAGTCTTAACTTGATATATTGCTCGAACGGTTGATTTTTTTTTTCAAAATCCATTTTGTTGTTCTGATAGCACATGCAATTTCTCGAAGAATGATATAAATCTATTATATATAATTATTTCGAGTATTTTATTTGTTTGATAAAACTGACACCGGCATGTAGTTCTTTTCATCTTGTTTTACTCCTTTTTTATACACTGCCTTGATCTACGCTGTTTTTAGTGACTAGATAAATTCCTGTATTAAAAACGACATTTATAAAGTGACATAGTGAATATGAAATAACCTCTGCACATCCTTTTAACAATATGACCACAATTTCATCTTCTACTGATTTCCTATTTTTTTAAGTTCTTAATACATTCAGATTTCGGGATTTGTTGGATTCATAAAAATTGACTGATTACATCTTTCAATAGTTTCAGTACTGACATTTATTATCACTTTTATTTATGTTTGGACATGCATTTATAAAATATTCATTTAGTTTATTTAGGGTAACGTACGTATCAACATATTTACCTGAAAAATGATCTAATACAGTAGTTCTATTTTTTCTGTCAGTAATCTGTTGAACCAATGTCCACGTGGCTTTATTTTTATTTTCAGCATTTACTATAAACTTGATATTTGGTAGTTTTTTTTGCCTCTATTATAACTGTATTTAAGATTTTATTGTACTTGTTATATTCCTCCTCACTAATTTCTCCATTTCTATCGTATAAAATTCGCTTTTCTTTACAGGATATTTTTATTCCATTAGTTATCTATCCATTGGATTGGTTCTTTAATTTATATTTTTTAAGAGGTATTACTAAGTCCATTAAGTTCTTTATTATATTAGTAAAATTATTATATGCTATATTTACATCGTTCGAGTTTAACGCTGAAAACCAATCTATTCTGGCCAACTCTTGTTTATATTGTACAAGTTTATTTTTTTGAGAAAATTCTCTTGACAACAAATTTACTTTTTTTAGATTTTATCTCATCAATTTTATCGATTTTACAACTAAGTAACTGAGCATAGTGATCAGATAATGCCGATTGTATAACTTCACTATCGTAATCTCTAAAATTTATGAAAATATTATCGATAAGTGTGGAAGAATTTTTATTTCCCTGGATGGTTCAAAAATGGTTTGAGTTAAACTAACTCATTAATTAGATCTAAAAATAAATCGTTTTGTACACTTTTGACTAATAAATGTAAAATGAAATTTCCTGCAATTGTAAGTTTATATTTCATATATTTTACCTTTATATAATCTTAGATGTTTTCTATCTTATCAATAAATGGATCTACACACGTTAAACCCCTTCTGTATATACATACCTCCTCCCATTCAAATCTTTCATTACCATAAATGCATGATCCACATGTTCCATAAGTTCTAAGGTTTTACTATTTATACACTGTATGTTTTGATGCAATATAGCAAACGTATACAAACATTTTTCAGGATATACATTTTATGATTGCACATCTGTTAATTTTAGCATTTTGTTTCTTTTCAAAAATTTTGTTCATTTGCTTCCCTAGTTTTCGTGTCAAA
The DNA here is from genome assembly GCA_029963845.1 of Rhamnusium bicolor. Classification (NCBI taxonomy): domain Eukaryota; kingdom Metazoa; phylum Arthropoda; class Insecta; order Coleoptera; family Cerambycidae; genus Rhamnusium; species Rhamnusium bicolor. The sequence continues at coordinate 465,928 of JANEYF010002889.1, read as the reverse complement.
GTCAAACCTTCTATATGCGATGTTTTTTGGCCAGAATGTTTGGCTGTAAATCATATCTTTTAAATCAAAATTCATACCAACTTTAAGGAATTTGCAATCTTTCCTAATAACATCGTATTTTGTTTTAATGTGGTCAACTACTATATCTTTATCCTGTTCAAGTTTCGTTTTATCTTTTACATAATTTTTTATTTTTCCTCGGTCACATGATCCTTCATCCTGGATATGAGAGCCATATTTTTTTGCCTTCGTTACCTGTAAAATCATTCTCTGCATCTTCAGTGTCTGCTGTTCCATAATTTATGTCCCTTAATTTATTTTTCTATCTGTTTTGTCTCTGTTTTTTCATCACTTTGGTTTTTATCTTGTATTTTGCAATGGACCAATGCTTGTCGGTAAGTATAAGGGCTTGGTATATTTTTACTTTGTGTATTGGTAATGTCTGCAATTTCTTAACTAGTCTGAATCCGAGATTGATCTGCTGCAGAGATTATTTGATGATTTGAGGTAGATTATTCTAAGTTTATAATTTCCCGCATTATTTTCATTTGTTTGTCTTGCAGAATTACCTTTTTGTATTTGCTTAGTCACAGATTTATTTGCGTTTTTTCTTGGGATGATTGGTCAGACAAGAGTTTTTATGTTAGAGCATTTTTTTGCAGCAGCCTTTTTCTGCCATGCAGACTATCTATGAGTATTCAATATTCAATAAATAATGTGCAACTGTTGCAAAATCCAATCCACCCGTCTTTTATAGATTTGTAGTGTGAAAAAATATTTCTCAAAATATTACAGAGCCAATGAAAACTCTTGTGAAACTAAATCGATGCCTTTTTTGCCATTTGGGCAAATAATCACCACTAAAATTGTACCAAACTGTTATAGGTATTTTGGTGGGTGAAGAATTGTAAATATTTCTCAAGAGAATGATAATCAATAAGTTAGTTCGGACGCAAAAAGAAAAAAAGACGAATTTTTAGTTTTTTCAAATTGGGTCAATCAAATTTTATATTTGAGCAAAACTTAGAAATATAAACAATTTTAAGATTAAATTTTAGGTACATTAAATAGTAAGGATAATGAAAAAGTTTTCCATTTGCTCAAACTTTTTGGACCACATTGTATAGGGTTATTCATTATAAATTACCCACCTCTTATCATCGTTATTATTGCCTATAGAAAAAAAGTTTTAAATAAAAGTTGTGTGGTTATGACTGAATTTTGTTAAAATGCTATCAAAAGTGTACTTTTCTAGCGTGAAGATTTCAGGGGATACAAAAAAATATATATTTTTTTAAATGGGATACTCTGTATATTATTAAATTTTTGGAATGATCCTTTGTTCCTGATTTCAAAAATATACTATATGTTACCCCTACCATGTACTTTTTTTGAATTATTAAACATCGAATATCTTAATTAAACTAGTTACTGTAAATATGGAAAAGTTAACATTATTAAAGTGAGCTATGAAAATGACAACTATTATGTTTGATAAGTGACATTTCTTTAACGAAATAATCAAAATGGTTTACAGTGAGGAAGAAAAAACCAAATATTTATACAAAATATATAACAAAGATTTATTTAGGAACTTTAAATATAAATAAATGATCACTCATAAAAGATGTTCGATGTGTCCACCATTATTGTCAATGCGTAATTGATAACGTCTTCTTATATTTATAATTGCACCGGAAATGGCTTCATTATTTACATTCACATTGTTTATTTCAAGTCGAATCCTGTCTTAAATGAATTGAATACTATTATATTATTATTATTATTGACAATGTCTTTTAGAAATCCCCAAAAAAAATTAATCCATAGGGGTAAAATCCGGACTGTTGGGTGGTCATTTAATAGGTTCTCTATTCCCTATCCATATTGGGAATACATTATTCAAATGATCTCGAATGGGTAGGACACTATGCGGAGTTGCTCCTTCCTGCATCCAAATCATATCAAGTTCGGCTTCCGGAAAATTCCTCAAAAGAATATTTTCTGCTTCCTCTTGGATCATTATTTCCAGATAGGTAACTCTGGTTAAAGTATAATCATAAAATATAGGCCCAACAATTTTGTTTCTGAAAATTCCACACCAAACGTTAACAGTTTTTCTTCCTGATTTTTTTATTTGTTTAATCAATCTTTTTCTGTAGCGCTTGTTTTCCCACGACTTTCATTTTTTCCTATTAAAAACTCCTGCCGTAGAACAGGATGATTCATCAGTCCATAATATTTTAGTAAAAAATTGGGATTTTCATCCAACTTTTGAATCATCTGGCGGCAAAAGTCCAGCATTTTCCTTTTATGAGACTGTTAAAACTTGCACGGGTAAAATTTTATATGGTCTGTAGCTGTTAATTTTTAACGTACATTGGATTTTGGAATAACTTTTACCTAATTGATCGACTGCATTATTTATACTACATTCAGAATTTTCTAAAAAATAATACAATGTTTCAAAAAAGTCTATTCGCGAATAAATATGGATGGGCTTACCTTCGAAATGAAGCAGTATATTTAGCTGTTCTTCCTGGTTTGCTTGAACTACACGCTTTTTTCTACTAAAACTGGAGGTATTATTTATCTTTCGGTAAATATTTTTGAACATATATTCTGATGGTGTTCGACGATTTGGATAAAACACCCTATATGCTCTTTTTGCTGTACGTTTATTTTTGTTATTTTGTATACAGGGTGGGGCAATAGTGCGTCGGACCTCGATATCTCGAGTTCTACGATAGCCAGAAATTTTTTAAAAAATTGCAAGTAAACTAGATAAAAAAGTCTATAACTGGAAATTATTTTCGAACATCCAGGGCAAGCCAAGACGAAATTACAGGACCAAGTGCCTTTTTTTTAAATGGAATGCTATGTATATCAGTACATTTTTTGAAGCCTCTTTCTAGGCTCTATTCATTCCTATATTATTATTGGCTATCTCCCAACCACTTTGATGTAATGAATTTTTTTGTTGAAATAATGCCATCTGCAGATGGATATTAAAAAAATCACCACAGTCACAATTATGGGTTTTAAGAAAAACTTATGTGAATACCAGTTACGAGACATCTAATTAATATTTTTGAATCATTTTCATTTCCTAAAAATGTACAGTGTGGCCAAAAATTAGTATTCAATTAAGAACTTTTTAAATTGAATTTTCTCAAATGGAACACCCTATATATTTTTCAACGAAGTGATGTAAAAATGAAAAACGAACATTTTTTGTAAGTACTTCCCTATGGCTAATTGCAACCATTTTCGTTTTATTGAGCAATAATTACAACATTCAAAAATAAACTTAAAAAAAAGAGGTTTCTTCAGATAACTCAGTAAAAAAAATTATAATAAATGTTCCACATGTTGGCCATTTTGATTGACACACATCTCTATGCGCTTTTGAAATGAGGTTCCCACTGTTCCTAAAACTGCCGGTGTGATAGATCTACAGGCAGTTATTATTCTTTCCTTCATATTTTGTACTGTTGTTGGTGTGTCTCTATAAACAATTTCCTTCACGTATCCCCATAAAAAGAAATCCATATTTGTAAGATCTGGGGATCTAGTAGACCATTTAGTGGGTCCATTTCTTCCAATCTATTGATGAGGGTAGGTATTATTTACGTGGTCTCTAACTGCATTTAAATAATGTGGTGGAGCACCATCTTGCTGAAACCACATCCTATTTCGAATTCTTCCAGGGAGATTTACCAATAATTGTGGCAGATACTTTCCAAAAAACGAAGATAAATAGCTCCAGTCAATGTACCATCAAAGAAATGTGGCCCTATTACATGTTTTCTAATAATTTCTCCCCAAACGTTTATAGACCATCTGTGTTGGTTATCAACTTGCATAAAAAAGTGAGGATTTTCCGAAGCATAATAATGGAAATTGTGCCTATTAACAAATCCATTTTTATGAAAAGTTGCCTCATCAGTGAATAAAACATTATTGAAGAAGTTGACATCAACTTGCATTTTACCTCTGGCCCAATTACAAAATTGTAAGCACTTTTGAAAATCGTCATCAGATAATTCCTGGTGCATTTGAATATGATATGCATGCAATTTATTTGTTTTTAAGATTCGACCCACAGACCGTCTACTTATTCCTACTAATGAGGTCACTTCTCTTTGACTAACATGGGGATTCTCAACCGTTGCCAGCACCACAGAAAACTCATATTCTTCGTTCACAACACGTTTTATTCTTTCACTTTTTTATATTCGACATTTCCAGTTTCCAGAAATCTATCGAGAAGGTTTTGGAAGCTGCTAACATCAGGAAGCCTTCTTTCAGGATAATGTTGGTGATAAATTCTATTGGCAAGTAAACAATTTCTGTTTGACTGGTCCAAAACAAAAGTCATGTCTACAAGTTCCGCTTTATTAAAATTCATATTGTAAAATTCCAAATATTTTAAATTCAATACAAATTGTAACTAACGATCGATAAGTGTGATAAATGCTCCTTTGTATATGACAATTTATACCAAACTGAGGTTTTATTGCTTGTCGAATAACGAAAACAGCAAAAAAAATTTACAAAAGACATTACAGTAAAGGACTGGTTAAATACTATTTACTCATTTCAATGGAAATGGTCCCACTAAATGGCCTCATTTCAAAATTGTATAAAGACGTGTGTCATTCAAAATGGGCAACACGTCGAACACCTATTATAAATTTTTCTAATGAAATATTTGAGGGAACCTCTTTTTTTTAAGTTTATTCTTGAATTTGACACTTATTTATTTATAAAACGAAAATGGTTGCAATTAGCCATAGGGAAGTACTTACAAGAAATGTTCGTTTTTCATTTCTACATCACATCGTCGAAAAATATACAGGGTGTTTCATTTGAAAAAAATTGAGAAAATTCAATTTAAAAAGTTCTTAATTGAAAAATAAACACTTATTTATTTATAAAAAAGAAAATGGTTGCAATTAGCCATAGGGAAGTACTTACAAACAATGTTCGTTTTTCATTTTTGCATCACATCGTTGAAAAATATACAGGGTGTTCCATTTGAAAAAAATTGAGAAAATTCAATTTAAAAAGTTCTTAATTGAATACTGATTTTTGGCCACCCTGTACATTTTTAGGAAATGAAAATGATTCAAAAACATTAATTAGATGTCTCGTAACTGGTATTTACATAAGTTTTTCTTAAAACCCATAATTGTGACTGTGGTGATTTTTTTAACATCCATCTGCAGATAGCATTATTTCATCAAAAAAATTCATTACATCAAAGTGGTTGGGAGATAGCCAATAATAATATAGGAATGAATAGAGCCTAGAAAGAGGCTTCAAAAAATGTACTGATATTTATTTATTTATTTATTTCATTTACAATCTACAGATATAACAACCATTTACAGATTGTAGTATAGGAAATATACACTATTATTACTGTAATCAATAATGTAAATAGAATAATTATGAGAAAAATAGAAGAAGAAACTAAAACTAATTAAAAACAACACTAATTGAAAAACCAAAAAAAGACATATTTTCCTCACATTAAACTGAGGAAAAATGCTTAAACCTAATTAGTTTAATCTAAAAAAAAAAAAAAGTCATTATAGGACAGGAAATACAAAAAAAAGCTAAATTAAATAGGTAAATTATTCCTTATGTCCTCCATATTATTTTTGAATGTGGTCAGCGAATCACTAAAAATATCACAACAGTCTTTGTGTAAATTAAAAGCAGTACACATTGAGTTTACAGGTGAATTGACATGATAGTTCTGCCTAGGAGTGGTATAAGTAAATGTTCTGTAAAATCGTGTTTTTTGTACAGGTATACAGAAATTTATCGAGCTAAGTAACCACTCATCAGATATTTTAGAATTTACAATTTTATAAAGGTAAAAGATATTTGACACAATACGTCTGTTAGCCAGAGAGAGTAGGTTATATTGTTTCAGATTCAGCAAGTATTCACTATTGCTAGAGTAGTGTCCTGTTAGTATGAACCCACAGTGATTTATAAATTTCTTTTGAATATTTTCAATCACTTTAATGTACTTAATATAATGCGGATTCCAGACTATGCTACAGTACTCAAGTTTTGATCTGACGAAACTATTATAGAGAATTAATAATGTTCTTTGATTTCTAAATTGCTTGCTGTTTCGCAAAACAAAACCAAGGTTACGATATGATTTATTAACTATATCCATGATATGATCATTAAAGCTCAGTTTTGTGTCAAATTTGACACCCAGGTCAATGGTATCAGTCACACGTTGCAATAATTCATTATTCATTGCATAATTGAAATTAAAAGGATGTTTTAGATAAGCAAAAGTCATAATTTTACACTTACTTACATTAAATGGAAGTTTATTAGTAATTGACCATTGGTATATGTTATTTACATTTACTTGAAGTGTGCAACAGTCATCAATATTTGATATTTCTTTGAATAACTTCATGTCATCTGCAAACAGTAAAATCTTGCAATCATGTATGCAGTCAACTATATCATTGATGAACATTAGGAAGAGCAAAGGTCCTAGATTAGACTCTTGGGGAACCCCAGAAGTTGCAACATATTCAGGAGACTTGTAATTGTTCACAGAGACATATTGCTTACGATATACATAGCATTCCATTTAAAAAAAGGCACTTGGTCCTGTAATTTCGTCTTGGCTCGCCCTGTATGTTCGAAAATAATTTCCAGTTATAGACTTTTTTATCTAGTTTACTTGCAATTTTTTAAAAAATTTCTAGCTATTGTAGAACTCGAGATGTCGAGGTCCGACGCACTATTGCCCCACCCTGTATAACAAGTAAATATTTGCTTTTTCTTCCTCACTATAAACCATTTTGATTATTTCATTAAAGAAATGTCACTTATCATTCAAACATAATAGTTGTCATTTTCATATAGCTCACTTTAATAATGTTAACTTTTCTCCATATTTACAGTAACTAGTTTAACTAAGATATTCGACGTTTAATAACTCAAAAACGGTATATGGTAGGGGTAACATATGGTATATTTTTGAAATCAGGAACAAAGGATCATTCCAAAAATTTGATAATATACAGGGTATAACATTAAAAAAATATATTATTTTTTGTATCCTCTGAAATCTGCACGATACTGTGCTTTTGATAGCATTTTAACAAAATTCAGTCATAACCACACAACTTTTATTTAAAACTTTTTTTCTTTAGGCAATAATAACGATGATAAGGGGTGGGTAATCTATAATGAATAACCCTGTACTATTGATATATTTAGAATTCTTTTGTCGAAAAATACACCTGTTGAAGTGATTCATTTCCTAAATTGCTAATGACTCATCGTCATCAGTAAAGTATTTTACTGATTTCATCATTTTTCCCTTGATATCAGTACCAGTTACCGGTTTAAGAGCAGTTTTATCAATTATTTAACGTATTTCTTACTGATTTCAATATATGAAAACACAGTTTTAATGAAATAGAAAAAATAAATTTGTAAAATGAAAAATAAACAGCAGAAACTCTTAAACATCTGATTAAAATTAAAAAGACAGGAAAAACACCAACAAGTTATTGAAATAAGGCATTTAATTTTATATGAACAGTGCAAGTTTGTAAACTAGGATATTTTTAAAGGCTATAACACGTTTGAAAGGCATATTTTATTACTTTTTTCGATACTAGTTGTCAAAAAAACACTGTACGATGAGATTCAGGCGAAGAGGTTTATTCTTCAAGTGATATACTGTGAAATAGGACTGGGCAATTATGAAATTTGACAATCGATTATTTCCGATTAATCAATTTCTTTCTAATTAATTGATTTTTTCTATTAATTTTTTTTCTTATTAATCAATTAGTTTTCATTAATCAGTTGTATGATTATTTCCAACTCATCGATGATCGATTAATCGGAAATAATCGATTATTTAAAACAACATTCGAATGACTGATTAATCGATTACTTGTATTGTATGCAAACGGTACAAAATTTACTGTTCATGTACAATTTGAGAAAATTCAACCATATCCTGGTTAAAATATAGAAAGACCAGACATACTGAGCACAGAAATCAGTATTGCCTTTTACATCATTATAGTTGATTGTTAAAATTAGAAAAAAAAAGGTATTATACTCAAACCTTACATTTACATCGATTTGACAGCAAATTGTTTTGATCTGTTCTCAAAATGTGGAATATATAGGTTTTTCCAACAGCAGCCTCGGACCAGTTTGAAACCATTAGAAATATTCACTCAGCTACCTCTTGTATGCTAAGCTCACTGTTACCTAACCGGGCAACTATTTGACGGTTTCAAACTAGTCCGAGTCTGCTGTTGGAACAAACCTTATAAGGAATGATAAAAACAAATCGTTTTTCTTCCCACCAAATTTTGCAAATGCAAATGTTAATAACTTCTTTCTTGATTCAGTACCTGATTTATCCTCTCAACCCGACTTTTTAAACAGGTTCTATGATGAGGAATTTTTTTGTTAACAATTTTGAATTTGTTCCGGCTGAACCCGATTTCATAAAACTATTAATATTAAAACAAAAACCTTTTACAGGGATATGATAAGATTTCTGTTAGAATGCTGCAACTAACTCGAACGTGATTTGTTGAACCGCTTATTCATATTATTAATCATTCATCTGAAATTCGGATTATGTTGAAGCTTTGACACCTACACAGTCAGGATATACAGGCCAGCACTCCATGATGATTTTGTCCATATTTTAGTTTATAATTTTACTATTAATAATAAAATTACAAAACAATTTGTTTTTACTGCACAAAAAATAATTTTTTTGAAATTGGGCCAAAAATAAAGTTATAGGCATGCAACATAGGGTGCTCGCCTGAAGATGATCCGAATTTGATGACACTTGGTGATTAGACGTTTTAAGGGATGCTAAATAAGAATATGTAATTAATTTTTTGAAAAAAAAAATCGCTAATAGCAATTAGCAGTTTTTGACGTTAAAAAACGCATCCCAGTTGGCCGTGTATTGCACTAATAAAAAAAGCAGTATCACACATAGATCGAGTTTTTGCTACCCTACATTCTAAAATTTTTTTTTTAAATCAGCAAAAAAATAAAGGAGCTACAGGCTTGTATCACATTTAAGCGCGACATCCTATAGAAAAGGGTTTAGCACAGTAACCGCTCTTTGTTCAATGACTGATGACTTTATTATGGCTATAGGTTATGTTAGGTTAGGTTTATTGTGAGTGGGTCTCAGTAGACCCTCCACTGCGGCCTTCAGCAGGCCTATTGTGGCTCACGCCTAATTATATTTCACCCAATAAGTTCAGTCTCTTAATGAAACTGATAACTTTATTGGGTGAGAATGTGTCTATATCCTCTCGCAGCAGTTGCCCTTTGCCAAATATTGAGAATCGGATCCTCTCCACAGCGGGACAGGTGCATAAGATGTGGTCTGCCTTCTCATCATCCTCCAGGCATAGACGGCACTCGGCGTTTTCCGCTAGGCCGAGTTTATGCAGATGATAGTTTAGTCGGCAATGCCCTGTATATAGGGCTGTAAGAGTTTTCAGGTTTACCCTGTTTAACTCTAAAAGTTTCTTAGCTCTTGATTTCAAAGGATATTTTATAAACGCCTTCGAATGAACTAATCCTGGTAACTCTTGCCAATACTAGAGAGTTTTCCTTTCAGCCCAGGTTGAGATAGCCATCTTGGCAGTACTTGAGGATATGCCAAGTATTGGTTCTGGTCCGATGAATCGTGATCCCGCTCCTTCTCTGGCTAAGGAGTCCGCTATTTCATTACCTTCCATACCAGAGTGGCCGGGTATCCAGACCAGAGTCACTTTGTTGTTTTTGCTCAAATGATTTAGAGCTTTCTGACAATTCCATACCGTTTTGGAGTTACACCGGTAGGAGCCAAGAGCTTTTATAGCTGCTTGGCTATCTGAGAATATTTTTTTTGATCTGCGTGTAAGATGCATATATTCCAGCCTTCGTACACACAGTTCAATGGCATGAACCTCAGCCTGAAAAACAGTTGCATGAGTACCTAGGCTTGAGAATATCCTTACCCTTAGTCTGGAGCTATGTACTCCGGCTCCTGTTCCTTCGGGAGTTTTGGAGCCGTCTGTAAACCAGCAACTGTCTGCCTTCAGTAGGTCGGCTTTAATCCGATCCCACTCATCTCTTTCTGGAAAAAGGATGTTGAAGGTCAGCTATTAGTTGGTCATGGTAGGCTTAGTATCCGAGGGCATTCCCAGGATGCTGTGATTCTGTCATCCAGCAACCTGTTCCGCTCCATGATACTAGTCTGCGGCATATTAATGGCCGCTTGTTGCAGTCTGTAGGTTGCCCACCTGGCCTCTCTCTCCATACATATATGAAGAGGGGGTAAATCCAGGAAGATTTCCATTGCAGCTGACAGTGTGGTGCTACTAATTGCTCTCGTTACGGTCATGCATGCTAGTTTCTGCAGTCCAGAGAGTTTGGATTTGGCCGTCTGTTGTGATCCTTTCGGCCACCAAACAATGGATCTGTATGTTATCATTGGTCTGATGACCGTGATATAAATCCAGTAAATTTATTAGGGACCCATGCCCCAGGATTTGCCATAAATACGACACAATAAGGAAGCTTTGCTTTGTGGATTAACTTTTCCAGATTGGAGTTCCAATTAATGGCTATAACTAAGGCTTTCGATTCAATAAATTTAAACTGCCTATAGTAGCTGAATTTCATCATTACGGTATAGAGAAAATTGTTTACAATGCCTACACAGTTATTTAACAGAAATCAATGTACTGTTGTTCAAATTTCAGAAACTACTGATATGTCAGCCTCTCGATCTATTTATTCTGGCATACTGCAAAGCTATATTTTGGAACCTTTACTGTTTTCCATCTATATTTCTGATTTGCAACATGTTGAATATTGTAATATTTATATGTTTACTGATGACTTTTTTTTTTAGCTTTTCACCTGAATGAACTAGATACAGTTTATGAAATCAACTGATTTAAATAAAATAAAGCAATGAACATATAACACTCTTCAAGTTAGTGCTGGTAACAGTCAACATATTTTTATTGGTTCAAACTATAACATAAATAAACTCAGCAATTTTTCAATTAAAATTAATAACGGAGTTATACCAACTGCCGAGTATGTTAGAAACTATTTATAGATGCAATAAAATGAGTTTAAATTTTTTAATGATCTAACTACTGGGCCGGGATACTTTTTACTTTGCATGTAAAATTTGAATTAAATTATATTTACCAATTTTTCATTTTCAAAGTATGATTTCTTTGTTGTTTATATTTTAATTGCTTTCTTCATTTACTATTTGCAGCATAATAAAATAAATGTAAGACGACTTTTTAGTTTCTCTTTATACAGATTATTCGATAATCAACTAACCAGGTATTTGATACTGGTTTATCCGATTCCTGATTAAGATTGTCGCTTTATTAACAAAAAATAATTCAAATTATCGTTTAATCAATGGTGGATTAATTGATTATCGATTTCCCAGCCCTGCTGTGAAACCATATTTTTTTAGATATAATATATATTAGGGTGGGTCAAAAAAACCGACTATTTTTTTTTACTTTATACTCTGAAAAATCGGTTGCTAGACACCTCTAGAAAATTCTCACCAAATATGAGCTCTTAATTTTGATAGAAAGGTTCTCCGCTTTACAGTTTTCCATTTTTTCCTCAGTATTAGAAACGAAAATTCATATCTCTCTATCAACTGTTCGTTAAAAAATATCTCTCCTCATATTTTTTGTAGGAAATGGAACACTCTACAAAAAAGGTCTCTTAGAATGTTTTCGTAAACCTCACCGTTTAAAAGATATCAAAGGTTGAAGTTTGGTTATTTTGAGACAAATTTCTGTTTTGCTTATGAATTTTATAACTCGTTAACAAAAAATTTTTATGAAATGCGCAATTCATAGTTTTGTAGGAAATTAACTGCTCTACAAAAATGGTCTCTTATGATTTGTCGATTAAATTAAGCGTTTAAAAGATATTCATCGTCAAACTACAATGCACGCCAATTTTAACAATTTTTGATTAATAATTCGGAAAATTTCAATTCAGTCTATGAGTTTCAGGGAAATTTATACAAATTTGAGTTTCTATGAACAGAGAAATGTTTTAAACTATTTTTTCTAGTTTTTTTTTAGTCGTAAGCATGTTTAGTTACATCTAAAAAAAAATTAGTACATTATTTCTGACTGAGAGTCAATGATTCATTAAATCGTGAAAAAATAACGTTCTTGTTAGAAATTTATAATGAAAAATATTAATGTTAAAGAGAAAAAATGTTCAATTGGTTATTGTTATTAAAAAGTTTTTTTATTTAATTATTAAGCGAGTTATAAAATTTCAAACATTTATAAAATATTCGTACACTTCCACTGTAAAAACTTTTCTTTATTGCAGTTCGGGTATTTTTTGCGATGTTCTTTTACAATTTGCAATAAAAATTGAAATTGCTCTTCATTTTTTGTCAAGCACTGATTATATTCAGTTACTAATGCGACTGCTCGCTCTGCTGCATCATTAACAACTTTTAATTGTTCAAAGTATTCTTTATTTTCATTAAATATAAAATTTATAAAAATATCAGAATAAAAGTTTCAAATAAACTTTCGAACAAAGAACTTCTTTATAATGGTTACTTTTACGATAGAAACTCAAATTTGTATAAATTTCCCTGAAACTCATACACTGAATTGAAATTTTCCGAATTATTAATCAAAAACTGTTAAAATTGGCGTGCATTGAAGTTTGACGATGAATATCTTTTAAACGCTTAATTTAATCGACAAATCATAAGAGACCATTTTTGTAGAGCAGTTAATTTCCTACAAAACTATGAATTGCGCATTTCATAAAAATTTTTTGTTAACGAGTTATAAAATTCATAAGCAAAATAGAAATTTGTCTCAAAATAATCAAACTTCAACCTTTGATATCTTTTAAACAATGAGGTTTACGAAAAAATTCTAAGAGACCTTTTTTGTAGAGCGTTCCATTTCCTACAAGAATATGAGAGATATTTTTTAACGAACAGTTGATAGAGAGATATGAATTTTCGTTTCTAATACTGAGGAAAAAATGGAAAACTGTAAAGCAGAGAACCTTTCTATCAAAATTAAGAGCTCATATTTGGTGAGAATTTTCTAGAGGTGTCTAGCAACCGATTTTTCAGAGTACAAAGTAAAAAAAATAGTCGGTTTTTTTGACCCACCCTAATATATATTATATTATTATATTATTCAATCTAGAATTTCAATATTGATTAAAAGAGTTTACATGGGACAAACCAGAAGAAATGTTCTTGGAAAGGATCTTGGAGCACAATAGGAATTCTAGAAATACAAACAAGTTCCTTATGCTATCTTTTAACAGAAAACCATGCAGTTTTAATTAGAATTTCAACATTTTATATTTAGAAAATAACAAGGAAAGTTATATTTTCTTTCGGCTTAAATTGAGAATTTCAAGAAAAAAGAACCATAAATAATGTTGATAGATCAAAAATTATTTAAAACAAGAGTTCCTCAAGGCACAGTTTTAGGCCCATTATTATTTTTATTACACACATTAACAATTTGATTTTGTATGTGAGACTTTATTTTTAATTATTCTGTAATACACATTTCATACAGTTAAATATATTTAAATTTGACCTCTTAGATAACTTTTATGGTTGAGTAGTAAAAAGGGAAGGAAATTTAAAAGTAAATACTGTTATTGCTGGGAAACGTTTATTATATTAAATAAACCTCAACTTACATTCTGTAATCTTATAAATAAGTTTTAAATAAATAATGTAGTACAGTCTTTATTTTGTAGGACTTAGTTTTTAACTTCATAACTACAAATAATCACAAAATTATTAAAACTAAATATATTAGTGCGTTAACTTATTTCAAGTATAACATGCATTAATGTAATTAAACTTAAGTAACAGCCAGTTAAAGCAATAGAATAAAATATAATACATAAAATATGTAGTATTCGATTCAGCGTGGAAACTTAAGTCCGTTGGTATATTTAACCAACTAGACATGGCATTTATGGGTAAAAAACCCTGGTACAGGTTCATCTATCTTAATCTGCAATAGACAGTGTACCACGTGACCACAAAACTAGGTACATCCAACTTTAAACTATTATTGTATATTATCACAAAAACTGAAATTTTGATTACATAATAAGCACATAAAAAATTATACTGCTTTTACTTGATGAAAATGCTAGACCCGAGTTTAGTTCCAATGTATCAAAAAATAATAAAACTGTTAAAAGATAGGTTTATGTACATAATTCTCACTTATGTTAAAAATTAAACACACAAAGTTGCGTACACCTGGCTTTGTGGGGACCAAGTATATTCCATCATCATCAAGCTATGAAAAATAAATGGTTTCCAGATTGCATCGACACTGGTAATGCGAACATCAGAACATTTGGTAAAATAATAGTATCACAAAAAATAGAAAATTAAAAAAATCAAATTTGTCCCAAAACCATAATAAAACAATTTAAAAATGTCTCATCCACTACCACATTAACCTCTGAGGGACTTCGTTATCATCCCACATGATAGTTTTGGTGAAAAACAAATTCAATGTAATTGCATTGATTACGCAAAAAGTAACAAATTCGAGAATGACGTTAAAAACTGTCGATGTAGTATTTCTGACACGGAGTCGAAAAATAATGTAAGGTATGAAATAATATCGAACATCTATTAGTTTTTGTGAAATTAATATGGCAAATATGCAAGGTAAGTAAAGAACAATGAAACTGACATCATTTCTATCGTACATCATTTTTATAATGACGTACCAGGCAAATACATAGATTGGGACCATACAGTATCGGAACAAAGCATATTTTTCATAAAACCTGTTCCATACATAGAATAAGTAATGTCTGTTATCGGCTAACATGTAAGGGTGTACCAGAGTGTTCACATACACCACAAGCACACCTATTAAAATCCAGCATAACATCATTAATTTGTGACGCTTGACAAAAACTGTGAAATTTATAACCTCTCCTACAAAATGTGGCCAAGCAAATACCATACAAAATAAGGAAAAATAGAACAGTTGTGGGATATGTATCGTAGCTTCATGAGCAGTTTTATCGCCTACCACAATACTCCCATTTGAAACAACAAATATTAAAAACGCTATTAAAACAGCTGTATATCCGGACAAGTCAAGCCAAAACTGTAAAGATGTATTTAACAAAATGTTCTTCGGTCTCTTTTTTTAGCTGAGTAAGAAACTGATTAAAATTCTGAAATAAAATAAATGGAAATAATCCTTTTCGTAGAAACGGAAACAAAATATATGAATTAAAAATATAACAATATATACAGGGTGGACCAAATTCCATGGGATTTGGTGTTTTCTCTAAAACAATGAGGTAGAAAAAAAAATGATGTAGGTATAGTGATTTTTGAGATACAAGCCTTGACACAAGCCGAGATCATCTGTCTTGTTCAACTTCCGAGCTATAGAGCAATTTAAAGAAATTGGCTGAGTACTAAGCGCTGCATCATAAAACAAAAAAAAAAAACATGCTTAAGGCACTTTTTTAAGCAGTGAAGCACCCCAGCCCTGGGCTGCTTCTGCGCGAATAAATTTCCTATAATTTTTACATAAAACTAAATTACTTCCAAGCATTTATATCATTAAATTCCAAATTAATTATTACATAAAAAGGTTAAACCACTTTCTTAGAATTTTGGCAGAAAACGTATGCAGTCAAACTATAGAGTCTAAATTATTCAGCTAAGTAAAAGAACACACAGTATTCATTTAATATTTTAAAACATTGACAAAACTGTACAAAATCTCAAAGCATTCTCCAGCCGAGAACCGATAACATAAACAAACCGACGTAAACGCGTAGGGTTGTAAGAGTTTTACTAAGAATAGGGTCAAAGGCTAATAAACATAGTCATTATATCACTTTTCACCATAAGCATCTTGCGTTAAATTTTAGTTGGAAGAACACAAGTTAGCGTTTGGCTATCTCCGTCGAGCTTGCAGGCTTGAACAACGAACTCTCTCACGGGAAATCATATAAATACGCGAGGCGGCGTACCATCGTGGTCACATCTTTGGCAACCCTAGTGTTTATCGCTGGCTCTCCGGGGCCTGGAAGTCAAAGATAGACCGCTCTCCCGGCTTATAGCCGCCGTCACCGATCGCGAGCACATCTTTGGCAACCCCAGTGTTTATCGCTGGCTCTTCGGGGCCTGGAAGTCAAAGATAGTCCGCTCGCCCGGCTTATAGCCGCCGTCACCGTCGTGTTAACTCTTTGGCAACCCTAGTGTTTATCGCTGGCTTTCCGGAGCCTGGAAGTCAAAGAGAAACCACGACTCCGGTTATCATAACCGCCGTTTAAGTACAGAGAGCCCCGCTTAATTAGCGGTTCACCCAAGTTGGTGCAGAAACCTCTGTGACCGAGGACATGTACATCGCCTTAGAAATAGGGCGTGTGCACCACCGACGCCGCCGCCAACATGGAGACGAATAACACAGGGGTTACTCAGGAACCCGGGGGAGAAAACCTGGCGGAACTCTCCATGTGTCCGAGAATTGGTAAGGGCGGCATTTAAATAATTTTTATACTGCGTTGCCATTTGCTACGTACTCGAGCTCACTAAAATTAATTAAACTAAATCAATTTCTTTGTTACGAGTGAAATGGCAACGTTAATCAAAGTACGACTCTATATGCTTGGGTTTCGCGGTTTTTAACAATATTTGACCGGTGGTACCGAATGATTTGCAGATAGGGTTTTTCTGTAATGATGCACTGCTCATTACATGTTTATTAATAATTAGTACAGCCTATATTAATTCCGATAGGATCAGTAATAGTAGTTGGAACTTTCAATCACTTATCCAAATCAAGTTAGGTCAAAATAAGATATGTACAAAATAAATAGTGTCCAGTTGAATCTGCGATATCGGTAACTTTATCAAATTTCACCTCTTGTGCGAGGAACTTGAGCGGCAGCTGGCAGATTAGTATGGTCAGCTGCCGATACTACCACATGCAGTCTTTTGAACTCTCTGAATGTTTTGACTAGTGGGTCTTGTGTCTCGACAGGGGGCCCAGTGGCCGGCATCCAATGAGTATCGTTAAATGTTCTATGACTACAGCTATCGTACGCGTGGCGTAAATGTGGTTAGCGCCTGCCAACCACTACACAAAAGTCTATAGGGTAGTTCGTTTCACCTTGGTTTAAGCCGTGAAGGCGGGGTGCACTCGACAAAGCCCACAAATAAATGGACAGTTGTCCCAACGAATAATTGGTAGCGTTAGTTCTATTTATGGTACTGTTGTACGGTGACGAGTCCGCGAATTAAATTAAAGCATGCTGTCTGCACTTGTCCATCTTCTTTGGCAGAGGATGTTCTGGCAAGGTCAAATATTACTTATATTAATCATTCTTTAAAATACATATCAGTGCAGTGCAAATTAAGGTTCATAATAATTGATAAGTAGCTAAATCAAATTAAATGTCATAAACGAAACAAAGTAATACCAAACTTTATAAACGTATCTGAAAAGGTTACAATAACACAACAAATTTAGGGTCCTATCACTAAAATTAGACGATCACGAAAAAGGCCAATTAATTAATTATTACCTGTCACTTCACAAAGTAAGATTATCAAAAAGGGAATCAGGTAAATAATCAAATTAATAAAATTAGAGTATATACAAGAGTAAATACTCGACACAATACAATATAAAACAATAAACTAATAGAAGGGGGGGCGTTACAGTAAGGTGTGCGAGATAGACCTGATGTGCTGGGATAAATATGATCGTAGACGTTACGTAAATACTGTGCAGCATAAAACTAAAAACAATTGCGTGCCTTCGAAAACACAGTTTATCTTCGATTTATTGTTAATGCTGATTGCCTGTGATGTTCCGCTGCATATACTCGATAAACAACCATTTCGGGAGTTCTGGAATAAATACAATCCCCAGGTGACGTTACTATGTCGCGCAACATTGCGTAACTATGTACCAACTGTTCATGAAAACATTGTAAAAGATCAAATGTGTATTAAAAATACACGTCTGTGGTTATGTGCTGAAGAGACGGCAAATCGTAAAAAAAATTCTGTTGTAAATGTTATAGTACGTGTACTGGACCTTCTTAAATCGACATATTATTAGCTAGCAAAAGACTAACTGAGGGTACTGGTAAAACAATTACGCGGGTGGTGCCTGGAGACAGTAGAAAAATTTGATCTGTCAAGAAGTGTCGATGTTTGTGACCGATGGTGTCCCGACAATGCATTTGGTAGGCCGTTCTCTTTAAGAACACGGTTGTAGGTTGGTACATATTACTTGTAAAATGCATCTTGTGGCAGAAACCAGTTGACAAGGTCTTCCAGAGGTGGATGCATTAATAGCAAGTATAAAAAAAGTGTTCCTTACATCTCCTAAACGTCTACAAGCAATTCACAACAAGTGTCCCGGTATTTCCAAAAACCACCACAGCCGATTCTTACACGTTGGGGAACATCAGTTTCATTAAGAGACTGAACTTATTTGGTGTAACATAATTAGAAGTAAGCCACAGTAGGCCTGCTAGTGGCCGCAGTTGAGGGTCCACAAGGACCCACTCACAACAACCTAACTTAACCTAACTAACATGGTTGAAGGCAGCATTTTATTATGCTGAATATTTACAACAAATAAAAACTGTGATACCACAATTCAATCCTGACGAGGCTGCAGCTGTTAAGGAGAGCCAGACAAAATTCAAAGATATTTCCGTTGAAACAGCTTTAAAAACTATTCACAAGAACTATAAAAGACTACATGATGCCATACAAAACTTACAAAACAGTGTGTTGTCATTAGCGGAGTCACTGCAAATAGTGTGTTAAAAGACTATTTAAAGTATGCCTGTATTACATCAATAGATGTCGAATGGTCGTTCTCAAAATACAAGCATATTTTTTCACCACAGTGAACATCACTCACGGAGACAACCATAGGAACATACCTGATAATGCAAAGTTTTTACAGATCTTCTCCAGTTTGTGTTAACCAAGCTAGTTCATTAAGCTAGTTAAGAGGGTAAGTTGGGCATACACTGTTATACATTGTAACAGTTATTGCTTTCGTTGCTAGTTAATTTCTTTCACTACGCTTATTATGATGTCCCGCGGCACATTTCTGCCAACTCTACTCATAATACTAACTTCAACCATCCGAACAAATAATAAAAAGAGAAACTCTTCTGCAGTACTATTTTTAAATATACAAAAAAAATTTTGACAGGGTTTGGCATTATGGAATAATATATAAATTCCAATCACTACATTGGTCCAAATAATCCATAAAAGGACTTCCACAGGCTCTCCTTCATCTATAATTATGATTTTGAAAACTCACATAGACAGTACATCATATCGTAGCTACAATCACGAAGTGATGTAACTCAAAAAACACACACTTTGAGATAATACATTTATTATGTACTAATGCTGGTGAGTTTTCATCCCACGGAACCTCATACGGAAATATTGTACACATACTGAGTTTGATTCAATAATAGTGGTGACATATCTTGAAAATGAATTGTAGAAGCAATCACAAATTGTCGTAACTTGAGTTACGTCTCTTCGTGGTTGTGATATTGCCGTAACCTGTACGGGCGTATCTCATGTTGCCTGCCCAAACTTGTATTGTGCAAAGAAATGGTATACAGGACAGGTTATCAGCGTTACAGATGCAGAAAATAATATCAGCAGCAGCTCTAGTAATTTAGATGATGCTTGAGTAAAACATATGAAAGGCATTTTACATAATATAAGCAAAGATGTTTCTACTGTTCCTGAAGCAAATATAACAGGAGATTCAGCAAGTGATAAAATATGTAATGCTATCGAATTTGACAGCTCGGATGACGAACTAATATATTTGAAAAGAAATCAGTCACAGTCATCTTCAATTGTTCAAGGCGATGATTCTCCCATCCCATTTTACGATTCAGATGATGATCCACCCTACGTTGCACACTGTGAAGTATATAAGTTAGGTTAGGTTAGGTTATTATGAGTGGGTCGTTGTGGACCCTCCACTGCGGCTATTAGCAGGCCTATTGTGGCTCACTCCTAATAATATTCACCCAATAAGCTCAGTCTCTTAATGAAACTGATAACTTTATTGGGTGAGAATGTGTCCAGATCCTCTGGCAGCAGTTGCCCTTTGCCAAATATTGAGAATCGGATCCTCTCCACAGCGGGACAGGTACATAAGATGTGGTCTGCCTTCTCATCATCCTCCAGGCATAGACGGCACTCGGCGTTTTCCGCTAGGCCGAGTTTATGCAGATGATAGTTTAGTCGGCAGTGCCCAGTATATAGGCCTGTTGAGTTTTCAGGTTTATCCTGTTTAACTCTAAAAGTTTCTTAGTTCTTGATTTCAAGGGGTATTTTATAAATGCCTTAGAATGAACTAATCCTGGTAATTCTTGCCAATACTGGAGAGTTTTCCTCATATAAGTGTAACAATGAAGTATTCAGTTCGTGCCATCACTGTCTAGTGCTTTTATGTTTTCAACATTTTGAAAATATCACCTCTTGCGAAAATCATGGTAGAAAACGACAGCAACTAAATATAAAACTACAATCAGACCAGTTCACACAAATCAGCATCACAAGATAGTACCTCCTGTAGCTAACATTGAACATCCAGAGCAATTTCTGGTTGAAGGAGGGCAAAAAGAAGATAACCATTGTAAGCAAAAGAAACATAATAAACAAAAATTGGCAAAAAAGTTAAGAAACTTAGGACAAGAGTACGTAAGCGTTTCAAAAAATATCCCTGTTCCTGCAAGAGTGTTAAAACCGAGTTGTAATACCGAACAATGTAAAAAGTTTCGTAAACGGCAGTGTTTTATATTTACGGACAATGATCGAAGGAAATATTTAAGATGTTTAATTCTCTTGGAGACTTGCACTCCCAAAGAGAGTTTATAGTTAACCATACTCAGGAAGCTAATATCAAACAAAAGATGACAAATGCCGAGTCTCATAGACGAAAAACTATTCAGTATTTTTTATCGAAAGATAGTACTAAATATCAAGTATGTAAAACACTATTTTTACATACATTAGGAATCTCTGAACGTATTGTACGAACGGTAAGGACAAAGATTATTAAATATGGTACTGTGGAAAGAGATAAGCGAGGTGGAAGACAATCTCAAAAAAATCATAGATCGGGACAGAAATATTGAGGTTTTTAATTTTCTTGAATATTACGTGCTTTAATAAATATTAAAATACCCATAGCTGATATTAACATAACGTCATCTCCTGCTTCCCCATTGGGTTAGTCATATTTACAATCCCGAATGGACGTATCTCATTTAGCATAAATATTTTTGCAATATTTCTAATACATACAAAAGGTATGACAGCTTATCAGTGCACCTGACACATCAATACTTACGAGAGAAACATAATAACGCCTAAACAATTTTTTGTTTTTTTACAATAAGTTTCATAACATCTACACAAATTTAAATTGGCTATTCTGTAAAATTGCGAAATATGAGATACGTCGTTTCGTGATTGCAGCGACGATATGTAGTAGAATCGAGCCAAAAATTAGATAGATGTTCCCGGTTTGTGCAATTGCTTTCTATCTCTTATAGTTTTAAAGAAAACACCAAATTCCATCAAATTTGGTCCACCCTGTATGTAAAATTCAATCCTAAATAACTTACCTTTGCAGGTAAGATATCCTTTCCACGTGTAATATGTTTATGCATAGTAACCTTATACAACTCGGTCAAAATATATTTAGCAACGACTAACCCAACCCAAATAATGTTAGTTTGACGACAAATAACAGAAATGAAACCTAAAATATAAAAATAAATTTTTGTATATGCAAAAAAAGTTGATAAGAAATTATTTGGTGTAAATATATAAATTTGTTACTACCTTAAACTAGTTCCACCTAGATAAAAAAATATAACATATTTAGAGCAGAAATATACTATATATGAAGATGACTAACCTAACCTTATTTATATAAAAAAATATAATAAAGGTATTCTTTCTGCTCTCAGAAGTTTCACTATTAAATTTAAGTGCCAGCACAACATGCTAAAGCCATATCACGATACTGTAAACGAGTAAAAACACTACTTACCAAATATCGAGGCATAATAATGATGGCTCCTCTCACTTAACACCAGCATCGCTAATACCATCGTGAGAGATACAACATCTGTGTAGTAAAGATGGCTGAAGAAATATAGTGGAGGAATTAATGCCAAGGTAAGTGCCGATAAAATATTTCTCCATTCGTTCTATAGAAATAAACTAACTATTAAATCACTCTCAAGTTAAATAAAACAACATACCTTTTCATATTTGAATAAAAGGTCATAGAACAGTAATATATTAGCAACGGAAGCAAGTAGGGATACAAATCTCAGTGAATAAGTTGAACATGTACCAAACGGTCGGAGTATGAAGGATGATACCAAGTAAAGTCCAGGAAGCGTAGTTACTTTGGGATCCCACTAAAAGACATGATGTTACAAAAGTAATACATAATTTAATATTTACTTACCCGACTAAAATCAAGCTCACAATAAGACTGTCCAAGAGGAATATGGAATTCTTCATCAACAACCATATGCGAGGTTATGTAAATATTGTCGAATATTATTTTAGAAATAATGAAATATATCAATACGCTAAATAAAAGGCATATTGTTGATTTTTTAACGTCTGTGAAAGTCTCGGCCATTATTTCGGAAATTTATTTACATTCTACCAATCGACAAAAAAGAATACCACGCTTCTCTTATGCACTCTACAGAATGTTATTTTATTATAGAATGTGAATTTGTATGTGACGTGATATGATTGTTTTCTTTAAATTTCTTCTAAAACTGACGTTTCAAATTCGCGCATGTACACTCAGTGTGGCGTTCAAGTTCTTGGATACCCATTAAGGCGCATTTAGACTATTCGAGCTCGTGCTCGTTTGGGCTCGTATTAATACTCGTGCAGAAAGTCGTATGCTTCGCAAAAATGAGTATTTTTATGCTGTTACTGCTCAAAGAAACTTCTAATAACACAACACTAAAGAAGAAACTGACAAGGTTTGTTCATTTGGTTTGCTAGAAGCCTAACAAAAGATAATAGGGCATGTGCATTTGTCATGTGATGTGACTTCAGTTTGTATTATTAATGAGCATAACCTATTTACATAAAATTTTAAACTAGTAGCAAGATTTAAATACTAGGTATACTTCTCTATACGCAGTATTTTAAAAACTAGAAACAGCGTACTTTAAATAAGTCTTCCACATTACAATATATGTAATAAAAATGTTTCAATAAAACTCTGATAATTTTTGACGTTACAACTGTGCATAATAGGTTATGTTGATATTTTGTTTATTATTTATAAATCCAAACTGAGTGTATGACGTCGACCCTATTCACCTATTCGCATATGTCTAAAGGATTGGATTTATCCAAAATTTATAGATTATAACCAAATAGTCCTAATAGATACATATGACTATGCTAGGATCACGAGTATCTCAATATAATCATTAAGAAATTCGTGGCTGGGATTTATCTGATTGCAAGTCCTGTCAGCTGTCGAACAATCTGCTCGTATATGATTTTTAAAATAAAATGATCTGATTCTAGCACGATTAATGAACAAACCATATAAAAGTCTGCTGTTTTATAACGGTTTTGTGAAAAATGATCATTATGTTATGTTATTATGACATGACTTTAGCTGTATGAAAATTGAACACAGTCACGATCGAGCCCCTTGGCGCTGATGTATCCATGTTGATTATTTTTGACTTTTGAAGACCCGAAAATTAGTTTAAAAGAAGCTAGATTTATGTAAGGCTAAAACAAAGAAGTGGTGAAGTAGGTATAATATGTTTTAAAATTTGTAAAATTACATACCTTAAACAGTACAAAGACGCCCAGTGATAATAAAGGATGGTTCGCAAACGATGTAAGTAGTAAAACATAGTAGATATAGAATTTGTGTAGACTATCAATGAAATTATGGGTGTTCTTAAACTCCTAGGTCATAATAGAAAGAAGGGTCCGTGATAGTATAAAGTCATGGATCTAGCTCCTAGTGAGGACAATGACACACCTCTACTCATAGACAGTGGGACAGAAAGTATCACTCAAAGCCCCATCGCTGAAGATGAGAGCGAACAATCAGAAGATTCCACAGTGTGTGACATTCACATTGGTATGTGTAAAATACAAATGTGATATAACCGAGTTTTAAGTTAAATCATTTTATCATAAAAAGTTTTTCGTTTGAAATTCTAACGTGAAATTCACTTCTACCACAAAACAAAAATATGTAGCCGTATAAAACTGTATAATCCCATTTTTAATTTGCAGGTTATTATTGTATAACTAATAAATTATTCTATAGTTTTATACCCTTATTGGTAATTGCGATTTAATAGGTGATATTTAATGCAAATTCTGATAACTTAAATAAATATTTTAATAACAGCAAAGCTTCCTTGTGTATTATGTTTTAGTTGCCCTTATTATTATTTTCGTTTATTATATGATTCAAATTTATCGAGTCTTCACCTTAACTGAATTTCTTAAAAATGGCGTAGCAGAAAAAGTTAAAAAAATTATGTATTCATTGTGTGTCTATTGTAAACTCCTAACTAAAATTTAAATGATTAGGTTAAAGTATAGAGATATACTTTATACCAAAAATTTACCCATTTTTAATGGTACTTGTTGCATTAAAGTTTAAGTGGTTATTTTTTGGAAACCACTTATTAGTTGTATGTAAAATTTTGTAGCGATATGAAGTAATGCCCTTTTTATGTCATAGTTTTTTTTTTGTCCAAAACCTTTGTAATTATTTACAACATTGTCTTAGGTATCTTTAGAGATATAGTAAAAATTCTTTCTAGAACATTGACTTATAATTCGATAAATAATTATCCCGAAAAAAACATTTAAAAAATGTGAATGGTTAGTTAATTACAGCCTTTTAAACAAATAAATAAATATAGAAATATATTATCAGTTGTGCTTGAAAACTCAATAGATATATTTGATATTTCTTAATTATTTTCTTAAACATTTCTATATTTTATGTAATCAATCTTTTATCAATTTTTTTTTTGAAAAATAACCGAATGAGCAATTAGGTCATGGTTTTGACAATAACTCCAAAATATTAAGAGGAAGAACTATGAATAAAAAGGCAACTTATGGAATAAAGTAATATTTTTCTGAAATCGTAAGTTTTATTTATATAGGATGCACATTTTCTCAGATATAACGGATTTAAAGATGGTATGGTCAAAACAAAATCTTAAAAAGTAGGACACTTTTTAACATAATTTAGCAAATCCTCGAAGTAAGTTATAAAATTTCAGTTAGTGGTTTACAGTAGATATATTAATACATAATTTTTTAAATTTTTACCGTCGATAAATTTGCTTATGAAGAGGGTAGCAATACTGTCTTATTTGACGAAGAATTTTTATAGAATACAATAATCAGGAAGTTCAGTCTCGGAGCCGAATAAACTATTATAATATTTATAATATCTGTTATAAAGTTAAAATGTTAGTAAATAGTTTTTCAGTCGATATCGTCTACATTTATTGTTAGTGATATATTTAAATAGGTATAACAGAATCAGTTATCGTGTTAATTAGAACTAAATATTTGAAAATTTCTTGCAGTTTTTTTTTCTAAATAAAAAAAAATTGCAGCTTCCAAAACCAAAGATAAACATCATTCGGGACAGAATATATTAGACAAATCATTTTCAATTGATGAAGGTGAATTAGCTATACCTTTAGAGCCTACGCTGGTAGAAAATTATCCAGTACTTGCCTCAATCTCATCTAGTAATGGGGCCACAAGCGATGACAGCACGTCTGATGTTAGGTAAGAAAATGTTTTGATATGCAGATTTAAAAATGTTTAATTTTTCTATAATTGTTTGAAAAAAAAAATCATAATCTGTCAGTGGAAAATCTTATGAAGATGATGGCATTGTGGAGGAAGAATTTCTACAAGTTGAAAATGAGAGTGAGACAAAAGTTGAGGAGAACTACCCTGTTGATATTATGAAGATGGCTGATATTGAAGACGTACAAGACAAAGAAATTGTGACGGAACACATCACTAATGTGGATAGTGGTGGTGGTGGTGATTTCTCCTCTGCTTTAGAAACTCTTGAGGAAGTAGAAAACAAAAAAGTTGCTACCCATGTTGTTGGTGGAGGAGGTGATTTTTCTCCAGGTTTAGCTACCATTCCAGAAACAAATATAGAGACTGAGGTATCAACGGGTACAAATGACCAAATTTCTCTGCCAAATAAAACTCGAAATTCTATCCTTCGGTGGCAACCCACAGACTTTGATTCTTCCGCTAATTGTTCACCAACTAATTGTAAGCGCAGAGTTTCTTTTCCTACAGATGCAGCTTGTTTAGTGAGCTATTGTCAACCAGAATATGATTTTCCCTGGATTATAAGTAAGTAAATATTTGAATTAGTAGTGTAGTAGAAGTATGGACAGTGAGTGACTGACTTTATATACCGTTCATGAATTTTTGCACATAGATATTAGCCAAGTATGTCACAATAAGTAAATTACATCAGAATGTAACAGTCCACCCCACAATTTAGTCCAGTATCAAAGGGCTAAAACTTCTTCAAATAATCACTTTAAATAAAAAGTTGGTGTTTCATGAAGTTAGCCCTTTGAATTCTGACCAAATTTGCATGCAACTATGGATTTATAAAATTGGCGCTAAATTGAAATAATGGAAAATTTTTCACTTTGGAAAATTATTTGACTAACATCACTATTATTTATTGACGTACTTAAAAGACCACAATAACATTGGAAAAAAGTGAAAAGAACAAGATGTTTAAATTTCAAACTACATAACTATTGGCAGAGTTAAGGGTATTAGGTGATAATTAAATTACAATTATAAATGTTTAAAAGTTTATTTTATAATTGAAACAACTTTACTGTTCAAGAGGAACTATATTAATAATATAGTATACATATATTCGAGACCTAAGCAGTCCTCTAACTATGATATTTTATTTATTATTATAGTACCAGTGAAATATTTCTTATTTTAAACATTATTGACCTTACTAGAATACACGTGTTCGTAATTATACATGCCTAGACAGAAGGACATAAATGACGGAGTATTTTTGCTATTCTCCAATAATACCTACAATAATAGCATTATTACAAAAATCATACTATTGTTGCATTTAGGAATTCATAAGTCTTAGGCTGACATTGTGTTAACCGATGTAAAACAAAGCGAACAAAGACTATTTTACAATTTCATACAATTTGTGATTAAATAAATGTAAAAAGCAGTATATGGTACATAAGGCTTATTTTCTTGCATAACAACAAATGCTTAATTTTTAATACAGTGTATAGGTTAGTAGTTTATGTCAATCCCCACATTTTTGGATAAGCTAAACACGAATCTGTAATTATTTTGCCCCGTAGATGCTTTCTATTAGTGATGGGACTCGAGTGACTTTTTTTCACTCGAATAACTCGGTAGGTTTCCGAATTTACTCGAGTTGAAACTCGGTTTCATTGTTATAAAACTCGAGTCAAAAGTTAGGTCGAGTAAAACTCAAAAAATCGACTCGACTTTTGACTCGAGTCGCTTTTTGACTCGAGTAGATTTTTGAATCGAGTCGCTTTTTGACTCGAGCCAAGTTTCTTTAATTTAATTGTTTATGGTTTTATTAATATTTTTAAATATTCTTTAGTGCCAGTGTGATTTGTTTATATAATATAAATATGAAAGATTATTTATATGAAGGCACTAATCTTGTAAAAGTAATAAAGATGAGAACAAGTAACCATGAATGAAATCACTAATCAATTACTATATCATCTGGTTATCGGGATCGGGAATTCCCCTCCAGGTTTGTTGTTTCATGTTTGTAGGTCAGATTGTATAATTATTAATTAAAAGGTTTGTTCGTAGAGCAGTTTCCAACCGTTTGAAACTATCAGAATCGTGCGCACATTGTTGTAGAGATGCGCTTGTTCAATCAGAACGTTTGTTATTGCAGAGCTCTCGTAATACTCGCATCTCTATAGTCAGAAAACTATCACAAATCGCCTCTACGTACAAACCTATAATTGCTACATACGACGTTATTACGACGTATTAGAAAATTAGAAATTAGAACTTAGAATTCTTTAAAATCAAGACTCACACGACTGCAGCAATCAAACTGGCACATTCATGTTCATAAAGATTTCTTTTTCGATTAAATTAGTTCGAAATAAATAAAAAACCGTAACCGGTGTGTATTAAATATTAAATACTGTATTTATTTAATATTTTGTGCTAAACAAGAGTTTAATTTAATGTTAATTTAATATAAAAAAAAATTATGTTGGTTTTCTTTAAATATCATTTTATATACAATGTTAATTAAATATTTCATTTTGTATTTGAAATGTGTTGATTTGCCGAAAAAAATAATATTTGACCTGGCTCCATTTATTATTTTGTATTTCAATTATTATGATTTATGTTTATCCTTTCGATTTTTCCTACTTAAGTTGGAATTAGATGGTAGTGTTTTAAATGCTGAAAGATTACCAAAAGAAAAAACCTAAATACACTTTAAAAACTTACCGTTTAGCAAACCACTGAATCTCCTCCAACTACTTACTCTATAGTTCGCCTCGAGTTTGATTTCGACTCTGCCCTGACTCTAGACTCCAGTCAAACTCAACTCGATTTAAAATAAATCATATTAACTCACTGATTCGAGTAGCAATAACTCGACTCGAGTAACAACTTTACTCGAATTGCAACTCGACTCGATTTAAAACTTGAATCATAGTAACTCACTGAGTCGAATATCAATAAATCGACTCGAGTAACAACTTTACTCGAATTGCAACTCGACTCGAGTTAAAACTTGATTCGAGTAGCAATAACCCGTCGAGTAACAACTATACTCGAATTGCAATTCGACTCGAGTTAAAACTTGATTCGAGTAGCAATAACTCGACTCGAGTAACAACTTTACTCGAATTGAACAGCCATATGACTCGAGTCACTCGAATCGGATTTTGACTCGAGTCACTCGAGTATTTTCACACTCGAGTCCCATCACTACTTTCTATGAAATTAAATATCACAATTACTGGATCTTATTGGAAACCTGGACAAATCTAATATGAATCTGGCAGTGGCTTGTCATAAAAAGATGGAAAAGAAAATTGTGCTAAATGGGTTGTTCCCTTTGTGTATTCATTTTTTTGTAATAGAAGTACTTGAACACTGTCAACTATTAGAATTTCAAATTATAGTAGTAGCACTAATGAAATTTACTTTTTAAATTGATCACAAACTAATATGCTCCTTTAAAAACATGTTTAACTGTGACAACCTCGAGTGCCCTATTAATAAAGCTGGACAACAAAATTAAGTTGCAAGTGGTCTTGACCCCTCCAAACGGCGCCTTTGTCTATATACAGTATCATCAATCCCACTAAATAGGGCAATTTTTTAAATTGCCCACTGAACAAGATCACACACTTTCGACAGAAATTTTGGCTGATAATAATTATTATGAAATACTAAATAGAGACACAACTAGTACAATTCAGCAAAAATCAAACGAAATCATCTCAGTTGGAAAAAAGCAAAATGATTACACCTCAAGAGATTGTATAATGGCACTATTAACAAATTTTATGGATTACCATCCATAAACCAATTTTAACTTTACGTCCTATCATTTCGGGTGTTAATAGCCCTAATAGAGGCATTGCACAACTAGTCACTAATATTTTGACCATTGCGTATGATACACATAATAACTATATTGTAAAAGACACTTTTGAATTTTGCCACTTTATAAATGAATTTCAATTACCAGATAATTATGTAATAATCAGCTTAGATGTTAAAGCTCTATTCAATAATATCACTTTGCAAACAGCTTTAAATAGCATAGAAAATCACTGGGATGCAATACAGACACGTTGTGATATTTCCAAAAATCAGTTTTTAAAATTAGTGGAATTTTTGTTTGATACAACAGTGTTTAGTTACAATAACACAGTGTACAAACAAAAACTTGGTATGCCTATGGGCAGTCCAGTGGCCCCCATAATAGCACAGTATGTTATGGATGATCTGTTGGATAATTGTCTTGGCAACATTGACTTTACAATCCCCTTTTTGAAAAAATATGTGGATGACATAATATTAAGCGTTCCTAGAGGTAGTACTGAACTTTTGTTAAATATTTTTAACAAATTATAATACATATTTAAAGTTCACTATTGAAGAAGATACAGTTAACAGTGTTCCTTTTTTTGGACACCAAACTGATAAGAAGAGAAGATAATAAAATAATTACGACTTGGTATACCAAACCAGGTGCCTCAGGTCGCTTTTTACATTTTGAATCCAACCACCCAAATAAAATGAAAATCAACCTCATAGTAGGTATGAAAAATATATCACAATGAGGCATTACTAAATGAAAAAAATTTAACCAGTAAAGAAAATGTTCATTTTGTAAATAGTTTTTTAAACCAATAGCTTGGTTTATAGTGTTGTTTTCTGATTCATTATCAATGATTTTTTCTAAACAATCTAATAATTCTGTTCGATAGGTATAAACAGTCTCTATGCACTTTGTATTAAAATTCCATCGTGTTGGAGCTGCTTTAGGTAATCTCACCTTAACAACATTATCTAACACGGCTGTTCTTTTTGGCGATTTTCCAAAGAATGAAGAAAAGCTATGTAAATTAGCAAAAAAAAATTTTATGCTTTTATCCTGACTTGATGCTTTTTGTAAAATTAAATTTAGTTGATGAGCGTAACAATGAATAAAATTTGCTGAAGGATAACTTTTTTTAATTTTGGCTTGTACACCTCCAAGAGCATCAGTCATTACTGATGCTTCATCGTAACTTTGTGCTATCAATTTTTCAGGACTTTCATTAATTTTCATTAATCTTACTCGGTCTTCATAACCCAACTTATGTCCATCTTTCAGTTTTAATATATTTTGTACAACAGTCATATTTAATAGTAAACATCAAAAACACTGTTTTACTTAATTTCACAAGTAGAGATTTACTAATAAAATGTTCACAAATAAAAACATTAAAAACAACGCGACAGAATTTAACGACCAACGCGTACCTAGTCAGCATTAAGACTGCTGACTGCTCTATTGAACTTCGTGCGTTACCGTTTCCCTAAAATATGTCAGGGACATTGTCCCCGCCAGTGTTTTCTGTCTCTTTTGCTTTTTGACGATTCGGGCATAAGTCTATTTCACTTTAATTCGTAAATTCGGTCCGCAGCTAGCTTTGAGGACAAGTTGTGGATTGACCCAAGATTTTTAAATTCTATAAATGAATAATGTAATGAATATGAATGTAGAGGCTCGGTGCTCGGGGGGATACGAAATCCTGCGATCTAGATATTTGAATAGTATTGTGCATAGAATGAATTAGAAACTTTAATATATTTTTTTAAGAATATTAAAAATATATGTATATATATATATATATATATATATATATATATATATATATATATATATATATATATATATATATATATATATAAAAAAAATAAAAATATATATATATATATATATATTATATATTTTTAAACTTCAGAAAATGAATAGCTCTAATTTTTTATTTGTATGTGGGAGGTCATTGACCAAATGACCCTATAGAAGAACCGCCAGTGTATGCCACCAATCCATATAATATTGTACATACATCTGCAGCTTATATTCACTGATGCCATTTTTATTTACATTAGCCCATAACCTTGTGAACTTTTTAAGCGTACAGCTGGTTTAGACACCAATTACGTGATTTATGATGGTTATTTATAAACACGTTGCTTATTTTGAATAAATAAATAAAATAATTTGTAATGAGCCCGTTGTTGACTCTTAAAAGTTTTTGCAGACAGGATTGTTGTGCTTTTCTAAAAATTTGGTTTGCTCCTCTCTCTGATTTGATGCAATTTAGACTGCAGGAGCCTCCACTGATTATGCTGATAAAAAAATATTTTTAGCTCAAGATTTGCCTGCGGACAAAATTCTTCAAGTATATCAGAATTCCTGTAAGAAGCACAAAACAATTGAGTTGGACATAATAAAATCTCAGATAAGTGTGAGTAACGTTTTTCAAAATTAATGTTAAAAATACATTGAGGTTACTTTTTAGGAAATAAAAAATAACACAAACCATTCGGCCATTTTAAAATTAAATTCAGTTAAAATCACATCTGAGGTAAATGAGACTCTTGAGGACATACTGAAAGTTACCAATTTTCACACTTTGATTTTAAATGATTGTAAATTTACTCCGGAAACTATGAGTGAATTTCTTAACATGATTGAATTTTATGAGTCTGTTTGCCACTTTGAGATTGAAATGAATTTCGAAGATGACGATACTTGGAAATGTTTTTGCAGTGCCTGCAATAATATTATGGTGCTTGAATCATTATCTTTCAAGAAAATGGTTATTAATGAACCTTATATGCGTTCGTTACTAAGTGCTGTCAAGAACAATTCTAACATTACTATGCTTAAATTCGACGGCTGCATGCTGGTTAAACTTCCAAGCTTTTATCTAGGTAGGTCAAAATAACTTATATTTCGCTTAAAGTTAGTTCTCTCTAAACAAAATTTTAGTTGAAAATCTAATGGCCAATCAAACGTTAAGAGAGCTTTATCTTCCATCAACTGGTTTATACACAAAGGAGGCTGAGGTACTGGCTCGATTTCTTGTAAATAACACCCACTTAAAAGTACTTGATATTAGTAATAATTTTATTGGAGACCGTGGCTTGGAATCCTTATCCAGGGGATTATGCAAACAAAATACACCTGGTATTGGCCTATCAGCTCTTAGTATTTTTAACAACCAAATTTCTGAAAAAAAGTGGACCAATCATAAGCAATATTATCGTAAGAACCTATTTTGTTCATATTTAATTTTCTTTACTAATGAAACTTACATTTTTCAGGTAGAATGTAAAAACTTACATACCCTTAACATTGGCTATAATAACTTAACTGATGAGGTACTTATCCATATAAGCAGTAGTTTACCTGCTACCATCTCCCTTGAAGGATTGGGACTACAGTGTACCCTGTTAACTTGCAAAGGAATCAGCGTCCTTGCTGAAGCCATCCAAAATAATCAGTCACTACAGGTTAGATAGATTGTATATTAAAATTTGTAGAAAATAAATGTCATAATAAATGAATCAAGTGGATCTATAAGCAACACCAATTTGTGTAGTTTGGAGTTCCTCAAGGACTCCACGCTGACCTTATGTGTTTTTATCTTTTTTTAATGATAATGAAGGTTAATAGTAGTAGTAGTAATCTTTATTAGCAAAGCTAAATAAATACAAGCAATTAACAAATTATATCCATACATATATCGGGTGAGTCACGAATTGCGCTCGCCCCGATATCTCCTAAAATATTTGGAATAGAAAGTTGAAATTTCGAGGGCTTATTATACGACTAAAATGCCATCTTTTCAATAAAAAATCAAGTTTGGTGCACATCCGGTTTGACCGGAAATGCCCACAACTTTCGATTTTTAAATGAAACACCCTATATATTTTTACATTTTTGGAATCTAGAGGAAATTTTGAATACAATAATTCCATTTTGGTCACTTTTTGATAAACATTAAAAATTTTATTAAAAAATCTATTTCTGAATCCAGAGTGCTGTGGTGCCCAAAATATATTTTAGTTTGTGTGCTACGTTACTATAAAAATAAAAAGAGCAATATGATTGCATTACTTAATTGTCTAGAGGCGTCTAAAATTTTTAAATGTGATTTTTACCCACTAACTCGGTTTTTTTAAATGGGAAGTTAATCGTCCACCAACATTTTTAAATACCCCATTTTCATACGAATCTAATGATACCAAAATTTTGAAAATCCGCTCAGAAATATTTGAGATTTCAGCCGAAATACAATGCAACCAAGCTTTTAGAAACATGCGGCTAATAGATTAGTGGGCTTTGGAAACTAAAATGACACATTTCTGTTTAAAATCTGGTAACCTAATAACATTGGAAAAATCATAGTAGCCATTGAATGTAATAAAACAATATCAGCTGCCAGACAGACTCGTGTAGTTATAGGCAATCTTGAGCTATCAAACATTTAATAATTGTGAGCGCAAAGAACGTTACAAGTAAGTTTAGCATAGGTATGTGGAGGTAAACACAATTACATCCACAAGGAAATTAGCAACAGAATGCGACATCAGTACGGTTTTCAGAGTTTTATTTAAATGAACATAAATATCGGGCCTATAAATAAATAAAAATCAATTCCGTTTGAACAATTAAACTTAAACTAGGTAACAGTAGGTATCCATATTAAAATAATTAATATAATTAAACCATAAATTGACATTATAGATATTGTTCAAAATGTCCACCATTTTTTTCTATACACAATTCGGCTCTGCGTACAGTTGCTTGAATGGCTCTACGCAATTCAGCCGGCGTTATTTCATTAAGAGCCCGTACAACTTTATTTTGCAGCTCTTCACGGGTATTTGAAGAAGTTTTATAAACTTTATTTTTGAGAGTGCCCCATACATAATAGTCGAGGGGTGTTAAGTCAGGTGACCTAGGAGGCCACCTGATATGACCTTGATTTGCGATAAGGCGTTCACCATACAAGTTGTTTAAATATTCCATCACTCTTCTGGAATTATGTGGGGGAGCACCATCTTGTTGGAAAAATAGATTTTGTAAATAGGCAAGAGGAAGTAAGTCAAGAAATTCTGCTGTCTGGTTTTGTAAAAAGATTAAATATCGTTCGCCAGTAAGTGTTCCATCAAAAAATATGGGTCCAATTATTCGATCTCCAAGTACTCCTAGCCAACAGTTATACCCAAATCTTTCCTGAATATTCCCCCGCCCTACCAACCTCGGATTTTCTTGAGCCCAGTACCTAGTATTGTTTCTGTTAAACATACCTTGGTTCGTAAATCTACTTTCATCTGAATATAAAATATGAAAAGGAAAACCTGGGTTTTGTTGTACTGCATTTAAGAACCAGTTGCAATATACTAGCCTCCTGTCTTTATCATCTCCATAAAGATGTTGGTGTATTTGGTATTTATAAGACCGAAACTTATGTTTCTTTAAAATTCTGCAAACCGAAGACTGACTAATGTCGCATTCCGTTGACAATTCCCTTGTTGATGTTGTTGGGTGTACCATCACAAATCCTAATACATCAATTTCTTTGTCCTCACTTACAATAAATGTTTGATGGTCATCTTGTTGATCGGGTTCGTTTCTTAATTTTTGTTCCACTCTGGCAAACAAGTGTCTGCTTGGAGGACGTCTGTTGGGATATCGTTGCTGATACAGTCCTGCAGCTGCAGTTGCATTTTTGTGACACTCTCCATATATCAGTAACATATCGACTTTTTCACTTCTACTAAAATTATTCATTTTCTTTAATTTTTACTCAAAGAGATTTCCGCAACGCTTTATTTTTTATCTGTCTGACAGCTGATATTGTTTTATTACATTCAATGGCTACTATGATTTTTCCAATGTTATTAGGTTACCAGATTTTAAACAGAAATGTGTCATTTTAGTTTCCAAAGCCCACTAATCTATTAGCCGCATGTTTCTAAAAGCTTGGTTGCATTGTATTTTGGCTGAAATCTCAAATATTTCTGAGCGGATTTTCAAAATTTTGGTATCATTAGATTCGTATGAAAATGGGGTATTTAAAAATGTTGGTGGACGATTAACTTCCCATTTAAAAAAACCGAGTTAGTGGGTAAAAATCACATTTAAAAATTTTAAACGCCTCTAGACAATTAAGTAATGCAATCATATTGCTCTTTTTATTTTTATAGTAACGTAGCACACAAACTAAAATATATTTTGTGCACCACAGCACTCTGGATTCAGAAATAGATTTTTTAATAAAATTTTTAATGTTTATCAAAAAGTGACCAAAATGGATGTATTGTATTCAAAATTTCCTCTAGATTCCAAAAATGTAAAAATATATAGGGTGTTTCATTTAAAAATCGAAAGTTGTGGGCATTTCCGGTCAAACCGGATGTGCACCAAACTTGATTTTTTATTGAAAAGATGGCATTTTAGTCGTATAATAAGCCCTCGTAATTTTAATTTTCTATTCCAAATATTTTAGGAGATATCGGGGCGAGGGCAATTCGTGACTCACCCGGTATATGTTTATGAATTTGCACATATTTATACAATCTAAAAAATGTATGTACTAAACAGAAAAGATAAAAAAAGAACAACACAATATATGAACGAAAAGACAATTATACATCCATAAAAAATTTTACGTAATGTTCACATTGCTTCTTAGATAGATAGATAGATAGATAGATTTTATTGGTTATTAAATGCACCATAGTGCTTTGACATGTCAGAAATATATACAATGTATAAAATAGAATAAAATAAAATGTACATATAAATGTATATATGACAGTCACAATATATGTGTATGTGTGTGTACAATAACATCTTAACTTGGTCACTACAATAAAGTAAAAACAGACAAAACAAGGAATCTTAATAAATAAGATGTGGATGTATAAACATGACATTAAAAATATTAAACCTAGTTAGTAGGTAAATAAATTAAACAGTATAATATTCGGTGTAATATGTCAATGATCCATGTAATTAAATTCTGTGGTGCTATAGTAGGCCTTGGCTAAAAGATGAGTTTTAAATTTTTTTTTAAATAAGCTTAAAGGTGCCTCTCTTAAAGTTAGTGGAAGAGAGTTGAATAATATTATCCCAAAATTGTTTCTTTTTGTATAAGTTAGTCGTTGCTGTGGTATCTGTATATCGTTTCTAGTACGAGTGAGGTAATTATGGTTGTGGCAATTTCTGGAATATTCCTGCAGGTGCTCTTTTATGTGAACCAAATTACAATATATTATGTATGACGGCAGTAACATTATTTTGTATTCTATAAACCATGCTTTGCAACTGTCTAACTGACTTATTCCTGCTAAGGCTCTAATTGCCCTCCTTTGAATAATGAAAACTTGTTGGACATGATTTGAGGTACCCCAGTTTATTAGACCATATGTCATTAGGCTATGAAATAAGGCATGGTATGTGACAGTTGCTGACTGTAGACTGACTTTAATTTTAATTTGCCTTATGGCATGTATTTTTTTTGACAATTTAGTTGATAGAATGTCAATATGTGAATGCCATGAAAGTTGGTTGTCTAGAGTTAGACCTAAGAATTTAATACTTTCAGGCACAGCTAGTTTAGTGGAGAATACCATTGAATTAGTTTTGTTTTTGTTAATGCATAACATATTGGTATTAAACCAGTCAAATGAATTTTTTACTACCTCTGTTTCAGCCTTAATGGTTTCCTCACTATTATCCTTAATCTGTTTTGCAAAAGTAGTGTCATCGGCAAATAAAACCGAAAAAGTGGTAAGGCTTCTGGTAGATCATTGACATATATTAGAAATAATAAATATCAACAAATTCATACTATTTTTCAATTCATCTGGCATACGATTATATTCTTTTAAACCATTATGAAACAAGTTATTTTGACCATATGATGTATTAACAGTTGGAATATAAAAATTATTTTGACTTGTTGCATAATGGTTATGTATATCTCTAACAAACGTGAAATTTTCTGTTAAATGCTTAGGAAGTAATTGATGCAACATTTTATAAACAGGGTGTCCCAACCAAAAGTAGGCACCCTGAATAACTTTGGAGAAATTTTTTTTTAAAAATTGGTGAAACACGTCGACCTTGTTTCCAAGGGTGACATTTTAATGTAATACCTGTATACCTATCATCATCCCTTTACCCTACACGGCCACCCCTCAAAAAATTCAAATGGCAAAGGGGATCGAGTGATACATCTTTTGAAAGGTCTTTCAATTCTCTACATAACTGTATTTTTTTTAAACTTTTATCGATTCGTTCCTGAAAAATAATTGTTTCATTATTTTAGGTTCGGGAAATAAAAATAAAAGAGGCAGTTTAAATTATCGTATGTATTGTTCTAAATGACCCCCACCGACTTCCATACAGTAGTATGATCTGTCTTGAAATTCTGTACGAACATTTCTGAACACATCTGGAGTCAATAAACGGCATTCTAGAACACTTCTTTCAAGTAACTCTTCCAGAGATGTGGGTTTTGTTGCAAATACTTCGATTGCAAATGTCCCCATAAAAAGAAATCCAAGGGAGTTAAATTGGGTGACATAGCGGGCCACTCCACAGGACCTCTTCTTCCAATCCATCGCCCAGGAAACCGATTATCCAAAAATTAACGGACTGCTATAGCAAAATGTGGGGGTGCCACATCCTGTTGAAAAAACAGTTCGCCCTCTAAAAGATTATCGTATTCTTCGAGGATTTGGGTAATCATTGGGTCGATGTTATTTTCTAACAGATCGAGGTACCTTTCGCCATTTAAATTGTCAGGAATAAAAAAACGGCCTGACAATGTGATCCCCTAAGATTCCAGCCCAAACATTTATCTTCTGAGGCCTTTGGGTATGAGTTTCCATGAACAAATGTGGATTAGTTTCACTCCAATACCTACAATTGTGCCTGTTTACCTCCCCATTTAAGTGAAATGTCGATTCATCAGAAAAACACGTATTGTACAGTAGATTGGCATTACCGTTTAATTGTTCACTAAAAATCTCACAGAATTCAAGCCGACGATCGGGATCATCTTCGTTTAATTCGTGTACCAATTTAAATTTATATGGATGAAATTTGTGGGCCTTTACAATTCGATAAACACTGCTTCGTGATATACCGGAAGCCTCAGCTATTTTCCTGATCGTTTGAGTATTATCCATTTGCAAATGACCCAGAACTGCCACTTCGACTGCTTCATTCCTAATCGGTCGCTGAGGTACATGCTTTTTGTTTCCTACAAAACCTGTTTCCATAAATTTTGTCAATAATTGTAAAACACTTCTATCTGGGTGATTTCTATTGAATATGCGCTCCGTAGCTCTAACACAATTATCGTTTTTAAAATAAATGTTTACAATTTCTATTCTCTCCTGAAGGGTATAAACCATTTTGAGAACTCACTCTGGTAAAATGTATCTCGATTTAAAATTGGTTGTGAACAAATTAATGTTCAAGGACTATCAAATACTTATGAGTATTTTATTATTCTAAAACAAAACGGACAAGGAAAGTGTTTTTTGTCGAAAAAACTCGTGTTGATTTGAGAGCATTAAAAAATGTAGTTTTTTTATAAGTTCCAATACCCAGTGCCATGTATTTTAGATTTTTTAAATGATTTCGATTGTGTGTAATCATCAAAAATAAAATTATTTTCCTTAAAAATAAAATTATTTTCCTTAAGAACGAATCGATAAAAGTTAAAAAAATACAGTTATGTAGGGAATTGAAAGACCTTTCAAAAGATGTATCACTCGACCTCTCTTACCATTTAAATTTTTTGAGGGAGTGGCCGTGTAGAGGGATGATGATAGGTATACAAGTATTACATTAAAATATGTTCTTGGAAATAAGGTCGACGTGTTTCACCAATTTTTCAAAAAAATTTTTATCCGAAGTTATTCAGGGTGCCTACTTTTGGTTGGGACACCCTGTATAAACACAAAAGTATTAAAAATAATAGATTGTCTAACACTGCATATTCGTACTCTATCTAACATATATTTTACACTAGTAAATCTATCACATTTAAGTATCACTCACAGTGCTTGATTTTTTTTTTTTTTTTTTTTGTAACGTGGAAATTTGAGTAGCATTAAATAAGAATAATATTGTCAAACTGTAATAGAAATGTGGGTGTATGATAGTTTTATAAATTACTGTTTTTGTCCTTTGGCTAAGATCCTTCCCTATTCTACCCAGTAGGTTCACTTTTCTTGCTACTTTTTTACACACATGCACTGCATGATTTGAAAAGCTCAACTCTTCATCGATAATTACTCCTAAATATTTGAATTCTTTGATCAATAATTTCACCTCCAATTACCACACCTCTATTATTATTTGATTGTAATATGTTATATTTGTTTTTTTATGCACATGTACTTAGTTTTGTCCACATTTAATTTTAAATTATTATCACCTAGCCATCTATGTAAATTTTCCATCGCCCCGTTTAGAGTTCCTAATATCGTCCGAGTTGTTGCCTATTGAATATATTAATGTATCGTCCGCAAAAAGTTGTATGTTACAATTCGTAATAGATTTCACAGTGTCATTTATGTACAGTAGGAATAAATTTGGACCTAGGACCGTTCCCTGTGGTATACCAAATTGTGTGTGTTTCTCTGTAGAAGTGGTATCTCCATATTTGGTTTTTTGGCATCTGTTTTTAAGATAATCTTTTAACCATTTTAAATCTATATCACTAAATCCCATATTTTTTAGTTTTAATACTTAGTAACAATTCTCTATTTATAGCTCTATGTAGGTCAAGAAATACAGCACCTATTATAAGTTTGTCATTTAAGGCACTTTTCCATTGAGCGAGAATTGTTTGCAAAGCACAATTATTTTTTTCGAAAACCAACTTGATTCTTCACTAGTATATTATTTGACTCTACATACCTCACAATTTGATCATAAGCTGCAAGTTCTAGTACTTTTTCATAAGTTGGGACCACGTTAACTGGTCGAAATTCCTCACATTTATCAGTATTGACTTTTTGTTCAATCGGTATTATAGTTGATGTTTTCTATTTACTGGGGAAATTTCCCGATTCCAAAGAGTTATTTATGACTTGAAGAAAATTATCGTCAATTGCTTCAAAGGATAATTTAATTATCGTATTTATTCCATCTGTATTACTATTTTTATTCTTCATTTTATTAATATCCATTCTTAACTCACTTAATTCTAATAGTTTA
Organism: Rhamnusium bicolor; assembly: GCA_029963845.1. Classification (NCBI taxonomy): domain Eukaryota; kingdom Metazoa; phylum Arthropoda; class Insecta; order Coleoptera; family Cerambycidae; genus Rhamnusium; species Rhamnusium bicolor. Next base: position 424,829 of record JANEYF010002889.1, on the reverse strand, counting down.
AACTTTCCTAAGTACAATTTTGTTTTTCCATGTTGCTTAAAATCTCTTCATAATTTCTAGTCATGTTTAATCCTTTAGTAATTTCCTCAACTACCAATGAAAAATGAATTAAATTCCTCTGCTATTTGAATATCTCCCAAAACCAACCTGTTATTAAATATTATACCATCCTTTTTATTTTTTACATCCCCCTTCAGCAAGCTTTTTAATGTTTTCCACATTTCCGTTGGGTCATTCTTAACTTCATCAATTTTATTTGTATAATACTCTTGCTTTTTGATTATAATTAGTGATATTATATAATTTCTTTTGTGCTTATGCATTGTCCTATCTTGATCATCATTTGTTAATACTGCCCTTTTTATACAATCTATCTCTTTCTTCCATTTCTTGTTTAATGTTTGTCCACCATTTCTTATTACCCCGTTTACCTTTTATTGTAATTTGTTTTTCTGGCACATGTTTATTTAACGTTTCTGTGATTGTACATACATATTTATTTGCCAACATTTCTGTATTAGTACAATTTGATGACCACTCTATTCTCATTAAATCTAATTGGAATTGTAGTTCAATAAGATTTTCATAATCTCTTCATTATTATTTTTTTTATCTAGAATTTTGGAATTATCCTGTATATCAATTGTGATTATTGAGTGGTCTGTTATCTTTGGCGTTGCATGAACTTATAATTTTATATCCCTTTTTATTTGTAATAAGTAAATCAATATTTTTTTACTATCATTCGTTATCCGAGTATATCTGTTTATCTTTTAAATCGGCAATATGTGCAGGTCTGCAATTATTCTTATAAAATTTTTTGAGGGACGAATGACACGATCTTACAAGATGTAATGAAAGAATATTCTTTAACATAAAATACATTTCAGTTAGGTGTTAAATTTTTTAAGTATATTCCCCTGTTTACTGTTGATGTCGACAATAAGTTTCCACTGCTGAGGGATGCCATTTGGGTAAACTCATCAGGTTTCAAATAGAGGAAGGAACGACCCTAATAATTAGAAGTATATGTTTAATGCTTATTTATTTTCTTTTTTTTTAGAAAATTAATCTCAAAGGCAATAAAGCGATCCAAATAAATGGTGTAGAAAAATTGTGTCAGGCTCTAACCAACTCGAAAATAAATAAAATCGAGATTGATGAAAACAATCGTTCATGTAACGTTAGTATAATACAAGTATTTTCTATTGGATATTATTTTATGTACTATTTTTAGGATCCGGAAGCTTATTCTCAGTTAGTGAAGAAACTTTTTGCAATATGTACTGTAAATAAATCGTTCGTCGAGACTACTGATGATGAAGAAGTAACGAATATCTCAGCGCTAATATCTCGAAAGATGTCGCTAAGCTGCGAACCAAGATACAGTGTGCCTGATCCGAGTACAACTTTTCAGATTGGTTCACCTGCCTTGTCACCGGTACCTTCACCAGTTTCCAGTCCAGCCCCCAAAAGCCGGTTCCAAATAGTTAAAGTAGCGGAAACTAACATCAGCTGTAGTAGCGTTGCTGTTAGTCCTAGTCCCAGCCCAAGACCAAAATCCAGGTATTTTTCTTTTATTCATTTTTTTTGCTGAGTGGTTCAATTTTTTTTTACTTTTTTTTAAGTCAGTTTATTAAACAAAATCGGTAACTATTAGTCTAATAAATACATTAACGTTCCTACTTCCTCCATAAACTGAAAAAATGATATTGACAGGTTTCAGAGATGGTGTAAGCAAAAGTAAATTATAGTTAAAAATTATGTTTTTTTTTTGTCCATATTGGGCGTTTGTGCCTTAAGGTCTAAATCCCACGAGAAAATAGCCCGAAATATTTTTTCTCCAAAATTTAACACATGACTCGGATGTGGAGTTCGGCTTTACCAATGTGTTTTATCATTCGATGCATACTTAAAAACCCAGGTTTCATATCCCATGAGATCTAAAGACTCCGAGAAATAAATCCCACGAGATCTACTTTCATCCAATTAATTCATCAACCTGTTTGTTCGGCTCTCCAAATAGATAAATTTAAAAATTCATGTCAACTTTCAAACGCTCACACGTATCTTATATATTCAGTAAATTCTGATAAAGTGTTAACTTCTAAAAATAAATGGATATAAAATGGAAAAATTTTTAACTCACAATAGATGTACAGGTGTATTAATCCACATTAAAAAAAAAAAATCAGTATAGGGTAATAGTAAATGAATAGAGAATTATACAGGATGGGGCAATAGTGCGTCGGACCTCGATATCTCGAGTTCTACGACAGCTAGAAATTTTTTAAAAAATTGCAAGTAAACTAGATAAAAAAGTCTATAACTGGAAATTATTTTCGAACATACAGGGCGAGCCAAGACGGAATTACAGGACCAAGTGCCTTTTTTTTAAATGGAATGCTATGTATATCAGTACATTTTTTGAAGCCTCTTTCTAGGCTCTATTCATTCCTACATTATTATTGGCTATCTCCCAACCACTTTGATGTAATGAATTTTTTTGAAATAATGCCAGCTGCAGATGGATATTAAAAAAATCACCACAGTCACAATTATGGGTTTTAAGAAAAGCTTATGTGAATACCAGTTAGGAGACATCTAATTAATGTTTTTGAATCATTTTCATTTCCTAAAAATGTACAGGGTGGTCAAAAATTAGTATTCAATTAAGAACTTTTTAAATTGAATTTTGTCAATTTTTTCAAATGGAACACCCTGTATATTTTTCAACGATGTGATGTAGGAATGAAAAACGAACATTTTTTGTAAGTACTTCCCTATGGCTAATTGCAACCATTTTCGTTTTATTGAGCAATAATTACAACATTCAAAAATTAACTTAAAAAAAGATGTTTCTTCAAATAACTCAGTAGAAAAAATTATAATAAATGTTCCACATGTTGGCTTTTTGATTAACACACATCTCTATGCGCTTTTGAAATGGGGTTCCCACTGTTGCTAAAACTGCCGGTGTGATAGATCTAAAGGCAGTTATTATTCTTTCCTTCATATTTTGTACTGTTGTTGGTGTGTCTCTATAAACAATTTCCTTCACGTATCCCCATAAAAAGAAATCCATTTTTGTAAGATCTGGGGATCTAGCAGGCCATTTAGTGGGTCCATTTCTTCCAATCCATTGATGAGGGTAGGTATTATTTAAGTGGTCTCTAACTGCATTTAAATAATGTGGTGGAACACCATCTTGCTGAAACCGCATCCTATTTCAAATTCTTCCAGGGAGATTTACCAATAATTGTGGCAAATAGTTTTCCAAAAAATGAAGATAAATAGCTCCAGTCAATGTCCCATCAAAGAAATGTGGCCCTATTACATGTTCTCCAATAATTCCTCCCCAAACGTTTATAGACCATCTGTGTTGGTTATCAACTTGCATAAAAAAGTGAGGATTTTCCGAAGCATAATAATGGAAAGTGTGCCTATTAACAAATCCATTTTTATGCAAAGTTGCCTCATCAGTGAATAAAACATTATTGAAGAAGTTGACATCAACTTGCATTTTACCTCTGGCCCAATTACAAAATTGTAGGCGCTTTTGAAAATCGTCATCAGATAATTCCTGGTGCATTTGAATATGATATGCATGCAACTTATTTGTTTTTAAGATTCGACCCACAGACCGTCTACTTATTCCTACTAATGAGGTCACTTCTCTTTGACTAACATGGGGATTCTCAACCGTTGCCAGCACCACAGAAAACTCATTTTCTTCGTTCACAACACGTTTTATTCTTTCCCTTTTTTTATAATCGACATTTCCAGTTTCCAGAAATCTATTGAGAAGTTTTTGGAAGCTGCCAACATCAGGAAGCCTTCTTTCAGTGTAACGTTGGTGATAAATTCTATTGGCAAGTAAACAATGACTCGCCCAAAACAAAAGTCATGTCTACAAGTTCCGCTTTATTAAAATTCGTATTGTAAAATTCCAAATATTTTAAATTCAATACAAATTGTAACTAACGACCGATAAGTGTGATAAATGCTCCTTTGTACACGACAATTTATACCAAACTGAGGTTTTATTGCTTGTCGAATAACGAAAACAGCAAAAAAAATTTACAAGAAACATTACAGTAAAGGACTGGTTAAATACTATTTACTCATTTCAATGGAAATGGTCCCACTAAATGGCCTCATTTCAAAATTGCATAAAGATGTGTGTCAATCAAAATGGGCAACACGTCGAACACCTATTAAAAATTTGTCTAATGAATTATTTGAGGGAACCTCTTTTTTTAAATTTATTCTTGAATTTGACACTTATTTATTTATAAAACGAAAATGGTTGCAATTAGCCATGGGGAAGTACTTACAAAAAATGTTCATTATTCATTTCTACATCACATCGTCGAAAAATATACAGGGTGTTTCGTTTGAAAAAATTGAGAAAATCAATTTAAAAAGTTCTTAATTGAAAAATAAACACTTATTTATTTATAAAACGAAAATGGTTGCAATTAGCCATAGGGAAGTACTTACAAAAAATATTCGTTTTTCATTTTTACATCACATCGTTGAAAAATATACAGGGTGTTCCATTTGAAAAAATTGAGAAAATTCAATTTAAATAGTTCTTAATTGAATACTAATTTTTGGCCACCCTGTACATTTTTGGGAAATGAAAATGATTCAAAAACATTAATTAGATGTCTCGTAACTGGTATCCACATAAGTTTTTCTTAAAACCCGTAATTGTGACTGTGGTGATTTTTTTAATATCCATCTGCAGATGGCATTATTTCAACAAAAAAATTCATTACATCAAAGTGGTTGGGAGATAGCTAAAAATAATATAGGAATGAATAGAGCCTAGAAAGAGGCTTCAAAAAATGTACCGATATACATAGCATTCCATTTAAAAAAAAAGGCACTTGGTCCTGTAATTCCGTCTTGGCTCGCCCTGTATGTTCGAAAATAATTTCCAGTTATAGACTTTTTTATCTAGTTTACTTGCAATTTTTAAAAAAATTTCTAGCTATCGTAGAACTCGAGATATCGAGCTCCGACGCACTATTGCACCACCCTGCATATGGATATTAGGTATTGAATTTGCAATTAATAAGGAAATATATCAAATTACCACAATATATTACCCCCCACAAACAAAGGATAACTTTTTTTTTTTTGATTATATTGAAAATTTTCTAAAAAATATTGAGTGCAATGGTACAATGATAATAACTGGTGATTTCAATATTGACTATTCCAAAGACATTTTATGGATCAAAAATAAAAGATAATATTTCAAAATGGTTTGTACCAGTTAGTTAATACCCCCCTACAAGGATAACACAGTTGAGTTCCACCCTGATAGATTACATAGTTACAAATGTGACAGAATTAAACTATGAAAATTGGCAAACTCCAGTTCTAACTTGATAGTGATAGAGTGAAGACCTGTTAGTGTTTGCTCAGTCAGTTTAGTGAAGAACTTAATAAAATGCCCACAGAAAGTGAGGAAAGTTACAGTGAAATGGAGATGGAGGATGATGGCCAATGGAGAAAAGTAAAACATAAAAGAAAAGCTAGAGAGAGATTAGAAAGTACAACAAAGAAAAACAAAAATCTACCCATACTCACAAATGCTGAAATAAATAATATTATTGAAATTCCAACAAAAAAATCCAACCTCATATAAAAACTTGTCATCAGAAATAAATACAAGCCCATTAGACATACCTAAAAACACATCACAAACCAACAACAAAAAGTCATCAACAAACAATTACTCACTGCAAATGCAAAACATATTAAATCAACACTACAAAAACATGTATTACTTAACAACCACAAGAGAATTTACCAGAACACAAATTGCAGATTTTTGGAATGCAAGAAACCCCTTATCTAAAGATATAATACTTAAAACAAGCAAAGGGTTCCTACTAAAAACGAATCTGGAAAAAGGTACGGCATTAAATTGCCTCAAATCATTAAAACAATCTCAAATACTACAAGATTTCCAAGAAACAAATACAAACCGCCAGCCAGCTAATAAAACCTATAACGCCACTTTTGCCTGTGTAATAGCAACCGTAGAACAAGACATTGAGGACATCAAAATCAGAGAACACCTAGAAGCAAATAACTATGAATTAAGATACTGCAAACGTATAACATCTAGAGCTATGGGGAAATTAACGCAGCTGATAAGAATTATAACAGGAGATTTTACATTGTTTCAAAAACTGCTCAATGAAGGAGTATTCTACAAAAACCGATACTACCCAGTCCATCCAAGCACACCCCCAGAACCGACAACAACTCCCTGTGCAAAATGCTCCCCTCTTTACGCATGTAAGCGAACATTGTAACACACCGCTAACATGTAGAAAATGTCAAGGAAAACACCATACCAGCACCTGCTCATCACCTCTGCCGGAGAAATGTACAGCATGCAACTCAGAGGAACACCAAGCATGGTCCCCCAAATGTCCAAAAAAACCAGTAAAACCTATAGAAGGAATTCCAAACGCACGAATAAAATCCATGAACAAAAAATCATGCAAAATCGATAGTAAAATCACAAAAAACAACAGGATACATACAGCTATGACACTCCACGACCGTATAATAGAAACCTACACCAGCAAACTCAATAAACCTAAATACACAAACAGACAAGAGTTAATTATACAATTAAAAAAACGTTTTATTAACTTATATAACATAGATACAACAGTAGTGTTCAGTGGGAACCATATGTACATATTAATGTTCGACCTAGACAAACTAAACACAACATCACCAACAGTGCCAACAGAAAACCTAGTAGTTCACCATAATGGGGAGTAATATCAAAGTGCTATATTCCAACATTAACAGTTTTTCCCCAAAAAGGCATCTTGTTAACCACTATATACAAAATAACAATGTCGATTGTCTTATGTGTGTTGAAACAAAAAACAAGGAAGATATTAACGCCTATCGAAATTGGAACATAATTCAAAAAAAAAAAGGAAATATAGTTAACATCAATTTAAGAGAAGGCTCCTTAGTACAATCAAAAAAAAATCTCCAGATGGGCAAAGAAAATCCTCCAAGAATTAACAATCCAAGAAACAGCTGTCTACATTTTACAATTCCATACAACAAAGCTAAGCTTTACATATTTTTAGTTTATGTTGACAACAGCTCAATAATAGAAGAAACCATTTTCACCAAGGCATCACTATATGAATCTTGCATTATTATTGGCGATTTTAATCCAAACACTACCAGAAAGAAAAAGCAGCTCCAAAATTTCTTAAATAACTCTAATTTTACAAGGATTCATACACCACCCACGTTAAAGTGATGAGGACTGGGGTGAATACAAAGAAATGAGAAATTTAGTTACATGTAAGATATGAGAAAGTAAGGAAGAATTTTATAAAAATGCAATTGAACACAAAAAAGGAGCTGAACTATGGAAAGAACTTATGAGAATGCTGCCGGAAAAAAGCGAGAAAATGTGTGATAACATAACCTTTGATGGTGAATTAGAAGTCGAGGAGAGTATTATGGCCGAAAAATTTAATCTGTATTGTATCAATAGTATAGACTACATAGTGAGATCCGTTAGTCCTCAAAAAAATATAAATTACAATATTGATTATGTAGAGAATAGTAATACCTTTGAAAACTTTGAAATGTTAACAATGAGGAAATTAAGAGAAATAATTTATTCGCTAAAGGAGACTACGGATACTGAATATATGATCTCTACTAAAGTCATTAAAGATGCGTTTGAAGTAATAAGAAACCGATTTCTGGAAATGTAAATGCTTCTTTGTTATATGCTATTTTTCCTGACAAATGGAATAATTCTTATGTGATTCCAGTGCCAAAGATATCAAACTCGACAAAATGTGAAGACCATAGACCCATAAACACAGTGACCATATTTGAAAAGTCTTAGAAATTGTGGTTAAAGATCAACTCATAAATTTCTGTGATGTAAATGATGTAATAGCGGAGAACCAGTTTGGTTTTCACAAAAATCATTCGTGTGAGTCGACCATTATAAATATATGTGATAAGTGGATTAGTGTTTGGAGGATAATCAAGTAATTTTAGTTATAGATAGATATAATTTATTCAGTTAAAACAAAATACAATCGTGTACACTCGTCAACAAATATAAAATTTAAAATTAGGATTCATAAAAAAAAAGAACATTTAAAATTACAATTACATAAACTATATAAACATATAAATATAAAAATAATAATAATAATAATAAACAGATTTAAAATATTACATCATTATCTAATAATTCAGATAGTATGCTTTTTGTAACAATAATTGTTTCACCTTGTATTTAAAATTGTTCAAATTCAATAATTTGATTTCTTCTGGCAGTTTATTAAAAAATATTGGTCCAAAATAGTTTACTCCGTTCATGGATTTATTGAGTTTATGTTCTTTTCGCTATGCTGGTTTTATTATGGGTATTATATGAATGTATAACATCATAACATATATGCCGACATTTATAATTGTTAAAGTTTGTTTTTACATAATGGTAGAAGATACGAATTCGGTTAAATGGGGAACAGGTTGCGTAATTAGGATACTATCACAATGGTCTTAACCAAAAATTATTTTTCGTTTTTGAATTATTTCGAAAACAGTAAATTTTTGAAATTTGCTTTTAATTTTTTTTTCACTTATTATCAAAAATATGAAAAAACAAACAAAACATCCTCATTGTACTTTCTAATGAACTTTAACGTGGCAATGATATTTTCGCCCTCCGACGTTTCGTGATCGTTGAACCATCATCAAGTTATAGTCGTTACTAGGATTTATGAAATGAATAAATAATAAATTTAATTTGAGGACTAGATACAAATACAATTTATCAGGTACTCGTCCATCTAGTACGTTAAATAATAATCAGTTAACAAAACATAATTAATACTGAATAATAATAAATTAAATACATATTTATTGACCTCAGTAACCGCACAGATATAAACAATCGATTTTATTAAAACCATAGATGTCAAACCTCTAATAAATGTTCAAAATGGGAACCGTTATTTTCTAAACAAAGATAGCATCTTCGTATAGTAGAGTCTAAAACTCTAGTTAGCATTTCTGGAGTAATGCTGTTAAATGCTTCGGTAACAGATGCCTCTAATTCTTGTTCATTTTTAAAATTATGCCTGTATACGAAGTTTTTGATATATCCCCACAGAAAAAAATCCAACGGTGTTATATCCGGCGATCATGCTGGCCAGGATAGTTATATCCGGCGATCATGCTGGCCAGGATACTGTTGAATGAGTACCAATCCATTTTTCTGGGAACCGATTGGATAAATATTCTCAAACAGCCCTAGAATTATGTGCTGGAGCACCATCTTGTTGGAACCAACAATTCTGGGAATCAGCGAGAGGTAAGTTGTCTAGGGCGTCTTCAAGATAAGTGTCAAGTAAGTTCTGATAACGTTGGGCAGTCAATGAGTCATGGTAAATAAAAGGGCATATAATTCCTGTACCAAAAATGGCAACCCACATATTAAAACCAAAGCGGTGTTGGTGTCTGGCTGATTTGAACAAGTGTTGATTTTCTCGGTACCAATAATGTGTATTTTTTTCGATTAAAAATACCATTATTAGTGACCATACTTTCGTCTGACCAAATTACTTTGAGGAAAATTTTCATCATCTTGGCATTTCCTAGTATACCACACAGAATGTCCTGCATCTTTCTTCGTTGCCTGGCCTAAGCCCTTGACAAATTCTAAATTTATAAGGATGAAACCGATGTTTTCGTAAAATAAAACTGGATGTGGATTTTGATATCCCAGTAGCTCGTCAATTTCTCTAGTTGATACACTTGGATTTTCAGTAACTGTCAACAATACATTGTTTACTTTCTCTTCGTTACATGGTTTTTGTCGAGACCGAATGGGTTTTCGGAAAGAACCGTGTTCTTTAAGATTTGACACTAACCTTCTAAAAATTGTTTTATCAGGCTGCCTTCTTTCTGGGTACCTATCGAGATACAAATTCTCAGCATCAACACAATTTCGGTGGCACAAAATGTAACATGTTACCATATCAAATTTTTCTTCATTCGAAAACGAATCCATTAGTATAAATATGTATAAAGACAACAAGATGAAACAACGACTATTTATGAATATAACAGATCGTTAAACTCAAACAATCATTGTTTTTACCAGCCTACTTATCACAAAAAAAAGATAACTCAACGTGTAGCACATTGAGCTATTTATTGCTTGACTTATCAGGTTAAATGAAATAATCTTTAATCGAAGTCGTGGTATTACATTTTAATTTAGAGTGTTCACATTTATGAGAAATGTAGATTGATGAAAACGTGATCGGATTTGCCGATTTGCTTGCTCAATCAGTATTTAAAAATAAACGATTTAAAATTTATTTCTTGCCTTATTTTCCGTTGCTGTAGGTTGAAATAATTAATACATTTTATTTGCAACTTTCAAAGTAAAGGCCATACTTCTACTCGAGCCAAAACATTAATTTCTGTTCCTTCGTCAAGAATGAAATTTTCTTCGGGATCATTGTTGGGCTCACTTCGGAATTGATTTTCAAGACGATTAAAATAATTCCTCGTTGGACATTGTCTATCAGGATATTGTTCGGCATAAAGGTGTCTAGCCGCAACTGCATTTTTACTACTTTCCCCATAAATAATTAACATGTCCACTTTTTCATCGTATAAATTTGCGGCATTTTGAACACAATTAACAAGAATTTTAAACAATTTTTTAAAGACATGAGCTGCTTTCGTTCGTGCATGAACACTAATCACTGTTTACATGAACATAATCCGTGTTTTACTAATCATGATCATGACGTCGTGTAAATCGAACGAAAGCGTCACTACATGAACGATGAACGTGATCAAATTCAAACACAGGTTAATCTAACCTGTGGTTCTGTGTTGACAGCTTCTGAATTCTGATGCTACGACTAGGTGTTTTGTGGAGAGATATTCCAATAACAAAGTGTTTGTTCATTTTATTTTTTATATAAAGGGTACAACTAAAAAATCATACGTAGCCGACTTTGCCAGATTTATTTCATATTGTGTCAAAAACACATTAAATTTGTTACCACTAGGGTGTACAATCTCTACTTTTTCTCTAGGTTCATTCATTTTTAATCCAGTATCCAAATTATTATTTTTGTGACAAATCGTAGGTCAAGTCTTGTTAAAAGGCAATTTATAGGTTATAAAGATAAATGTGATTAGTGATTACTTTAAAGTGAACACGAAAAATGTATGATTCAAAGGGGCAAGGGGATTACTAAACATGATTCTAAAAAACAAGAGAGGGAGAAAATAAATCAGAACGATCGAACGTGCAAACACGAATCTCACGTATGATTAGCACGAAACGAAAGCAGCTAATAAAAACACTGATAAACTGACAAATGTTTGACAAGCTAAATATTTCATTGTTTTCAAAGCCACCTTAGTTAGTTACTTCTTAACATTTAATTAGAACAAAATTGTATTTTCTTTCTTTTAGCTGTAATTTTGTTTGTATTTATCTCACATTTTAATACGACATGAATAAATTCTTTATTAATAGTACTAATAAATGGTACCACGGTACCAATATGATTCCATTTGAAAAAAATGAGTTCTTCCCCAAAAAACCATTTTGATGAACTTTATTTGCTCATAAATCACGTAATTTAGTATTTTTGACGGGATTTCGATTTTTCTAGCATTACGCGGGTCATTTAGAATAAATCGGAACCGTCATGGCCCACTTAAATGGAAAACTAAAAATTATATAAAAAATATTGACGTTTGAAATGTCACTTATTTGGTATCGTTGGATTCAGAAACTTATGCAGAATTCAAAAATACGACAATATATAGGGTGTTCCATTTAAAAATCGAAAGTTAGTGTCACTACCGGCGAAAACGGAAGTGAAAAAAAAATCACTTGTATGTCAAAAAGTGCCGCTTATTATGTATATAAGATATCAAATTTCAATCAACTATCTTCAAAACTAAAGGAAAAAGGGGGTGTACCATGATCCTGTTACACCCAACATGTTAAAAAAATGTAATATGTATTATTGTACTGTAAGAGCTATGGCTAATAAACAATCTATTATTATTATTATTCAATGTGGCTCGTCTCCAAAATGGTGATGTAAGTTTTTGTTTTATTACATTATAAATATGAAATAAGGAGTTTGATTGATATAATTTTTGTGTTTCTGTAAAATTATGTATATTTATGAAATGGTAACACTAAAATATCTCTTTAATAAATTTTGTTTATTTGAAAAAGCTATTTACAGTATTTCTCCATACAAACATTATTATACATACACATACAATAATTTAAGAATCAACTTAGTCTAAAAATGTTATTTATTTAACATATTCACAATTTGTTTAAAACTAATTTAAATTATGTACAGGGTTTTTCCTTATATTTTGACACTTACGTACAGGGTCTAATGTAAGACGTACAAAAAAAAATTATGTAAAAAAGTTTTAGGACTTTACCTGAATTATCTTTTTCCGTCATCAAACCAAACAAATGAACATCGGAAAGTTAAAAAATCATAACTTCAAATATGTATTAATTAATGTATATGCATGTGTATTTTGATGTTTTTAAAATCATCTATGATTATGTCAATCCTGTACAATGTCATTTATATTATTTACAAAATAAGTGTTAAATTTACTTGTAAGATTCATGCTATCTTCTACCTCCTCATCATTAAATATTATGTATCTTTGACCTGCATCGACCTTCGGACTTATTAATGTCTTCCACATGCCCTTTAACAGCAAAATTTTTTTATAAAATGGTTCTGCTGATAAATCAATTTGAGCCACCTAAAAAAAAAAACATCATTAAATTATATAGTTTTTGTCAAATTTTGACAAGGTTTCTAAAATCAAATCTTTCATACAGTACTAAACAGAGTTAAAATGTTGATAGATGTTTGTCTTCCCTTATGAATTCTGTGATTTTCTTTAATATTTAAAAAGCTACTGTACTATTTATATAGAATAGAATAGAAATATATTTATTTCATGAAAAGTACAATAAAACGTATAGAACAAATTAAAATACCTTGCTTTCATTTTAAAACACTACATAGGAAAGCTCCTATGCTCCTATGACTAAACGCTCCACACATAATGCAATACTTCAGTATGCAAGATGTCATATTTGGATCGTGGGATTTTGAAACTGGTGTTTTTAAGTATGCTACAAAGGTAAAACGTATTCGAAATGTCCAACAGATATATAGGATGACGTGTTAAATCTTATGGGGAAAATAAGAGTTTTAGATGTGGAATTTAGGACTTGTGTGGATTAGAGGTCATGAGATTTTTTAATTCGTTTATATACAGTGCTTGTATTTCAAAAGTAGCCATCTAGAATAACTGGATCTGAGGTACACAAGATTGTCAGAAAATAAGTCAGTTTAGTCCTCAAGTTAGGGCAGTTTGAAACCACTGTTGATTGTATTTTATGTTCCACCTCAACTTTGAAATTTCAAATGATGCTCCCTATCTTATAATACATCATGGCATAAAAAGTCTTATCCTTTTACAAAAAAATAAATTGATATCGGTTCATCCAGTTCTGAAAAGGAACAAATGTAACATTTAATGTATAATAATATTACACTTACATATGCAGAAAATCATTTTATTAAATTCGAAATGTGCTCCATTGTTTGCTTAACAATAAAAAAGCATATTTTCGAATTTTCGCCGGGCTTCTCTAAATGTTTCTGAGGAAATCTGTCTATATTCTCGAGTTACAATAGCCCTGAGATCACGAATATCTTCTGGTGGTTTCAAACTTCTCCCTCGAGAACTAAATCGGTGTTTTTTCTCTCGTATCTACTTCATATCCAGAGTTATTCTAGGTGGCTAGTTTTGAAATTAAAGCACTGTATAACTCATTCGGAAAGCCGAACAAATGTATAGAGTAAGTAGTTAGAATTAGATATCATTGAAGTGTCCCGCTTATTAGGCTTCACTATATTTATATATATGTATTTATATATATGTATTTATATATATGTATATATATATATATATATATATATTTATATATATATATATATATGTATTTATATATATATATATGTATTTATATATATATATGTATTTATATATATATATATGTATTTATATATATATATATATATATATTTATATATATATATATATGTATTTATATATATGTATTTATATATATGTATTTATATATATGTATTTATATATATGTATTTATATATATGTATTTATATATATGTATTTATATATATGTATTTATATATATGTATTTATATATATATATATATATATATATATATATATATATATATATATATATATATATATATATATATATATATATATATATATATTATATAAAACGATAACTTTGGCAGTATATTTTAAAAAATGACCAATTGTATTTTGTAGATTTCGAAGTGACTAGAGTGCCCCCTTCTCCAGATGAAGAAGTGGTCTTGGGTAGATTCGCAAATGTTCGCAGTAGTGTTTCGTCAAACGACAGTATGGATTCCCTGACATTACACCTGGATAGTGATAGTGACTGAATTCTGGTGTGGTAGTAAGAGTACCACTGAGTACTTATTTTCATTGGTATTAGTTCTGTGATAGAATGTGTTATGTTTAATGCTTTTTTCAAATTTTATTTCCAATGCAATGTGATGAAAAAATTGTTACAGAACCTTAACTTAAAATACTGTATTACTGCGACTGTAGCAGCTTTTTAAATATGGATAATTTATAGAATTACATAGATTAAATATACATAGATAGTTACGTCCCATGTTAAAATTTATTGCCCGAAAATCTGGACTCTAAAATTTATATATCGTGAGCAGTGTCAGGATTTCGTTAGTGTAAACTGCAAATATGTTACACTTGTATGCATTTGCTATGTCAAAATTGATAATATCGTAAATAGACGTTTATGTTGATATAAAAATTTTGGGTCCAGAATTGAAGCGATAAATATTTACATAAGGATGGACTATGTATATTTAATCGATGAGAATTATAAACTATTCATATAAGAAACTCGGTGGAAGATATTTTAAAAATATCTCCGTTTTCCCCTAAAAACAGTATATACAGGATAGACTAATTTTGTTTTAAAAAGTATTAATAGGGAAGAAAGTACTGCCTAACTATTATAACAATCTCACTTAAAACACTCTACTGATCTAGTGTTAAAACATCTAGTGTTAAAGCAACTACCTGCCCTGTATAATTTTTATAAATATATTTTTGACGGGTCGACTTGCACAATTAAAGAATCTAATCACATTGATGATACATACCTTTTAGACTTGATTGTTTGTTAAAGGATGAATACCAGAGCCCATTTTTTTTGTGTTTTTTTATGCTTGTTTATTATTAGTTGTTTTTGTTCGTACTCTAATATAATTAGACCAAGATATGAAAATTCTTTTTCAAATGTTTGCGTTTTTCCTGATTGTGGAACTAAAATTACCCTATAAAATAGTAATAATAACTAGACGTAGAGATAGAAAACTTTTTTTATTAGCTTTTTTCTGAAAATAATGGTAATCCTAAAATAGTTCAAAGAGTAATTTTAACTAGATGTAAGTATAGAAAACCGATTACTTTTTTTCCTGAAAATAAATAATGATATATTTGCTTTTGTGAAAGTAGCCGTATATGCATGCATACATTTCTTTTGGTTCCCTCAGTTCTGACAAAATTATTTCATATGGAGATATATTAAATAAATCGTGATATAAATAATGGTTTTCTGCAGATTACTTTGAAAGTAATTCACATAATAACCTAGATAAAAAAAAAGATATTTTGTTTTCATGTGCTAAGTACCGAAAATAGTTTTTTATGAAACGTTCGCTAGTTTTCCTGAGAGTAACTCGCATGACCATACACTATTATAAAAAATTGTTTTTTGTATCCTTGTATTCTGAAAGTAACTCATAATATTCTGTTAATCTATATAACAAAAAATATATATATGTATATATATATTTTTATGTGCTACATATAGGAAGTAGGTTATGGTTAAAAAAATTATATGTATTTTTTTGCTTGTTTCATTCAAATGTTTCAAAGTAAAATAACGAATCGAGAAAAAAATATTTTTTTTCAAATATTGAGGGGGTACAAAATATTTTTATTTTGCATGCACGCGCATACATAGAAAATAGGTTTTTTTTTGTCAAGTTTACTAATTTTACTGAGATCTTCTTCACACAATTTTCTTGTGCTTATTTCCTGAAAATATATTGGAGTTAATAACTGTAATATAAATATAAAAAAGTTTTTTTATCAAACATTTAATTGTTTTCTTGAAAGTAACTCAATAATATTCTCAATACGTAGATAAAAGGAAATTATTTTCCATTTTTGTTTGCTACATATAGAAATTAGTTTTTTTTTAATGTATTTAGAATAATTCGCCGGAATAAATCGCACGGTAATATAAAAAAATATATTTTTTATTTTCTCATGTTTGCTTGTTCCCTGAAAATGTCATGTTATTTTCAATAGGCGCCGTTATAAAAATTGTTATTTTTGTTCGCTTGAAAATATTTCAGAATGATCTAGATTCGAAATATAAAAAATTGTTCTATCAGGTATTTGTTTATTTTCTTGAAAGCAACTCGATAATATTCTCAAGATATACATACAACCAAAAAATAAAAAAGAATATTTTTATTTGCTACAGGTAGAAAATAGTTTTTTTTTTTTATAAATTTTTATACATGAGAGTAATTTGCCAGAATAGTCACATGGTATAAAAAATGATTCTTTGTTTTCTTGTGTTTGCTTGTTTCCTGACAATATCAAAATTTTCATTAGCCTAATGAAAATTGTTTTTATTTTTTTTCGTGGATTCGCTTGTTTCCTGAACTTATTTATAAGAATCTGGGTATAAAAAATAGTCGGTTTTTCTATCAAATGTTATAGTTTTCCATAAGGTGATTTACCAGAATAATTACATGGTTGCATTAAAAATTTTTTTGTTTTCTCATGCACTTTTTTCCTGAAAATGTTTCTTTTGTATTCAAGGGCGGATAGTACAAAAAAAATAAGCAGTTTGCTTATAAACGTGTTCTAATATGCAGTTTTCGAGATACTATGTTGAAATTCAATTTTTTTAAAAATATTTTTAACTACAAATCAAAACTACAAAAGATATTGGATTGAAATTAGGTATGGGCACGTTTTAGAGGTCGATAAATACAATTAACATAGTCCTCATAGAGGGCGCAATGTACACAACTGTTATTGAAATATTTTGCACCTAATTTTTTGTGAGGTGTTTTTTTAGCGCCGTGCCCCATTTCTACGAATACACAACTTCATTAAATTTTAACACTCAGTATCTTGAAAACTGTTCATATGAGGACATGTTTATTATACAAGCTCCACTTATTTTTTAACGTTTCTGCCCTAGAAATGTTGGTACGTATTTTTTAAACACCCTGTACACAATGTGTTCGCGGATAGAGTTCGTAGGAGGAAAAACTTGTGTTTTTGAATTTACGACAAAAATTTATTCATCATAAAAATGCCAACATCCATAAAAAAATACAATTGCAATTAAGATACAAAATTGTGTGTACAGGGAATACCGAAAGTTGAAGAGCGTAAAAGAAACTGAGGAGTAAATTACCTTTAGATTTAATTTTACAGTAAAATGTACAATGCCAAATAAAAATGTTGCTAAGGTTCACCCAATGAATACAAATTTAAAATTTTACGGGGTAATTTTAATGTTTTTTTTTTTTTGTTTCAAAACCAATTGACATGGAGAAACTTTGTTATTTGTAGATTTTCTTGCTTATCAAACTCAAAAAATGTAATTATTTGTATGATTTAATATTAAAAATGTCTACCCAATGAATACAAATTTAAAATTTTACGGGGTAATTTTAATGTTTTTTTTTTTTTTTTTTTTCAAAACCGATTGACATGGAGAAACTTTGTTATTTGTAGATTTTCTTGCTTATCAAACTCAAAAAATGTAATTATTTGTATGATTTAATATTAAAAATGAGCCAGATGTAAAGTACCTTTATATTGGTTATAATCGAAACATTGTCAAAATCCTAAAAATAATTACTCTAATTTTTTGAGATTTAATGGTACGCAAGTTTTTTCATCAAGAATGACTTTTTTGTCAAAGTCCGCAAATAACAGTTTCTCCATGTCAATCCATAAAAGTTTGGTGCAAAATTTTAAGTTTTTATTAATTGCGTGATTCTCTTTTATTTGGCATTTTACTATAACAATGAAACTATTTTTGCATCATTCAACTTTTGGGACTCCCTCTACACACAGTTTTATATTTCACAAGTGCAGGCATTTTTTTGAGGAATAATTTTGTCGTAAATTCACAAATAAAAAAGTTGTTCCTCTTCCGAACTCTATCCGTAGACACATTGTATACAGATTGTAAAGCTTTAACCGTTAAATTGTCTCAGTGGATGGCATGCTCCGCCTTATATACTATGTATATCTTACATGAAAATATACTATTCTATATGTTTGTGATCAGTCAACACCCACTGAAAAGATTGGCGCACTCCGCCTTACATGTGGTTAGTCAACACCTATTTAAAAAATATATACAAGGTGTTGCCTTTCAACCTACCCTCTAGACGTATCTCCAGACTGAATGGGAATATCGTTTTGAAATTTTGGTCAAATGGGTTTTCGGAAAAGACCTAACATTCTAAAATAGTTTCGAATGAATCTTTTCCGAGAACCCATTCAACCAAAATTTCAAGATGATATTCCAATTCAGTCCGGAGATACACCTAGAGGGTAGGTTGGAAACGAACACCCTGTATACGGCGAAACATACGGTTCACTGTTGACACAATGTAACAGAGGTTTACAATCTGTATATACATACATAATTCAATAATACTCCACACCTAGACACAAAAAAGTCTATTTTCCTGTACTATGTATAGAAAATGGTTTTTTAACAAATGTTGAATATATAGAATGTTCCTACATGCGGTTTTGTTTCATTCTCTTCGCTTCTGTCCTGAAAAGTTTACGAGTAATGATAACTAGAAAATATTTTTTAACGGATGATCTCGTTTTTGCAAACAAATCGAGTAATAATTTTTACCACAGATGGTTCTGTAGTTTTAGAATAATATTAACTAAAGCTAGGTATAGAAAACTTTTTTTTTTCAAATAAAATATTAACCACAACTACTCCCACTGGATATAAAAACATTTTTCTGTTTTCATATGTGTGTTTTCTGAACATAGTATATACATATTTTTTTTCAGTAATAAATAACTAGAACCTAGGTATAGACAATAGTTTTTTATCAAGTGTTTGCTTGTTCTGAGAAGAATACTAATATTAACTTAGACCTAAAAATGTAGAGCAGTATTTTGTTTTCATATGTGGTTTTTCTTGATTTCTGCTCTTCAGAACAGCACTGGTATCCATCCGTGTGTTCATTGTGCTTAACCATACATCATACTTAAAAAGAGTTTGTTAAGATTCGTTTAATTTGTGTCATTTCGGAAACTAGTTATATCAGAGTGTTGTCATATTTTTTTACATAGTATTTATTTTAACGAGATATATAGCACGTTGCATACCTAATGGCCACCTTTGACTATTCGTTATTTAACCCGTTTTAGAAGCGCGATTGACGAGTAATAATGCCGTTTGAAATCTTAAAAGGAGGTAGACGACGTGCCATATATAATTTTATAGTTGTTTTAATTTGTAGCTGTGAATATCAAGCCCCAGTTTAACGTAAGGTTTGGAGGTACAAATTTAGTTGAATAGAAAATATGACAAACTAATTTTTATGTCAATTACATAGGCATTTGTTCTGTGTGATTTTTTAGCAGTCTTATAATTAGTTCTCTAATAAATTATATTTGCTGTAGTTACTTTTTTTTCCAATTAATGTTTTTTGTGTTTGTGAATTAATACTTTAATATTTAATTGAACCAACTCTGACGAAGCTGTACATATTAAAAATGCTGACTAGTAGTTAGTTATTTATAGAGATGGTTACCTTTTCTAAGATATATTAAATATTAAAGTTTTTGATATCACTTCGATCAGCGCCAAGAGATGCACGTGGCGTCCAAATCGCACTATGCTGCAATGCCAACGACGCCACGTATGCGTTCTGTTGTAGAAAATATAATGTTAAAATGTTTCTGGGCCTGGAGTGTAGCTATATACATATAGACGGCACTCAATGCGTTAAATTATTATTAGTAGGATTGTCCTGATGCATGTGTAACCGTGAGGTGTTAAGAACACTACTTACGGGGTTGGACGAAAATAACGAATAATCGCTGTAACTTTCCCATGACATTTTTTGAAAAATGTTTCAAGGGGTATAGCGATTTTAATATTTGGGCACGTACAGTATGGGTGCCATTTACTTTTTTTTCCATCAACAGTTTTTTTAATGGTAACCCATTTTTTTCTTTCGTTTTTCTGGTGCAGTTTGTAGTCCTCTTTTCAACAGTAAAAACTTTGTAGAGGTGTTTGATAGGAACAATTTTCAAAAAAAAAAAACTTAATTTATATTAACATCCTGGCGGAGTTTTGCACATTGTTTTCCACCACTCAACCAGGACAGAGAGACAGACACACAACAAACATTCCCTCCAACATGTGTCATATGCTGCAGCTGAGACTCGAACTCAGGAGAGATAGACAGTGACTATTTGTGTTATGCTACAAAATAATGCTCTAGCCACATGTGCTACCATTTTGGTATTTTAAAAACGCCACTATACATCCAAACACTGAGCCGACATAGAACTGAAATTAAATGAAATAATTTTTTTCTGAAGATTTTTAACCTATACAAAGTTTATGCTGTTAGAGAACTAAAATCTGCATAAAAAAAAAGGGAGAAATACGGGTGCCATTTAAAGAAAATGTTGAGGACATCATATATCTCAAAAACCGCTAACGAAGAGATACATACAGTGTCCATGTTAAGGTGAACACAAGTCTATGAAATCTTTATTTTTTGATAGGCAAATGGTTTTTTTTTTTATTGCGGAAAGCATCAAAATCTTCCTTTTTGACCTATTAACCACTAGGTACACACGTATGGCTTACTACGATTTTTTTATACCTCAAAAATTCGAGAAACTATATTAGTGATTTTTTACCCAAAATCTTACACCATAGCCATTAATCAGGATCCCTCAAAATGTCTTTGTATCAAATTTCATCAAAAAGTGTCGAACGGTGTTTATATATTTAATAAGTGTCAAAATTGGCAAAAAACCATCAAACATGTAAGAAACTAAGTAAGCCTTGGAATGAAACAATTGACTATTGAATAGAGAAAATGTCTTGTTATTTAAAAATAAGTCATGAATTCACTGAATTTCTTTGGAAATACTGATTAGGATTGTTGTGTTGAAAATATATGATTATTCTTGAAAAAAATTCAAAATTCAGTGGTCATGACTTATTTTTGAATAACAAGACATATATTTTCTCTATTCGATGGTCAATTGTTTCTTTCCAAGGCCTACTTAGCTTCTTTTATTATATACTTTATGGTTTTAACCAACTTTGCCCCTTTATAAAGTAAATACCATTTCTTATGAAATTTGGTACAAAAATAGTTTGAGGGGTCCTGATTAATGCCAAGTTGTCAGATTTTGGATAAAAAAGTCGCTAATATGTTTGCTCGAATTTTGGGAGTATAAAAAATAATCGATGTCGTTCGTGTGTACCTAAAGGATGGGCAGTATGTGCAAAAAATGTAGATTTTGATGCTCTTCACAACATAAAAAATTGCATTTGATTATCTCAAAAAATAAAGATTTCATAGGCTCGTGTCCAGCTTATGTGTTCACTACACAATGTATAAAGTCATCGATATGGACCCGAATATAAAAATTGTTACTCCCTTTTAAGATTTTTTTTCAAAAAATGTCTACTAGCAAAGTTGCAGCAATTAATCGTAACTTTTGCCTAACCCTGTATAATTAGTATAAGTTTTTTACAAAATAGCCTTAAGTGTGACTTTGGTTTGAATATATGACAACAAAGTGTCCTATTGTAAAAAAAAACTATAAATACGGGATAATACTTTTTAAATTAAATATATTTTTATATTGATGTTGTTAGATATTTTGGGGTGTAAGAAACTAGTTGTAGACATTTTTGGTACAAAACTTATTGAATAGTTCCATATGTTTAATAAATATTTTGTTAGTTATTATACCATTTGCGCATGCACTATGCATTTTGTTAATATAGTTTATTTATATTTCTGTGTATGTGATAAATGGATGTGATATTGTACGATATCGTAAGAATATTTTAACAAATAACCATTGTAGATTTACTTGTGTTTATAATAAAACTGTACGTTTCGCAAAATATCTCTTATTAAAACCATAAGTTGTACTGAGAAATAATTCCTAGTAAATCAAATTTTCGTCTATGGCTGATTTTCTCAATGTTATTTGTGGCATTCTCTTAGTTTTTCTTTTTCTATGGTTAAAGTACATTTTCTCTTTACACAAGTGTTTACCTCACGATGGAGACGTTTTTCAGCAGAAAACCTAGAAACTGTGTTACTCCATGCAGATGTTTGCTGGTGCGCAATCTTAGCCATTGTCTTCGGTACGTGACATGTGAACGATAAGTTTTATACCGGTAAGTAATATAATCTATACTGACAGCGACTGCCATTGGGCAACTAATAATTAATTAATACACATTTTTTTCATTTATTTTCTGTTTTATTCAATATTTACAAAGTTACAATCATTATTCGAAATTTGTATTGATTCCATTTGATCTTCGATTCACCCGTGGTATTGGTAGGATTTTTTAAAGATGTAGGTATGACAGTGATTCATTCATCGGGAAACAAACTTCAACAACTTTTAGGCAATCCAAAAGATAAAATTGATACAAAGGCAAAGTCGGAGATTTACGAAATTAGCTGTAAGGACTGTAATCAAAAACATGTTGGACAAACTAGACGATCAATTCAAACTAGATTCAAAGAGCATATGGCCCATCTCAAATATGGTAGAACAGATAAGTCTAGTGTAGCCCAACATGCGTTTGAGAACAACCATAAAATAGATATTAGCAATTTAAGATTGATTAGGAATGTAACAAATACTAGACAGCTGGATGCATTTGAAAGCTTGGAAATCATCAAGTGTAAAAAGAGTATGAATAGTGACAGAGGGCCTATCCCAAATAGCCCGCTTTATTGGTTATTGGGTCACGGTTCAATGAACTGTGGTAGTTCGGCGAACCGCGACAATAGTTTAGGTACAAATAGGGTAATTGTTTGCATAAGTTTAGTTTTAATCATCTCCAGATGATGCCAACTTGGTTGGCGAAACGCCCGTCGAGTGCAGTATATAGTGTTTTGGTGTTTCCTGGAAAACTACGTCAGTGTTATCTTCACATCAAAGGTTCCAACCCACTCCAGGACTATGAGTTTCAAATCTAAAAACTATTCACATATTCATTTTCACAATGGTTTAACACGTGAAGCAGCAATTTCTTGCATACTTAGGTACATGAAATACGCCGGGTTTTTGCTTTGAAATTTCGTTTTCCTATTAAAAAAAAGAAACCGAACAGAATGCAATGTCAGGGCTTAGTTAACGACTGGTAACCCTGTTTTTACAGGAAACCCTTACTAAACGATAAAAATTTAGGCTTAGCCATGGCAAATCACGCAGGCCTGGACAAACAGCGGTGACGTCATGCCGGAACAGTGGCGTTGATCGTCCAGTCTCACCTCGACACACAACACATTGGTAATGCAAATATCTTCTACAGTCGACAATAAGATAAATCCGCATATGTCGCGCATTACCAAGTTTGCAATAAGCTGCCACCAGATAGTTCTACAATTTAAGTCGCTGTTATGTTTTATCTTAAATTGACTGGAGCTGGACCATTGTGGGTAAGCAAACTTGCCTGACAGCCAACAGCCGTAAACCGGGCGTCGGATGGTGTAGTGTGACTTGCCCACAAGAGAGTTGTCCATTTTGGATTATCCCTTGGTGGTAGCTTATTGCTATCTTTGCGCTCCCGCCTTTCTCAAAACGCAATGCAATTGTCAGTAATTTTATTAGCACGATTTATTATTAGAGAGGGGATTGACAATTATAATTTTCCGTTTATAAAATGTCTTTTAAAAAAATATATGTTCCAAATTATCTAAAAGGATTTTCCAACGATACAGTAAATCCATGCAACAAAAGGCTACATATTACAACCTATAGTAGCTCTTTGTTGAATACAAATGGCATACAGATATACATATAATTTTTATTTTAATCGCAAAATTTTATTGTGGAAATTAGTAATAATTTTGAAACATTTTTGGATTATATTAAAATTTAAAGTTGATACAATTTTATTAATTCAATATGCATAAACTCTTGTATCTAAAATGGATGTATCATTGACAAAAGGATAGAAACATCCAGGCAAATATTAATAGTTGTCATTAACTTGTTAATGTACAATAAAAAAGAAAATTAGGCCAATTATACAGGGTGGGGCAAAAGTGCGTTGGATCTAGATATCTCGAGTTCTACGAGCTAGAAATTTTTTAAAAAAATTGCACGTAAACTAGATAAAAAGTCTATTACTGGAAATTATTTTCGAACATACAGGGCGAGCCAAGACGAAATTACAGGACCAATTGCCTTTTTTTTAAATGGAATGCATGTATATCAGTACATTTTTTGAAGCCTCTTTCTAGGCTCTATTCATTCCTATATTATTATTGGCTATCTCCCAACCACTTTGATGTAATGAATTTTTTTGTTGAAATAATGCCATCTGCAGATGGATATTAAAAAAAATCACCACAGTCACAATTATGGGTTTTAAGAAAAACTTATGTGAATAGCAGTTACGAGACATCTAATTAATGTTTTTGAATCATTTTCATTTCCAAAAAATGTACAGGGTGGCCAAAAATTAGTATTCAATTAAGAACTTTTTTAAATTGAATTTTCTCAATTTTTTCAAATGGAACACTGTATATTTTTCAACGATGTGATGTAAAAATGAAAAACGAACATTTTTTGTAAGTACTTCCCTATGGCTAATTGCAACAATTTTCGTTTTATTAATAAATGTCAAATTCAAGAACAAACTTAAAAAAAAGAGGTTCCGTCAAATAATTCATTAGAAAAATTTATAATAGGTGTTCGACGTGTTGCCCATTTTGATTGACACACATCTTTATGCAATTTTGAAATGAGGCCATTTAGTGGGACCATTTCCATTGAAATGAGTAAATAGTATTTAACCAGTCCTTTACTGTAATGTTTTTTTTGTACATTTTTTTGCTGTTTTCATTAATCGACAGGCAATAAAACCTCAGTTTGGTATAAATTGTCGTGAACAAAGGAGCATTTATCACACTTATCAGTCGTTAGTTACAATTTGTATTGAATTTAAAATATTTGGAATTTTACAATATGAATTTTAATACAGCGGAACTTGTAGACATGACTTTTGTGTTGAGCGAGTTAGACAGAAATTGTTTACTTGCCAATAGAATTTATCACCAACGTTATCCTGAAAGAAGGCTCCCTGACGTTAGCAGCTTCCAAAACCTTCTCGATAGATTTCTGGAAACTGGAAATGTCGAATATAAAAAAAGTGAAAGAATAAAACGTGTTGTGAACGAAGAAAATGAGTTTTCTGTGGTGCTGGCAACGGATGAGAATCCCCATGTTAGTCAAAGAGAAGTGACCTCATTAGTAGGAATAAGTAGACGGTCTGCGGGTCTAATCTTAAAAACAAATAAGTTGCATGCATATCATATTCAAATGCACCAGGAATTATCTGATGACAATTTTCAAAAGCGCCTACAATTTTGTAATTGGGCCAGAGGTAAAATGCAAGTTGATGTCAACTTCTTCAATAATGTTTTATTCACTGATGAGGCAACTTTTCATAAAAATGGATTTGTTAATAGGCACAATTTCCATTATTATGCTTCGGAAAATCCTCACTTTTTTATGCAAGTTGATAACCAACACAGATGGTCTATAAACGTTTGGGGAGGAATTATTGGAGAACATGTAATAGGGCCACATTTCTTTGATGGTACATTGACTGGAGCTATTTATCTTCATTTTTTGGAAAACTATCTGCCACAATTATTGGTAAATCTCCCTGGAAGAATTCGAAATAGGATGTGGTTTCAGAAAGATGGTGCTCCACCACATTATTTAAATGCAGTTAGAGACCACTTAAATAATACCTACCCTCATCAATGGATTGGAAGAAATAGACCCACTAAATGGCCTGCTGGATCCCCAGATCTTACAAAAATGGATTTCTTTTTATGGGGATACATGAAGGAAATTGTTTATAGAGACACACCAACAACAGTACAAAATATGAAGGAAAGAATAATAACTGCCTTTAGATCTATCACATCGGCAGTTTTAGGAACAGTGGGAACCTCATTTCAAAAGCGCATAGAGATGTGTCATTCAAAATGGCCAACATATGGAACATTTATTATAATTTTTTCTACTGAGTTATTTGAAGAAACCTCTTTTTTTAAGTTTATTTTTGAATGTTGTAATTATTGCTCAATAAAACGAAAATGGTTGCAATTAGCCATAGGGAAGTACTTACAAAAAATGTTCGTTTTTCATTTTTACATCACATCGTTGAAAAATATACAGTGTTCCATTTGAAAAAATTGAGAAAATTCAATTTAAAAAGTTCTTAATTGAATACTAATTTTTGGCCACCCTGTACATTTTTAGGAAATGAAAATGATTCAAAAATATTAATTAGATGTCTCGTAACTGGTATTCACATAAGTTTCTCTTAAAACCCATAATTGTGACTGTTGTGATTTTTTTAATATCCATCTGCAGATGGCATTATGTCAACAAAAAAATTCATTACATCAAAGTGGTTGGGAGACAGCCAATAATAATATAGGAATGAATAGAGCCTAGAAAGAGGCTTCAAAAAATGTACTGATATACATAGCATTTCATTTAAAAAAAAAGGCACTTGGTCCTGTAATTTCGTCTCGGCTCGGTATGTTCAAAAATAATTTCCAGTTATAGACTTTTTATCTAGTTTACTTGCAATTTTTTAAAAAATTTCTAGCTATCGTAGAACTTGAGATATCGAGGTCCGACGCACTATTGCCCCACCTTGTATATCCTGAAATCCATCATAGGTTTTATCTGAATAATTTTTGAAGTTTACGGTGGGGTGTAACTAGTACAGCGTGAGAAAATTTTAGTCAAATAAGTATTCACTATCAGCAATGTCCAGGTTTTCAAATATTAATATTTAATAAGTCGTCGGCTTAATTGGCAAACTGCGTAACTCCACTTTTGATCCAAAATAGGGTTTTAATACCATCTGGTGTAAAATTTTACAACACAAGATAGAATAATTCGTATTTACAGAAAGCAATTAGTTTACTTGCTATTACCGTACTAGAAAACTGCGTATCTCCTTAGGGCCAATTTTGGTAGGAAAAATACGTAACTCCATTAGTTCCTATAAAAAGTTACAACAGGCACGTGCAATCTGGTAAAAACCTATATAGTTTGAGTAAACTCATTGCATTTATTTTAAAGGATTATTGGTATCAGGTGAGTAAACACTTATTTACATAATTGAATATATTTCACATCACAAACGTAGTTATTGGGTATAGTTTTTTCGATTTTTTACGTGTAATGGAGTTACGCAGTTTTCCTAGAATTCGGTTTCTTAACAGATGTGCGTTTGATAGGGAGATATATATTTTTCTCACACTGAGGTCTTAAGAGGTCTACTTATTCTTTTAGTTTTTAGCAAAAAATGTCAAGTTGAATAGAAAAAATATTTAAAGCCTTGGAGCAAACGGAGGCGCTCTCAAAAATTCAAACAAATTTGACAATAAATTCAAAATCTGCTTTTGTAGCAAAGGATAAAAAAATACGATATTTCAATGCAGTTACATTCAAATTTTATTGAAAATGAAATAGCAAATGCAAATATTGAAGAAAATGAACGTTTCGTAATGGAAGAAATTCAAGTTATTCAAGATGAGCCAATTTTTCATGAAATGGTTCCTTACAAAAATGTAGAGAATATGGAAATAGAAGAGCTTAATGAAGTTAGAGAACATGCAGTAGACCTACAGGAAAATATTGTCATCGAATCAGTCACTGACGGTAAGCTACACAGTGCGGTTAAAAATAAAATCATTAACTGATTAACTGTTTTAGAACAAATAACAAATGCAAATATTGAAGAAAATGAACATTTCGTAATGGAAGAAATTCAAGTTATTAAAGATGAGCCAATTTTTCATAAAATGGTTCCTTACAAAAATGTAGAGAATATGGAAATAGAAGAGCTTAATGAAGTTAGACAACATGCAGTAGACCTAGAGGAAAATATTGTCATCGAATCAGTAGAACTAAATATGGATGATCCAGATTTTGAACCAGATTTGGAAGATATTGAAAATTCTGAATTAAAAGACCATAGCACTGTTTCAAATTCATAACGATGATGATCTGGAATACGACAATTTTGAGGACGAGAATCTGGAAGATGAGAATCCAAAACGAAAACGTTCTACAAAATACGAAGTGAATAAAATAAGTTGGTGTAAAAATATAAATCGATTGAATAGAGAAAGGAAAATCGTATTTGCAATAAAAAAAGAAAATGGAAAATGAAATTATAATTTTAGATGATATTTTACACAAGTTGTTGCCTGTTAATGTAGAAATTATTTCTTCAATAAAAAACAGAAAAAACTTTATTTCCTATTTTTATTTCTAGAGGACTTCCAGCCAAGTACATGAACAATTTGTCCTACGTTTCGTCCGAGTTTTCGGACTTTTTCAAGGTTAAAAGCTAATATAAATTTCCTATTTTAATTTCATTGTATGGGTGGGTTTTATTTTGTTTTTCCATCATTTATTTATTTGATAGATATGTGATGTACGTGTAGTTCGACGAGTTAGGCAGAGAATGATCAGTATCAGACCTTTTTCAGTTGAAAAAGATATAGTTATCATCCAAAAGTACTTACAAAAAGGCCATACTCAGATTGAGGTGGACACTTATTTACATTATTGAATTATTTGGGAACAAAAATAAAATGGAATTATAATTTGTTAAAAGAGCCCAGATCACTGAAAGTATCTTGCAATTGTAAGCTGAGTAAAAATGAAAAATCCATTCTGCAATGTATGCGGTTGCAAGAAGATGAAAGAAAAGTAATTTTTAAACAATTTTGCGAACACAGCTGGACACAAAAAAAGATGTTTGTTAACAATCATGTCTGTGTTAACCAAACAGTTAGAAAACGAAGAGAGAATTCAAGAAGAACATATTCAAACAAGTTTTATTTGGGTAAAGGTAGGCTTCGGATATGTAAGGCAATGTTCCTTAATACACTTGGTGTAAAAGAATGGGTCATAAAAAAAATGGGCTAAAAGTATATTAGAAAACAAAGAACTAGTACCTGATCCAGAGTCTGATGAAATTCGGCATACACCTATTAAATTGCTGCATGATTTTTTCGATTCCTTACCAAAATTAGAATCCCATTACTGCAGCTCATCAACATCTAAACTCTATTTAGAACCAACTTGGAATTCCAAAGCACATTTGTACAATGTTTTTAAATCAGATTTCTGCAAAAATCGAAATGAAAGGCCTGCATCAATTGCATCTCATTTCATATAGAATTTGATAAGAAGCGATTATCTCTATATAGGCTCAAGAAAGATTTATGTGACACTTATGTCGCATTTGAGACAGGAAATTTTAACAGAGGAAGAGTACAATGAAAACGTCAAACTGAAGAAAGAAGCCAGAGACGAAAAATCAAATGACAAAGAATCGCATAATGAGGTATTCACCATGGACTTACAGTCTGTACTGCTTTGTCCGAAGTCAAATGTGTCGTCGTTATAAGACAAAATTAAATTGTATACAATTTCACTGTGTTTGATATAAAACACCAGCAGGGCTACTGTTAAGTCTGGAATGCGCCTGAAGGGGGTTTGACCAGTAATGAGTTTACAAGTATAATTATTTATTTTTTAGAAAACATCTTGAATTATATCCTTTGCATGGACAATCATAGAGAAGTAATTATATACAGTGATGGCTGTGGGTACCAGAACCGCAACAAGACCTTATCAAATGCATTATTTAATTTTTCAGTTCAAAAGATATAGTTATCATCCAAAAGTATTTACAAAAAGGCCATACTCAAATTGAGGTGGACAGTGTACATTCCGTTATTGAAAGAGAGATTCGAAACAAGATTAATGTTCCAGCCGACTATGTATACATTTGCAAAACTGCGATGCCAGTACAAAGTCGAGTACCTGCCACATTTCTTCAAAAAATTTGATGCTAAAATTTAAATTCATTAGACCTGGAAAAGTTTGTAGTGCACCCATGGTAGTTGATCTAAAAGCGTTGAAATATTCAAGAAATGGCGTTTTTTATAAGCTTAGAAATCCAGATTAGCAACCATTACCAATAAGAACAAACATCAATAACGTTAGGGCAGTGAACGTCAATGAGTTACCACAGCTTCATAAAAATAGATTAAAAATAAAGCCAGAAAAATATGAACACCTGCAACTATTAAAATTAAGCAGTTCTATAGCAACAGTGGTAGAGTTAACACCTATTTTTCTTTTTTTCTTTTGCTTATAGAATACAAGTTTTTAATAGTTGATTTTTTTTTTTTTTTGAAATGTCAAGTGAAAGTGATGGAAGTTACAGTGAAATGGACATTTGTGATAATGGTCAATGGAAAAAAGTAAAGCATAAACGAAAAGCAAAGACTAGAAGGAAGTATTTCTAAGAAAAACAAGCAACTCTCAGCAGAAGAAATAAATTAAATTATTATGGGACAACATAAACCAGAAACATCAAACAGCCAGTCCACAAGTAAAAAAACACATATAAAAACACAAGCTCTAACAAAAATAAGAATAATTATAATGAAATTACACAACAAATACAATCAGATAATGCAAATTCATATACACTGCCCAACACTAGTACAAATGAAGAGATTCTTACAAAAAGAACAGCACATAAGACAAAAAAAAATTATCAGCAAAAATGAAAGAAAGGTCACAAAAACCGTTTAAAGCACTATTTTATATAAAAACACCTGAGACGTTTACAAGGAAAATGATGTCTGATATATGGGACACGGAACATCCTAACACTGACGATATGATTCTCAAAACAAAAAAGAATTTCTCCTTAAAAATAACCAAGACAAAAACAATTAGTCAGACACTAATTAAGCTTATTGGTCAGAAACATATTCTAAATTACAAAGAAACTCAACACTCATCGTCTATGCCAACAAACACATGTTTCTAATCATTCATACAGTGTGGTCATCGGATCTGTAGAACATGACATTACAGAAGAAGAAATTAGCAAATTTCTCACGCAATCCAATATTATTCACAGGTACTGCAAAAGAATTGTTGCAAAAGCCACTAACAAACCTGCATACCTCATAAGAATCATACGGGATGCATGAACTCCTCAGAAAAATTACTTAACGAGGGCCCCTTTTATAAACATAGACATTACCTGGTCTATCCAAGCTTACCACCAGCTCCAATACCACAACTTTGTTCTTGTTGCCAAAAATTCACACGTACATGAGATAACTGTACCACACCAATAAAATGCACTAAGTGTAATGGACCTCATCACCATACTAAGTGTAACACACAACTTCCACCAAAATGCACAGGATGCGGTGCAGAAGATCATACTGCATAGTCACTAAAATGTCCTAAAAGACCTATGAAACCAATTGAAGGCATACCAAATAATCAAATCAAATCTCTGTACAAAAAAATCAAGCAAAATAGACCCAAAAATCACCAAAAATTCAAAGATACACTCCCAAGTTACAGTACATGATATGATCATCAATACTTACTTAAACAAACTAAATAAAGAAAAATACATCGACAGAGAAGAATTAATCTTTAAACTAAGAAAACGATTTGTAGCACAATATAACATTGATACAGTTGCACATTTTTCAGGAAGCAGGATGTATATTTTGATGTTTGACCTCGAACAACTTCGACAATATCTCCAACTCAACCAACACAAGGGATTAATAATGTTCAAGTTCACGTCGATAGTTAAAATTTTATATGCAAATGTAAACAGCTATATACCAAGAAAACATCTTATCAACATTATAAAAAAAAAATCATATCAACTGTACATTATTTGTAGAAACAAAGACCAAAAGTACTAGTAACACAAGATATAAAAATTGGGAAGTTCTACAGTTTGATGGCAATGTTGTCAATAATAGTGTGAGAGGAGGAAGCCTTGTGCAAATACTCCCTGGATTAAGGATGACCAAGGACAATCCACCGAAAGTAAATAACCCCCTATGCGAAGCCACCCATATCACCATTCCATTTCTGGAGGATAAGTTACATATATTTTTAGTATACATTCACCCCACTGCAAACATTGATCAAACTATATTCATGAAAGCAGCATTGTATAAATATTGTATCATAGGCGATTTCAACGTCAACAAGAACAAGCAAAAACAGCTTAATAATTTCTTAGAAAACTCCAATTTTACAAAAGCAAATACTCCCCCCTACTTTTCATATGGCAAACAACCCAGACACAACACCAGACCTAATACTTTATACAAATAACCTTAAAAATAATATAGAGAAAATCGAAACACATCTGGACATTGGTTCCGACCACTCAGCAATAGAAATATCACTAAATCTGAATAGGAAAATTGAGGACCAAGATGAAAAAAGAATTAACTACAATAAATGTAATATGGAAGAGGTAAACAAGATTATAACAAAACACATCGAAGATATGCAGCATGTACCAATGGACAAGGACACAATCACACAATTTAAAAGTTGATGACAATAATCATGGAGAATACACCCAAAGAACACTACATGTATAAGCTACCACCATGTATCATTAGAATAATAAAAATAAAAGGAAAATGTAAATAGTCGCTCTATTTAAAAAATCCAAGTGGAGATTACAAGAGACATATCAACAACTACAACAACGACATTCAAAAACTTACAAGGCAATACAAAAAAAAACAATTGGATGAAACTATGTGATGAAATAAACAAGAATCAAGGGAAAAACTACTGGTAACAAACCACACCAGAAACTACCTTCCCTAGAGAAAAATAAGAAAACATAACTCTGATCCAGAAAAAGTAGAATTATTTGCAGAACATTATAATGAAACCTACGTGGAAAACAACAATCCTCAATTTGATGATGCTCAGTATGAAGATGTGAACAACTGGTACTAAACATATTTCACTGAACATCCAGTGCCAGACACAAAAGAGATAGACGAAGAAACCTATTTGGAAATACTCCATAAAGGTAAAAACACAGCACAGGGTAGTGTTGGGCGGGTAATAGAGTATTCGTTACTTTGTATTCGGTACTCGCAAGTATCCGAAGTACCGAATACCTGTTTTTAAAAGTAATCGTTACTTTACTCGGTAGTTACAAGCAGCGTACCCTACCTACATCGTATATCGTATGTGTACCTATGCTGATTGCTGATACAAGTACATACATATAGTTACTATTCTGCGCAAAGGTACGAATTGGTATAAAGGTTAAATAAACGAGTCCAAACGAAAACTGATATAAATAGTCAACTTTACATGCACAAAGATTGTATCACTATTGTACTTCAGGAGTTAAAATTTACTGAAATAATACAAAAGTACAGGCTCTGCCAACGCTGCAGGTACAAAGGAATTTAAAATAAATTATTTTATTTAGTTTGTTTTTATTATGAAATATTAATAAAACTTAGAAGTAAATAAACGTAATAGATGTACAAAAAAATAAAATAAAAAAAATATTGCTGCACAAATAAAATCACTTAAAATAAATGTTGGTTAAAATTTAAAAATATAATTTTTTGAACATTAGATCCTTTCAGTCGATTTCGCCGTTATTCACAACACTAAATAATTATATTAAGCATGATGATATATATATCATGATTGGCCTATATTTTTTATTCGAAAGTTTTGTGTTTTATACACTTTTTCCTCTCTTTAAGATTTCAAGATTATTTTCAATGTAATGAAAACATAAACAAGTGTGTATCCTGACTTCAAGCCGACATAGGTATCTATTATTATTATTTGTTAGTAAAATGCTATTAATAAACATTCTTAAACCTATGGAAGAGCTTTGTTTATGTTACAAGTAATCATAATCATTAATCACTGAACTTTATTTACTTATACGAGGCGAGTGCTGTACCTATGGGATACGCAGTAAGTATTAGGTAGGTATATACATACCTACTTCATAAATGTACCTTAATGATTACAAAGTAACGAATATAAAGTAACGATTACTATCCGTAGAAGTACCGAATACATACGAAGTATTTAAAAGTAACGAGTATTCCCATCACTAGCACAGGGATATGATAATATCACGAAAAACATAATAAGAAAACTCAAGTCTGAAATACACTTATACATTAAAAGAACATATGAATACTGTCTCAATCGACTGTTATTTTCCTCCAGAATGGAAACATGTAATTTTAATCATTATTCCCAAGCCTAACACCGACCACACAAATGTTATCAATTATCGTCCTATTACGTTACTTTCTGTTATGGGAAAGAATTTTGAAAAAAATCATCAAAGCGATATTACAGAACAAAGTAGGACATATTATCCCAAGGTATCAGTTCGGCTTCCGAGAAAAGTGCTCCACTGTACACCCCTTAACAATCATCGCATCTAACATACAGACAGCAAAACTTAGTGGTCAATGTAGTGCTGCCATATTTCTTGACATCTATAAAGTTTTTGACAGTGTCTGGCATTGTGGCATATTATACAAACGTATGGTAACCAACTGCCCCAGATATCTGTGTTTTCT
Source organism: Rhamnusium bicolor (assembly GCA_029963845.1). Classification (NCBI taxonomy): domain Eukaryota; kingdom Metazoa; phylum Arthropoda; class Insecta; order Coleoptera; family Cerambycidae; genus Rhamnusium; species Rhamnusium bicolor. Next base: position 389,757 of record JANEYF010002889.1, on the reverse strand, counting down.
CCTCAAAGACTACTTATGTGGAAGAACTGTTCAAGTTAAAATTAATTTATCACAAAACATTACAATCCATCAAGGTGTTCCACAAGGCTCTCCACTCTCGCCCTTACTCTACAATATATATTGTTATGATATATATAACTTTAATTCAGAACCAGAATATTTAAACCTGAATTTGTATATTCTCCAATATGCCGATGATACCACACTCGTAAGCCATAACAAGAACATCTACAAGACAGCAGAGGTACTTCTGCAACTGATGAACAGAGTATTAACGTGGTTCAACAAATGGCGAATGAAACCAAATCCACTAAAATCTCAATACATTGTGTTTAACCATAATATATCCTCACACTCCAACAATAACTGTTGACAATAGCACAATATATTGTCAACCGGCAGTAAAATATCTTGGAGTCATAATAGACAATAAGCTTAATTTTAACAAACATGTCAAACTAATTAAGAAGAAGTGCATTGCAAGAAGCAGACACTTCCGCAGCCTAACATATAAAAACCAAGGAATCAACAAAAAAATTGCTGCCCATATTTATAGTACAATCTGCCATGCATTATTAGAATATAGCCACCCACTATACCTTAATACAAGAAGGCCAATCATAAAAAGCCTAGAAATAGCAGAAACATCAACATTGCGATCCATTACCAAAATCAGACACCCCAGAAATCCTCTCCATAACCCTCCCAACAACCTTCTCTATGAGATTACGCAAATAACACCAATCAACCAAACATTACAATCCCTAACCACAAAATTTGCTAAGGAAATAAATAACATAGAAATAATACAACCCCTTTGCAAAACAAGAGAACAAGAATTACCTAGCAGAAGAAAATTTCCAGAGATAACCCTATGGGAACACATCACCGCATTAAATAATATACAATGAAACAAATGTTTTCTTTTATAGATATTTATACTGTAATGAAATGAAATGGTATGTAAATTATTTTAAACAGTTGTAACAGGCTGAAGGATCTCGGTCGATGGCCTTTTTGGTGAAACCAATAAAATACTTTTATTATTATTAAAATTAAGTATGGAACGGGATTAGCACGACTTTTTTGATAAGTTTCCCCACGACTGATTGCCTTATTTCATATTGTTATATTTTTTATGTGTTTGGAATAACTATTCCTGTTTTTTCAGTGTTGGAAAAATAAAATAGTTTAGTTTTCGAATATTTATTTACTATTTGTTAATAGCACCTCAATTATGCAAAATGCGTATCTCCAAGATTTCTTTAATTTTTCAAGAAAAAATACGTAACTCCAATTTTGTTGAATAAATATAAATATTTCAAATAATTTAGGTTATTATTTACTTTACTGATTAACATTAAATTTCACGCAATGGTTTTGATCCATTGCCGATGTGAAAGAAAATTTTTTTGTTAATTATATGACAAGTACACAGTTATTTGTGTCTCCTGAAAAATTAGCAAAAATGGAGTTACGCAGTTTGCCGATTAAGCCGACGATGTTCTTGTTCGTGAATCGTGGAAATTGGTCATCTAGATCTGTTCTATAGGTGTTCATGGGGGAGAAGAAAAACTATTTTAGCACATTACGACTTTATTAACACTACATCTAATAGAGACCAGGTATGCTTTGTTTGTATAAGTTACCTGGGATTAATAAAACAACGTTAAATTTGGCTTCTCGGTCATAAGAACCAACTCCACTAAGCTGGCTGAAAAAACAGAATTACTTTTTACAAACAAATATTTAACTTACCCAAACACCAAAAAAAGAAAAAAAAACAGAAAACGACAAATAATCACATCAATTTCTGGTTTGCAAGTTTCTTAAAGCAATAAAAGTGACATTTATGGAAGATTTTTTTATTAAATATAAAATATTACAGTATATAATCTACATGCAAGGCACTTTTGGTAACTTGCATGAATTTTCAGATTTTTGTGACAAAATCTCGACTCTAAAAAATCAGAGTTAAGATTCAATTTATATTTCCTTACAAACAAATTGTACTTCATTTTTGTAAGTCTATTTACAAACTACATTGCAATTCGCAAATTTGGTTAAATGATACAAAAGAAAACAACGCTTAAACAACAAAACTAAAAAAGACCAAACAGAACTGAAAAACAAAGAAAATTAAAATAACATATCCACACTAACTACCTATCCGTGATATCAAATCGCCCTTTATTTCTCTTATAATATTGCACCAACTTTGAAAAATAGGGATCGTAATCTCTCCCTCTTTCCACATGGATATAATGTATAATCTAAAACATTCGGTTTTACTAAGAGAAATAAAAGAAACTAACATTACCTCACCTCAGATTTGACGAAATCAATCCAATGCATTATAGTATCAAAAAGTGGAATTTGGATTCTAATAGCCAACTGCTCGTTTTCGTAAAACAACAGCTTTAAAAGAGCCAACGTACAACGCTTTATTTCATTCTCATATTCCTATAAAAAATTACAGAAATAAATAAATCAAAACGCTCAAAGATTTTATTACCATATAGTAGTAACCTTCTTTGTTATACGAGGGGTCATGACCAACAATTTGCTTCTCTATTTGTTTACAGATTTCATGGTAATAATGCCTTTCTGGGGGATCGCTAAAATTAGTCGTTTTCATAAATTTAAAAGTGGCAAGAAAATGTAACAACACATTAAAAAAAAGTATCGTCAACTTTGCAATGGCCTCTCAATAAATCCTCTAAAATATAAAAAATAAAGTTAAATATGAATATTATATAATTGTTACTTTAAACTTACCAAGAACAGAGGTAATTTCTGCCAAAATATTAAACTTCTTGCGGATCGGTAGCTTTTCAAACAAAAAAACTAAGATATCTTTAGGGTTATCGATTTTGAGTTTAATTCGAACCAAGTCTTCAAAAAACTGCGGAGAAATTGGATAACTTGGAAGCTAAAAAATAATAATTTGTGTTGGTTAGTGTGTATCAACTTTTAATCAGGTATTTTGCCAACTTCAACAGAAAAAAGTGAAAATATTTAATTCCCTAATTCAAATTAGGGTCATTATGTATACGAGCCCTGTCCCATATTAGTTGGCCCAGTGAATTTATTTGTGTTAATTCCGAAATATTTTCTAAGTAAAAAAAAATAGGTAAATTGTTTTTTAATGAATCAGTAACATATGAAATGAAAATTATGCAAAACAAAATTTAATTACTACATAAAAAATAATAATAATTAATTCGACATTTTAAATAAACAAATTGTTACAGGTTTTTTTTAAATCAACATTACCATTAATATCACTTTTTATTATGGCTTCTATACGTCTGAACATGGTATCAACTAACTCTTGACACTCATTTGGAGTTAAACTATCCCATATCTCTTGCAGACGTGTTCGTAATTCTGGTACCGTTCTTGCGGGTAACGCGTAATTTGTTCTTCATTATGTGCCATAAAGTTTCAATTGGGGATAAATCTGGGATACTGGATATGCATTCTAACAGCGGAATATCATTTTCCGAAATCCAGCTCTTAACCCTTTTCGCTGTCTGACACATAACGCCGTCTTGTTGTAAAATAAATTCACGTCCAGCGCCTCTAGATTCCTCTACTGTAGGCTTTAAGTAGGTTTAGAATATCAATATATTTATTAAAATTTACAATACCCTCTACAAAGTGCAGTCTACTTATTTCTTTTGCAGACATGGATCCCCAAACCGTAACTGATGCAGGAAATTTTCATTTTCTTTTAGGCAGCTTCATTTCACCGAAGAAGTCACCAAAGGTTTCAACCAAAGACAGGTCACGGCGGCACTACTGCTGGACGTTGCGAAGGCTTTCGACAGGGTCTGGCACGATGGTCTACTAGCTAAAATGATGAGTATGGGTTATCCCATTGCACTCGTCAAACTAGTTAGATCATACCTGCACGGGAGACAGATGCGAGTGAAGATCAGGGACTGTGTGTCCACGTATCGACCGATGGAAGCCGGAGTCCCCCAAGGCTCTGTGCTGTCACCCCATCTGTTCGCTGTCTTCACCTCTGATCTCCCAAGGGCCGAAGGCACCGCAATGGCACTCTACGCGGACGACACGGCCGTCACGGCCAGATCCTGGAGAGCGGAAACAGCCACCAGAAGACTCCAAGAGGCAGCCTCTCTTCTGGAAGAATGGTGTATCAAGTGGAAAGTCGCAGTCAACGCGGAGAAAAGCCAGACGATTCTCTTCAGGAAAGGACGCAAGGAAACCCCCACAGGACACGTCTCCATGTTCGGCGAGGACATCCAATGGCACGATTCCGTCAAGTACCTTGGCGTAATCATGGATAAAGGCCTGACATGGAGACAGAACACCGAAGCCATCGTGGTAAAGGCCAAGCGGACGAGAGCTCTCATCTACCCGATGGTAGGGAACCAGAGCAGGCTCAGTCTGAGAAACAAGCTTCTGCTAGTCAAAGCACTCATCAGACCACAGCTGACCTACGCCTCCGTAGCATGGGGATACCAAGCGAAGACCTATCTGAAGAAGATCCAAGCCGTAGAAAACGTGGCCATCAGGACAGCGGTGGGCGCACCATGGTACGTTAGAAACGCTGACATCTTCAGGGACCTGGAGTACACACCAGTCACCGAAATCATCCGGGATAGAGCGAAGAAACTGTACACCTTAGCTGAGGAGCACAGGAACCCGCTGATCAGGGAGGCCACCTCCTATGATCCGGCCGACGCACCGAGGCACAAGAGGCCGAAGGTACAGTTACTGGATAACGGGTAAGTATAACTAATCCTTTCCTTACAGATGGACCAAACCCACTGAAAAGACATGACACGACCAACCACCCTCCCACAAACCTTGCGGGCGCCGGTCAGTAAACCGACCAGTGCCCGTTGTCCCCCTGGCTCCGTGAAGGACGAAAGTGCTAAGAAAGCACTTAGGCCTTCACCTCCTAGAGCTACACAGTTCATCCTCACCTTGTCCGATGATCCAGATGACAATGTGTCAATTGACACTTTGTGTACTGGCAGTCAATCCCAAGTCACAGAATATCCACACAGTCCCTGACAGACAGATGACTACCCCCGGGGGTGACAAGCTGGCGAAGAAAGAAGACGAAGACAGAAGAGCGCCAGAAGAGGCCCTAGCCAGCAGGGTTCATCAGCCAGGACCCAGGGAGGTTGACCGAAATCTTTGGCACCGCTCACATTTGTGAGTGGGGCCGTTCGTAAAAGTAAGTTAACCCGCCCTGCACGAGGCCGGTCCAGGTCTACAGCGATGGCTATGGTAAAAAGGCAATAGTCCTGCCTGGCCCTAGCATCCGAGACCGTCATCATGCCAAATGGATATTGGCGCGCGTTCATTTTTTCTTCTTATTACTCTACTGCGACTATCACCTATGCAGACTTCGAATCTGGATTCATCCCTCCAGTGAACGGAATCCCATTGATCCTGGGACCAGTTTCTGTGTTGCTTTGCCCAAAGCAACCTATTTTTCTTTTGTGTGTTAGTGAGTAGGAGTTTTTCTTTTGCCGACAACATTAACGTGCTTCAATAATTTGATATTACAGCCGCTCAAGTTACATTTGTAACTTTAAACTTGTCTTGCAAACTTTAAAACTCAATTCCGGACAGTGTTGCCAGATGCGAGTAAGCAAAATACTCCACAAATTCACTGAAAATACTCACATTTTCCTCACAGCAGCTTTAAAATCCTCACAGCCTCAAAATAATATTATTTAGACCATCATATTCTTAAAGTTCTTTTAAAACAAAATTTATAATAAATGTTAAACTTTAATCAGTTATAAACAAGTGCCGGGACACGGCATCTACCGGAGGCCATTTACATTAATTATAATAATTATAACTGCTTCCACATTGCAACACGGCGGTGTAAGCAGTGCAGACACCACGAAAGAATTTCTTGCATTCAGCAAACTCCATCACTTTTAATGTCTACAGTGTCTACCTCTAGAGTCTAACCAGCTAAATAAGTAATGTTAAATGTATAGTTTAGTCCTTGAATATAAAAAAATACTTACTTAATTAACATGTGTTAGTACCAGTTGCTTATTGACAGATGTCGCTCTGCGGGACGCGAGACTCGGTGACTACCACAGCATTGCCAATGTGTAGTGTAGTGTAATGAGTCAACGTGTACAGTTGAATTTCATAAAATATCATTATTTATTTAATAATACTGAAATCTTCACCCAATCCTCACAATTGGGTCATTCCTCACACATTTCCTCCCCAACCTTCCAAACGATCACAATGTGAGCATTTACTCACACATTGGCAACGCTGATTCCGGAGCTACCCTATGACAAGTTGTTCTAGTGAAGTTCTTTCCTGTGGCAGTATATCATAAAATACTTAATTCTCCATAATTGGAGTGGCGGTTTTAAATCGGTATCCTTCTTAAAACACTTTTATTAACCGACCCGGAATGCCATAAAATTAAATACTATATACAGGTTTTGAAAAATAGAACTGATTATGGTCACAATGGTTAAGCAAAGTGAAATGAAAATTCTTGACTGTTTGGAAGTTATAGGAAATGAAAACGATGCACAGAGGGACACAAAATTCAAAAAGCGGCCAAAAATCGATATTTATAAAAGTAATAGCACCGTTAACAGGATTTGAAAAATAGATAATGCATGTTTTCCCTGAATTTCGAGCAGGTAGAAGGTATTTTCGTTCAGCTACCTGCTCCCGAACACAGACTTTCTTGTAGCGTCCATACAGATACAAGCGTTCTTTCATTCTATTGCCAATTCTCAATCAGTGATTGTGTGATATAAAGCGTTTGAATTAAAAATTTAATTATACAGAAAACTTCCTTAAGAGTTATATACCCTATTAAATCATAATTCGCGAATATCTCGTTTAAAACTTATCCGATTTGAGTGCGATTTTTACAAGATTTTTCAAAAATATGTATAAAATGTCGGAATGTAATTTTTTTTTATCAGTCGTCAAAAAATTTTCGCATGCATTTTAAATATTTTGTATCCAAATTTTTTAACATTCCGACATTAGTCACTGTTTGTAACGTTTATATTCATGTGACCCAACTCTTGGATTAGTTGAAAATAAATTTATTAGAAAACTAAAAACTGCATATCTATATTCCGATAATAGCTGCCATCTCGCATGATATTTCGGAAACACGGATGCACTTGCATACACTGGACTCGTTTGCGGGAGGGGGAATCGAGCACTTAGGCACCACGTTGCGATTTGCGTAAACAACAGTGGCGGGTGTATTCTAGAGATATCTCAAATTTACTTATTTGTTATAAAGTGGGTACACTTGATTTCAATAGAAACTGGTACACTTTCTTTTAGCTATGTAAATCGTTCGTTCTTTGATTGATATTAATAATCTTACAAATGTCACTTTGACGTTAATCAGTGGCGTCATTATTAAAAATGGTTCGACATCTAACAGATATTCAAAAATTTCGAATTGTTTCTAAAATTGAAGATGGTTGGTCCATAAGAAGACTTGCTGCTGAATACAATGTGAGTAAAACCACGATAATGAGTGTTAAAAAACAATGGGAAACCAATCAAACGGTATCCCGTAAAGTTGGTTCCGGTAGGCCCAGAAAGAGCAATAATCAAGATGAAAATCTTATAAATTACCTAATAGAAAACCCTTTTCAGACTGCAGTAAATGCAATTTCAGAGACAAATTTCCCTGCTCCGGTATCTACTGCTTGCAGAAGAATAAAACTACATAGCGACTTGAAGAGTTGTTCAGCGGCTAAAAAATACAAACTTTTAGAAGAAAAGAAGCAGGGTAGGATTATTTTTTGCACTCAACTATATAATCAATGATGAAAACTTCTGGGGACAAGTTGTCTTTTCTGACGAAAAGGTTTTTAAATCCTGTAACGATGGACATGTTCACGTATATAGGCCTCCTTCCACTAGATACGACGAAAAATATACTTTCGATCCACAAATATTAGGAAGGTTTTCAGTCAATGTCTGGGCTTGGATGAGCCTAAATGGGTTAGGTGTGTGTTGGAACAGTGGTGGTCATCTCAATTCCATTAAATATATTGAAATATTAGACAATATTATGTTGCCGGCAGTAATAGAGGTGTTTCCGGAAAATAATTTTATTTTCCAACAAGACAACTGCTCCATACATACGGCCCATCGTGTCAGGCAATGGTTTCTTAATAAAAACATAGAGTTGTTACCGTGGCCATCTAAAAGTCCGGATTTAAATCCAATTGAAAATGTATGGGAACTAATGGTGAAACATATAAGAAAATTAAATAACCGTCCAAATAATGCCCAAGAATTGGAAGGGATAATTGAAGATGCTTGGGAGAACTTGTCGCAAGAAGTTGACCTTGCAAGAAATCTGATTTTGTCCATGCCTGCAAGACTTCAGGCAGTTTTAGACGCTAATGGAGCAATGACAAAATATTAGTTAATTCTGTATTACGTAATTGAAGTTCATTTATTTTATTTTTTTATTGTATTTTTATGTTCAGTTTGCATTGTTTACATTTTTTTTTAATCTCAAGTGGTATTTTTGTGTTCTTATTTTAAAAATAGAATTATCATTATTCAATTAGTATTTTAATTACAACCATTAGTAGAATTATCCGTAACAAATATTATTTTTTTTAAACAATGCCAGGCTTGAAAATGTTTTGAAAAAGTTATTTTCTAATTATTTTTTAAAATTCCATTTGAATAAAATAAAAGAGAAAAGTTTAATAAGTTTAAAAACACAAAGAAAACCGATCTCCTCCAAAAAACCCAGGTCCGGGGTAAATCACTTCTTCTCCACCCCCCTCTCGACATGCCTGGCCAACCCTATTTACAGACATATGCACAGAACTAAACTATTAAGATTTTCGATTACAAGAGTTGTACCAGTTTTTTTTTAAATCAAGTGTACACCTAAGTAGACGTGTTATTGAAAGTGATTATTAGTGCAGTGAAAGAACATAAAATAAAAATAAAAACATATCATGTAAATACCCTAGCAGAAAACCGAAAAATCGAACATTGGCCCAAAAGAGAAAATATAAAAAGTAAGTACTAGTGAAAATTGAATTTTTTTCGTAAATTAATAAAAGTAATAATTTTCTTTTATTTCCGGTAATTTCTGTAGAGAGACTAATATAAATGAAAGTTTTCCCATTTTGCCGTCTCTAAATATTGATATGGAGAATGAAAGGCTCAATGAAAGGTGAATATGATAATTTTTATTTTTGATTTATTTTAAGCGCAGTAATCTCATGTACAGGGTGATCATTTTAAGTGCACCTTACTCGATTTTTCTGCTGTATTTTTAATCAAGGAAAAAACTTCAAAAATTATACTTATGTGCTTTTTTCTAAGGAATCCGAAAATTAAAAACAATTGAATGTCAAATAAAAAAAGAACGCCGAAAAACTGAAAAATAAAAAAATTACACCCCGCATTAATATGCGGAAATAGACATATGACATTCCGAATACTGATTAAATATGCGCGTCACATACATATCTTTTACTTCCGGTTTGACCGGAAATTGCCTTAATTTTTTTTATTTTAAATGATATATCCTGTATATTCAGCTCAATTTAAATAATTTCTTTCTGAATTCAGAAATATATATAACATCATCATAATCTTTCATATTTGATAAAAATATTGGAGTTTAAATTTATAATAACACAAATATATTTTTCATATTATTTCATCGCCTTTTCCACAGACCACATTTTCCATTCTCAGTTGAATGATGTGACACACACCACTTCCATTTTTTAGGAAAAATTTTTAAAATAATACTATGCATTAATAAGAAACGGTAAAATGGAAAATTTTTTTGTAGATTAACGAGTTAATTGTTTTGTTGTTTAGTTCTTTACCTATTTTTAAACAAAGTAAATAAAATAACTTCGGTTTTTTTTTTATTGTTTTTTACATATTAATTGCAGGACAAGGACGTATGAAGGGTAAGGTTAGCTACTACTTAGCTTATAAGCTTGACGCAATACAACTTTTTCGTCGGTTTATGTCGTACGAAACCTCTAGTACTCCGCCTCTGATAATTCAACATCTCCCGATCTGAAATGTTCCACTATGCCGTTCTGTAACTAGAACATCGGCCACCTTCGACATTCGCCGCGATAATTTCGGTTTGGCTGTATATATGCACCGTGGCCTGTGCGGGGTGTGGTAAAATCGAGACTATATTTCACTTGCATCTGATATAGACTCTTAAGGTATGTACTTTCATGTTATATATGAGATAAATTTAAATGAGTCTATACTATAGATAAAAAAAATAAGTATGTAGTTGTTTTTATTGAAGATTTTCTTATAATTTAAATTTATGTTGAGCCATAAAAATGTCTAGGCCAGATCCGGCTTGAACTAAATAACTAAAACATATATACAATATTCCCTAATAACTAAAATTTGATAGGCGCGTTCAAATGCCTTTTTTAAGATATTTCCATTTAGTTTAGGTCTTGTTCATGAATATGCACCAACCGTAACGAACATATGCATTCTGAAACTATAACTGCACATTTTATTTTATAATTTAAGATGTGAAATCTACTAATTTCTATATTCCATTTTTGCGATATTTTGACTTGACAGAAAATCAAGTTAGCCTATAACTAATGCCGGTTCTGGGCTTTACTTTAGTTTTGTCTTCAGATTTACTTTTATTCTCTTCTGCAGTGGTACCAATTTTTTTTAGAGTGAAAATGGTGACCAGATGGCAACTTTTTGACGTCTTGTATGAAAGTGATGGTTTAGGTAGTTCAAATCGAACGGAGTAGCTATTCAATTATTTGGTGGGACACTATAAAATCAAGAGTTATGAGGACGCCATGTTAAAATTGAAGAATATCAATTCAAAGTTTTGCAGCGCCGTTTATTCGAAGCTTGATCAATGCGCAAGAAAAACCAATAGATTTTTGGAGAAAAACAAGGAGTGGTTAAGTGTTAAATTTGTATTTGAACCCAAGAAGAAATTGACCCGGATACTGAGCCACAACCAGGAACATCATCTAGAGGTGAAAGGAGCCGTGTCCGTGGTCGTCCAGCTTTAAAATTTTTTGTGAGCAGTGAAAGAACCAAACATCGAAAGACTACAACACTATCATTGACAGTCGAAAGCGAGAAGCTGGCTTCGGCTGTAAGCAAAACTTATCTCAGAAGTAATTTTGACCACTCCAACTCGAGCCAGTAAAATGAGGAAAGCTCGGCAAAAGAGTCAGAAGTCAAAAGAAATAATTCCACTCGCCCCAGACGAAGCTCTGTCAGTAATGATTGAAGCGAAAGATAGCAAACACTCCTATCTTGTTCATATACGGGTAGCAAAAGAACATTTTGCCGATATCTATCCCCCCTATCACAAGCTTAAAGTTTGGCAAATTCGAGGAACCGTTTTCGAAAACAAGAAACGTACCGTACAGTAGAACTTCAGAGATAGAATAGGATTGCTCGAGGATATACCTAAGAGTGGAGGTAGCGGAACCACTAATGACGGCAACACGGCTCGACGATGTTTTGCTAACCTCACACTTTCCAGTGAAATTACGGGCATATATGAAGAAGTTATTACGCGATTTGGTATGATATTACGCACCTTATCTTGTGGTTATTCAATCGATGTGAGAAACCGCAAAATTGTATGTCGCTAAATATCTGTGGTATTATATGCCCGCTAGCGTACATAAAATACTATTTCATGGAGCCATAATAATCAAAGAAGCTATTCTACCTATCGGTCAATTGTCAGAAGAGGCCCAAGAATCAAGAAATAAGGATCTCAAACGTTTTAGAGAGAAACACACTTGAACAATTTCCCGTACAACAGGAAACCAAGATTTGCTGAACAGACTCCTTATAACTTCCGATCCAGTAATTTCATCTTTGCGGCAGTACCCACCATGAAAATATTCGAATATATCTCCTGAAGTTATTTCGTTATTAGAGGCACCCTCGCTAGAATCAAGGGAATCAGAATCTCCTAGAGTTCCACAGCCGGAGACACGAAGCAGCGAAATTTTTTTATCCGATGAGGAAGACGAGGACGTCAGTGACATAGAATTTTAGTATTAATCTTAATATTAATTATATGGGGAGGGGTGGTCATTTGAGCCAGGGGTCCTATGACGCATTCTATGTATCTCTTATAAGAAAACCAGCAATATCGCGCCAAATCGCGCATCACGTATTTAGTGGGTAAATCAACTATCTCAGTTAGACTAGATGCATTTAATAATAATAATAATAATAATAAACGACTTTATTTGTTATAATAACTGTTACAACCCATGTAACACTAATGCTCTTATTAAGATCTCCAAGGTCGCTTTAAAATTATACAATAAAACTTCGAATAAAACCAAATGATCTTCAAGACAAGCTTAGGATCACCATAAAGCAGCTTCTAGCCAAAAAGGGCCCATCCTAAAAGGGTTTTGAAGACTAAATTTTAAAAACTATATTAAAAACCATTTAGTTTTAATTTCATATTTTTAAAGAGTTCTTCAAGGCAACCTTAAATTTATGTATTAAAACGTTTTGCATTTAAAATAAAATTGCAGCAGACTAAATTGCCTTGAGAATCATTATAATTAATCCTAAAAGGGTTTTATTTTGTTTTAAAGTTGAACAACTTTATGCGTGAAATAGTTAAAACAACGGCAAGTCTCTAATGGGGTAGAGTGATAATATTTTAAACGTAACGCATATAAAGCTGATCAAAAATAATATTCAAATGCAAACTATTCTGGTAAAAATTACCAACGGATGGCACTTTTCTGAAAAAATATAATAAAATACTTCTACATAACTCGAGCGCCACCAATATAATGTTTTTTTATTATCTAAAAAATTTTTTAAAAATATCGTCAATTTTTATTTTGCATCTAAACATCCAAATGCATTTTTTTTATTAAATTGCATGTTTGAACACACCGTCCTTCAGTTATTTAAGAGGATGTAAAGCGCATATATTTCAATAATATTTTTTTTCTTTGGCTATTGAAAATATCCATCATGGCGGGTCTGTATCTTATATAAAAACTGATTGCAAGTTAATAGAACATTTTAAATCTTACAAGACTTAAAATAGCGTTTTATTTACCACTTTAAGTACAATTACTCTCCCAGACATTTATTTCCTCTTCCTTTTAAAACTGAGTTGCTTTAATATGTTCAAACTCGTGGCCTTATTGATTTAAAGGGATCTGGCGAGCGCCATGAAATCCTAACCTTAAAATTGTGCCGGTTTTGTGATTGCTGGATTTAGTGACTTCGTTTTAATTTAAAATACTTGTCACTAATATTTTCCATTTTAAATATGTCTTCTAATTTTCATTCATGCAAAAAGCACTGGTTCACTAAATCAGCAATCAGTTTATTGAGCAGATGGCGTTTTTTCTCCGATTATGGAGGGGGTAGAATTAGTTTTAATAAAGTCATCAAAAATCCAATAGGCATTTCTTTTAATCAAATTAAATCAAAACCTTTGAACTTTAAAATATTCTTAATTTACTCTTTAAAAAGTAAAAACTGTTTTAGGATTTAATGTGGAATTTCAATGAGCATATAGGCTTAAGATAAAATAGTTTTCTTAATGGGTTTTAATGACTACATCAAGGATACTCCATAAAACTACATTAAAACCATTTGTTCCAAAATGGATTGTTTTAAAACTAACTTGCTATTTAATTCTTTAAAAAGGCAAATTAGTTTTAAAATAGCCAATGTCAAGAGTATTATAAAACTAGTATAAGATCAATAGGGCATTAGGAGCAAACAGTTTTTTAATTTTAATTTAAAGTGCATTAAATCCTTTGCATAAGAATCAGTGGCCTTTAAGAACTTTTAATTTATCTTAAGGTAATTTTAAAACCACTATCATTTTATTGAACATGTTAAAGCACTTTTAAAACCTAAATAAATCAAAAGTATCTTAGAGTTGTTACTTGGGAATGTATGGCTACATGTAAAATAAAAACAATTTATTATTACAACAAAATGGCGAAGTTCGCTCTACCAGCACTGGAGGGTGCTGTAGCTTTCAGTTTGCATTTGTGAGTGGTGGTGGTGGTAGTAAAGTGGAGTTCTTGGCGCTCAAAAGTAAGTTGTAATTGTTTCATTTATTAGCTACTTTTACACTTTAGATATTCTATTTATTAAATGGTATGGATATATTTTCAAACAGTAACATGTTGATCATATAATCAAGTAGTTTCACGATGTTTATGATAATATTTTTGTTTAACATGTGTCTGTCAAATTTTAGGTTAAATGAGGTCCATTGAGTCACTACCGTGGGTGGACCATTGAGTCATTGGACCCCCATTCACTAGTTAATATATTTTTATTATCCATTTCAGGAAATTATAATGCCACATTTAAAAAAAAAAAGAAAACGGACAGAGTTCTAAACACGGATGCCATTAAATCGGCTATATTGGCCATTAGATCGGGATCTTCCATATGTAAAGCTGCCAAGGATAATGGGATTGATAAAGAAACGTTAAGAAGGCACTATAAAAAGTTGGTGAAACTAATGAGGAGACCATGGTTATTTCTCAAAACTATGGTTGGAATAAAATTTTCATCAAAGAGCAAGAAGACGTTTTGGTAAATTATATTTTAAAATGCTGTGAAATGGGATATGGTTTTTCAAGAGAACAAGCCCGGAAGCTTGCGTATGAAATGGCAGTTAAAAATGATATTAAGATTCCTGATAACTGGAAAAAATCTACTACAGCTAGAATTGAATGGTACACAGGATTTTACAAGAGACACCCCCAGCTCTCTTTAAGAAAACCGGAAGCTACCAGCCTAAGTAGGGGAACTTCTTTTAACCGACATACAGTGGGACTTTTTTTTACAATCTTGAAAAAGTGCTAAGGCGGCATCCTAACTTCATGAATGGGTCCAGAATTTTCAACCTGGATGAAACAGGTAATACTACTGTTCAAACGACTCATAAGGTACTGGCGACAAAAGGTGTTAGACAGGTATCTCAAAATACTAGTGCCGAGAAAGGAACAATGATATCTACGTGCTGTATCATTTCTTCACAAGGAATTAATTATCCTCCTGTAATGGTTTTCCCAAGAGTCAACTTTAAGAATGTAATGACTACAAATGCCTATCCTGGTACACTTGGGCTTGTCGAAAAATCTGGTTGGATGACTAGCAAATTTTAAACATGTAATGACCCACTTTGTCAAAGTTACTAGCAGTTCAAAGGCTAATCCATCTTTGCTTATTTGTGATAACCATGAAAGTCATCTCTCAATAGATGTTTCAGACATAGCTAAAGAAAACGGAGTCACGATATTAACATTGTACCCGCACACCTCTCACAAGCTACAACCTTTAGACGTTGCTATCTTCGGTCCATATCAAAATCATTACAACATTACAATAATTGGATGTTGAAAAATCCCTGACAGACCGTTACTATTTATGAAATAGCTTCCTTCGTTCATGAAGTGATGAACAAAGCCATGACACCTGAAAATATCAAAGCTGGTTTTCGTGCAAGTGGAATATTTCCATTTAATTGAGATATTTTCAGATCGAGACTTTGCTCTCAGTGAAGTAACTGATCGACTAAACTCCGATAATAATAAAGATGTTGAACTTTTATCATTATCTGCCAATATAACCTTAGCTGGAAGTTCCACCGAAAACGAGAGTTTAAATGAGACATGTGTGGCTGATATTACTGATGAAGAAAATAACATAATCAATGGTGTTGTAAGAGAAACAGCAGCAAATATTCAAGCTGAAAATGAAGCTTCTCCACCTCAAACACCAGCATCTTTAGGAAACGTTAAAAAAAAATTATAACACCAGAAGAATACCGTGGTTATCCTAAAGCAAGAGCAAGAAAAACTGTAAGAAAAGGAAGAAAAAAAGGAAACACAATTATAGCAACTGATACCCCAGTAAAAAAGGAACTGGAAGAAGCATATAAAAAAAGAAGTACCTTGCAGACAAAAAAATTACTAAAGAGAAAAATCTTTAATGAATAAAATATAAAGAAAGGCAAAAAACCCAAACATCCTCAGCCCCAATCCTCGTCGTCAGAAGATGATGAACAAATCTCTGTTCATTCAGACACAAGTTGTGCAGAATGGGAAGAGGATATGTATGTGAAGAAGATGAAAAAATTCTACCATTGCTAGATAAAGACATTTCCTCCATTGAAGAATGACCCACAAATAGACCATTTTGTTCTTGTTGAACTGTTCAATAAAAATGGTCTAGGATTGTTTTATATAGGAATAATTTTGTCTACAGATGAAAACCGAGATTTTGAGATCAGTTACATGTGGAGAGCTGAGGAATCCGCAAGAAAATTTGTATTTCCAATAATTCCTGACCTGGCTGGTATTACCATTGGCGAAATAAAGACGATATTGCCTAAGCCGAAATCATTTGGTACCAAGAGACAGTCTCGAATTTTTGATTTTGAATTAAATTTCTCAAACCTCAAAATGGGTTAGTTAAGTTGGTTTAGTATTTCCCTCATACTTGTTACAAATATATAAAATAAAGTGTTAAGAGCAAATCTATGTATTTAATATTTTTATAATAAGAAATTCTTACTCTTTGACCTGATTTGGCTCATTGGACCCCAGGTACCGACTCATTGGTCCCCATAACCTGGGGTCCAGTGAGTCAGGGTGCTCCATTGAGACAGTCGTAATTTTTCAGAAGTATCTAAATACTTGTTTTCTCAGGTATCATATAATTATTACTGTAAATATATAGTTGTTACAGATATAACAGAATTTTACTACTACGATTTTAATAGTTATGCGCCAGAAGAAAAAAGTGGCTCAATTGACCCCCCCCCTCTCACTACTATTTGGTAATAGGTAACGCATTTTATTGGGATTCAATTATTTTTGTTAGTAATTTCTAAATGAACAAAAAGTCTAAGTAAATTCAGTTAATAACCTTATACCCCCTAAAAGTTACCCCCCGGGTAATTTAAATTTTTCTATTATCTTTTCCACGTAAAATCTAGGATTCTAAAGCCCTTTAGCCCATTTTCAGATTTTTGGCCACTTATCGAATTTACTGGCCCTCTGCGATGGTGCTGTAATAATTCCTAGTGATATTAATGTACAATTCTTTAATAATAAAATGTTAAGTACAGTTCATTTCAATATAAGTGCATGGCATAATTTTGACGAATTACTTTTATAACACAGTCTTACAAGCTTACTTTTTGTGACGCAATTATATTTAGTGAAACACATCAACGTCATTCAGTGAATCAATTTAATATACTTGGTTATAAAACATATTATAATTTTGGCGACTACAATAAAATTTATAGGATGCTCATTTATTAAAACATATTAACGCTTACATTCAAAACGTAAGAAACTCACACGTAACAGTCAGTAAAATAAATTTTGAAATTAACAAAATATCCTTTGGCATCACAGCATTATACAGATCTCCCTCTACTAAAAAACAAGATTTTATTGAGGACATTGATTTATATTTAGCTGAAAAATTAAATAAACAAATAGAAATATTCACTGGGGATATTAACCTAAATTTATTAGAAAAAAAAAATGACAACCATGTAAATAGTTATTTATCCATTTAGCCCCACCATGGCTTTGAGACATACATTATTGTACCAACACATATTCCTACGTTAACTTCTTTGGACCACATTTTCATAAGAAATAAACTAAAAAAGCCAACCTACTTCATACTGATATTACAGATCATTATCCAGTTATGTTAAATACAAAAGTATGTTGAAAATAATATTAAAACACACACAATAGTTAAAACTGACTATACCAAATCTAATGCAGTCACAAGATTGGTTAATTGTGACATCAAACAACAATCTACATGAAGTAACTGATATATTCACCGGCATCATTTATACAAACTTACTTCAACAGTCAAAAATGATAGGAATCCTAAAAACAAAAGAACACCGTAAAATAAAACCTTGGATCACAAATGGTGTTGCGGTTTCACCTGTCATGGCAACACATAGAAGGGAGCTGCAGGTTTTCTCCTGGCAGCAGAGTAGATACTTAATTGTATCTTATTTGGGAAGGACTGTATCATGTTTTTCTACGGTTGGTTTGCAGATTGAATAAAGTATTAGCAGAGTGGGTTTCTAATATTTTTAATTTTAGTAAAACCTTTACAACTGTTCAGTCTGAAATCAACAACAGTTCTGCGCCACTTTTAAGAGAGTCATAGTTACGACCGCCCCGGGGGGTCTGGGGGCCGGGAGGCCCCCATTTCCCGACCGCTCTCGACTTGGGAAAGAAGCCAAGCGGAACCCCAGAGGGATCCTGGCGGTTGCACCGGTTTAGCCCCGCCTCCGAAATAATGCACCGCTGGGACCACCACTTACAGGTGGAACGCTCCTAAGGAGAGAATACCCCGATATGGCAGAACTTTTGTCGACGGGCCAGAATCAACCAGCTTACTATGACTGTTTTGCGATTAAGGTCCGCAGAGACCACTAGGTGACTACGTGCCGACTCCGCCTTCCTTATACCCTACTGACCGGGTTCGAGACTTCTTTGTCGACATTTCATCAAACCTTCGATCGCGATTAACGCATTCTTAGGACCTAGCTGAGGTTAGGAGGGAATCGTCAATCTCGGATACTAGCTCTAGGGCAATCAGGAGCCGACACCTCGAACGACGGACGGCCCGTCCATACTCATCTTAAGGGCATGCACGTTTGGAAAATCTGAACCTTCCATGCTGCCCCCAGTCAACGAATACTGCCCCTGCGAGGCCGTTCCCTAAGGAGAGGTACCAATAGCGAACTTGGTAGGGCTCCTCTCTCCCGCAGTGCCTGTGTTGAGACCGAGGTCTCGCGTTGAACAGGTAATCGTCGTGAATCCCGAAGGAGACTCTACCACATATCAGTGCTGGGTACTGCGCCCTTTGCCCGAATAATCGGGATCGGGTGGCAAGTACACCAGCTTTAGGGGTAAACGCCATGTGGTCTACATTGATGTTGGCTCGCGGTTCATCTCGGATACTAGCTTAGCCCCCTCTTCAGGAACCAGGCTAAGCCGACGACACCTCAAGCGATGACCACTACATCTACGGAGTTGACCTCGAATACTAGTACTCGCCGACCCCTAGTTAGCCACAAGGGTTTATCGGCGAGCCCGACATCTCAAACGGGCTCCGCACATGAAGGCAACAACAACCGTTTACCCGCTAAACCTTTACAACTGTTCAGTCTGAAATCAACAACAGTTTTGCGCCACTTCACCCTAAGTTCGGTGTTTTTACTCACTTCACGCACACATAATCAAAATTAACCACTCAGTTCACCATTACTTACTAACAGTCTGATATGAGAAAAAAACTTATTAGATTTACAACAGTTAATTATTTAGAGAAAGCAGCGGACAAGAGACATTTTCATTAAATTCAGTGGTTCTTTTTCTATTAGGATACAACAGAGAATTTGTATATAATATACTGAAACTTATAGTTCTTAAAATTTCACTCAATAACTGCGATTTAGTGTTTATTATTAGATTTGCATATCGTAGCGAAAATAAAAATAATAGAGCTCTTTGGCTCAGAGATACATGTGTTTTCAAGTTCGTAATGAATACTGATGACTAAACCTGGCCAAGGTCATTAATCCTACAGAGACGTACGGGTATGTATCATATCACAATACTTGAATAAGTATAATAATAAAAACAAAAATATTTTATATATTGTGATGTATGTTTTTGTACTATTTCGTTCGCTTTAAATTCTTTTTTATGTATTTCCTTATATTTTGTAAGCTTAGTGCTGCACATTATTATTAAACTGTTAAATGACGTTCACACATGTACATTGTATATCTAAGTGATAATAATAAATAAATAAATAAATAAAATAAATGGAAATAAATTTTATTAATACTGGTACACATTATAAAAATATGTACAAAACTCACCTTCTGAAGCAGATTTATGAAGTAGCTTGGTTGTCGTTATCACAAACCGGAGCACTTCTATAATAACTATGTAGCATTAGATATGTTTCTACAGCTGTCTCAGTACGCGATGTTCGCTGTGGTGAAAAAATATGTTTGTATTTTGAAAAGGACCGTTCGACATCTACGGAAGCAATACAGGCATAAGTAAAACACTCTGTGAACTCACCAGGACACAGTGTGTGAAATGCTCGAAGCCGTTTAGGAGATTTGAGAAATACTTTTCTTGTATTTGCTATTAATGCATCTACCTCTGGAAAATATTTTCGAATCGTTTCTGCTACAAGATGGAACGCATGCACTTTACACGTAACATGTAAAAACCTACAATCGTCTCTTTGAAGAAAACGGCCCACCAAACGCATTGTCGCAGCACCGTCGGTCACAAACATCAACACTTGACTTGTTGACAGTTCAAATTTTTCGAAAGTCTCCAACACCACCCCCGTAATTGTTTCGCCAGTACACGCAGTTAGTCTTTTGCTAGCTAGTAAAAGTAGAAATGTTGGTTTAACAGGGTCGAGTACACACTATAACATTTAAAATAGAATTTTTTTTATAATCTGTCGTCTCGTCAACACATAACCACAGCAGTGTATTTTTTAATGCACATTTAATCCTATTTACAATGTCTTCACGAAAACTTGGTACATATCTACGTAACGATGAACGACTTGGTAAATTCACCTGGGGATTGTATTTATTCCAGAATTCCCGAAATGCCGGTTTATCTAATATGCGCAGGGGAACATCACAGGCAATCAACAATAACAGTAAATCAAACATAAACTGAGGTTCCAAAGATGACACGCCATTTTTTTAATTTTTATGCCGGTTATCATTGACATGAATTTTGCAGCCGTATTTATTCCAGCACATTAAGTCTTGATCACAAACTTTACAAATTATTTTACATCCATCATGGAATAAATCCGGAAATTCACCGATTTTATTCACTTTATCAGCGTACGGTCGTTTTCTGCTCTTTACGCTCAACATTATTTATTATTTATTAGTACTCTATGCATCGACCGACAGATAACAACTGAAGTGTGTCGTGTCATTGTCATCGTAAACAAGCGCGTGATGGCATTGGTATTGCGCTCGACCCTGATTCTATCGCTTGGCCAGGCTTGCTGATGACACAGATTAAACACTGTGACTTAAGGGCTCTTGATTAGTTGAAATTTTCAGGTTCTGGGAAAGCTAGGGTAGCACGCAGTGATTTATGTTGTCAAGGGAATGTACAGGCATAGCTATAAGTGCATAAGTAGGTATAAGTAGAATAAGTTTTTGATTAAAAATGAAATATATAAAATTAATTTTAGTAGGTGTAAGTAGAATAAGTTTTTGATTAAAAATGAAATATATAAAATTAATTTTCTTTTCAAGTTGGAATGTGAAATTCCAACAAATGGCATCATTACATCAATAAAAGAATATAAATCGTTTAGGAATCGCTTACAAAGTATCGTCAATCATGCTAAAAATAGTTATTACAGAGATCAAATATTAAACAACAAACACAATTTAAAAAAATATATATCAAATAATATCAGAAGCCACCAATGAAAACACAAACAATAAAAAAACAATTGATTTACAAATTCTAGACGAAAATAACAAACCATTTAATAATGATAAGGAGATGGCAAATTTTTGTAATAATTATTTTAGTAATATTGCAATTGACGTCAAAAAAATTCCATTGTCCCAAAATATTGGTAACTTTCAAATATCCAACAATAACTACAATGTTTCTTAAACCAGTAACCGAAAAAGATATTATTAAGGGGCCTAGTCGGAAAAAAACCTCGGATAGCTGTGTCACTCTCTAGAAAGTTTTTATACATGCGCCGCTGAATAATTTTGCTCTTGACTATACCTTCACTGGACGTTTTATTCACCGACTTCATTGAGGTGCGATTCCCGATTGATGTATCACTTCCTTGCTCCATTTGTAGTGACAAAGATACTTATTTAGAAAATTCATTTTAACCAAATAGTACGGAATAAAAGTGTGAAACTTGCTGAGCATAATTATGAAGATTCATTCTAGAAGACATGTATGAATTTTACCTCAAATTTTACCGACTGATATCATAATTCAGGAGCTGTTCACGTTCAAATTTCACTTATATTTACAGTATAAATTTTCCCTACATAAAGTGAAAATTAATTAAAATAGATATACATGTACCCTCTAGTACACTTTCAACTACTGATTCTCCAAATTTGGTGTAATTTGACCAAACCATATGGAAGAAATAAATTTTGAAAAATTACCTTACAAACACTGGTTCGATTAGCCTTCTTAATCATATAAATTCGATTCTTTAACTTCAAGTGTTCCAACAAATATTACAAATTTTGAATCAATGGTGCAGAATCAAACACAAAAATGTGAGCTAAAATTGCTAAATTACAACATACAATATATTATTGAATCAGAGAATATATCAGAATGTACGAATAAGAGTATATGTAATGGTAAAAATATAAATCCAGGTATACAGGGTGGGGTAATAGTGCGTCGGACGTCGGACCTCGATATCTCGGGTTCTACGATAGCTAGAAATTTTTTAAAAAATTGCAAGTAAACTAGATAAAAAAGTCTATAACTGGAAATTATTTTCGAACATACAGGGCGAGCCAAGACGAAATTACAGGACCAAGTGGCTTTTTTTAAATGGAATGCTATGTATATATCAGTACATTTTTTGAAGCCTCTTTCTAGGCTCTATTCATTCCTATATTATTATTGGCTATCTCCCAACCACTTTGATGTAATGAATTTTTTTGTTGAAATAATGCCATCTGCAGATGGATATTAAAAAAATCACCACAGTCACAATTATGGGTTTTAAGAAAAACTTATGTGAATACCAGTTACGAGACATCTAATTAATGTTTTTGAATCATTTTCATTTCCTAAAAATGTACAGGGTGGCCAAAAATTAGTATTCAATTAAGAACTTTTTAAATTGAATTTTCTCAATTTTTTCAAATGGAACACCCTGTATATTTTTCAAGGATGTGATGTAAAAATGAAAAACGAACATTTTTTGTAAGTACTTCCCTATGGCTAATTGCAACCATTTTCGTTTTATCGAGCAATAATTACAACATTCAAAAATAAACTTAAAAAAAGGGTTTCTTCAAATAACTCAGTAGAAAAAATTATAATAAATGTTCCACATGTTGGCCATTTTGATTGACACACATCTCTATGCACTTTTGAAATGAGGTTCCCACTGTTCCTAAAACTGCCGGTGTGATAGATCTAGAGGCAGTTATTATTCTTTTCCTTCATATTTTGTACTGTTGTTGGTGTGTCTCTATAAACAATTTCCTTCACGTATCCCCATAAAAAGAAATCCATTTTTGTAAGATCTGGGGATCTAGCAGGCCATTTAGTAGGTCCATTTCTTCCAATCCATTGATGAGGGTAGGTATTATTTAAGTGGTCTCTAACTGCATTTAAATAATGTGGTGGAGCACCATCTTGCTGAAACCACATCCAATTTCGAATTCTTCCAGGGAGATTTACCAATAATTGTGGCAGATAGTTTTCCAGAAAATGAAGATAAATAGCTCCAGTCAATGTACCATCAAAGAAATGTGGCCCTATTACATGTTCTCCAATAATTCCTCCCCAAACGTTTATAGACCACTCCCCAAACGTTTATAGACCATCTGTGTTGGTTATCAAGTTGCATAAAAAAGTGAGGATTTTCCGAAGCATAATAATGGAAATTGTGCCTATTAACAAATCCATTTTTATGAAAAGTTGCCTCATCAGTGAATAAAACATTATTGAAGAAGTTTACCTCTGGCCCAATTACAAAATTGTAGGCGCTTTTGAAAATCGTCATCAGATAATTCCTGGTGCATTTGAATATGATATGCATGCAACTTATTTGTTTTTAAGATTCGACCCACAGACCGTCTACTTATTCCTACTAATGAGGTCACTTCTCTTTGACTAACATGGGGATTCTCAACCGTTGCCAGCATCACAGAAAACTCATTTTCTTCGTTCACAACACATTTTATTCTTTCACTTTTTTTATATTCGACATTTCCAGTTTCCAGAAATCTATCGAGAAAGTTTTGGAAGCTGCTAACATCAGGAAGCCTTCTTTCAGGATAACGTTGAAATTCTATTGGCAAGTAAACAATTTCTGTCTGACTCGCCCAAAACAAAAAGTCATGTCAGTTCCGCTTTATTAAGATTCATATTGTAAAATTCCAAATATTTTAAATTCAATACAAATTGTAACTAACAACCGATAAGTGTGATAAATGCTCCTTTCTACATGACAATTTATACCAAACTGAGGTTTTATTGTTTGTCGAATAACGAAAACAGCAAAAAATTTACAAAAAAACATTACAGTAAAGGACTGGTTAAATATTATTTACTCATTCTAATGGAAATGGTCCCACTGAATGGCCTTATTTCAAAATTGCATAAAGACGTGTGTCAATCAAAATGGGCAACACGTCGAACACCTATTATAAATTTTTCTAATGAATTATTTGAGGGAACCTCTTTTTTTTAAGTTTATTCTTGAATTTGACACTTATTTATTTATAAAATGAAAATGGTTGCAATTAGCCATAGGGAAGTACTTACAAAAAATGTTCGTTTTTCATTTCTACATCACATCGTCGAAAAATATACAGGGTGTTCCATTTGAAAAAATTGAGAAAATTCAATTTAAAAAGTTCTTAATTGAATACTAATTTTTGGCCACCCTGTACATTTTTAGGAAATGAAAATGATTCAAAAACATTAATTAGATGTCTCGTAACTGGTATTCACATAAGTTTTTCTTAAAACCCATAATTGTGACTGTGGTGATTTTTTTAATATCCATCTGCAGATGGCATTATTTCAACAAAAAAAGTGGTTGGGAGATAGCCAATAATAATATAGGAATGAATAGAGCCTAGAAAGAGGCTTCAAAAAATGTACTGATATACATAGCATTCCATTTAAAAAAAAGGCACTTGGTCCTGTAATTTCGTCTTGGCTCGCCCTGTATGTTCGAAAATAATTTCCAGTTATAGACTTTTTTATCTAGTTTACTTGCAATTTTTTAAAAAATTTCTAGAATCGTAGAACTCGAGATATCGAGGTCCGACGCACTATTGCCCCACCCTGTATATTATCAAAATGTATGTGGCTTGAACTCTAAAACAACTCAACTTTATAATAATATTAATCTTGAAGAGTATTTAATTTAGGTTTTTGTTGAAATATGGTTAACAGTGTTAACGATACAAAATTGTTTGGTAGTAATTTTATTGTCTTTCGGTATGATCGAAATTCTGAGCATACTGGAAAATCTAAAGATGGTGGGGTTCTTATTGCCATACACACTGATATATTCTTTGAATCAGTAAATTTTAATTATAACAATCCTAATATCGATATTATCCGTATTCAAATTAAATGTAACTTTATGTCGATCCTCATAATAGTTGCATATATACCACCCGGTACATCTTTGAATGATTATATACATTTATATGAATCACTAACACCACTTCTCTTAAAGTACGATAAATTTTTAATTGTAGACGACTTCAATCTTAAGCAGCTGGCAGGTTTTTATGATGACAAAAACCTGTTAGATCCCCTTGTAAGTGAATTTCAACAATTATCAGATTCACTGGGAGCCAAACAATATAACTACATCAAAAATATCAATAATCACTTACTAGATATTGTAATTAGCAACTTTAAGTGTGATGTCACTAAACACGACCTGAGTTTAGTACCAGAGAATATACATCACTCAACACTAAATATCTCAGTTAATATTGAAATTGTAAAAGCAAAAAACGATACGCATTGGTTAACTTCAACTATCGAAAAGCAGATTTTCAAAAAAATGTATTAACCTCTTTGCTGATATTGACCGGCAATCTCCGTCATGTTATCAAGATGTTAATCAAGCAACATCTGCTTTCTACGACAATATTAATATAGTTCTTACTCAGTGTGTGTCAAAAACAAAAATTTATACAAAAAAAAAATACCCTCCCTGGTTTACCAAAGAGATCATAATACAAATTAAAGAAAAAGAGTGCAGTCGAAAATTAAACAAGAAGCATTATATTTTGGATTGCTTAAACAATTACAAAGAAATAAGGACAAAATTAAGGTATGACATTAACCTTGCCACCAACAGTACTTAGAATCCATAGAACAAAATATTAACAATGACCCTGCTAAGTTTTGGTCATACATCAATTCAAAAAAAAGTAATGATCGTATACCATCAGTTATGTATTATAATAATTTAGAGTGTGAGAACCATAAAGATATATCTGATTATTTTTCCATCGTTTATAGTAGTGATACTAAAAATACTGATAAAACGTTCCGGAAAACATAAACATGAACTCTGTAAATATTAATAACATATCTAGAAACGACATTCTTGATGCCATCAATAAGATTAAACCTAAAAAATCTATGGGAGTTGATAAAATCCCATGCTATGTTGTAAAGGGTTTAAAAGAGTTTTTTTTATCGAACCTTTACATTTTATATTAAATCTATCTCTAAAAACCCCAAACTTTGCCTGACTAGTAGAAAGTAGGGAAAATCTGCCCAATATTCAAAAAGGCGGACAAGATCCATGTAGAGAATTACTGACTTATAGTTATCCTATTCTGTTTTGCTAAAATATATGAAATTATAATATATAAATAATATCTTTACATGTAGCACCACAAATATCACAATTTCAACACTGGTTTTGCCGCAAAGATCTACTAACACTAATCTTACGGTTTTTTCTTCTATCATACATAAAGCCTTTGAGGAATGCTGGCAAGTGGAAGTTATCAACAAAGATTTTTCAAAGGCTTTTGATAAAGTTAACCATCATATTCCATTGTCTAAAGCTAAATGCATGTATGGTTTTACAGAACAACTCATAAAACTAATAAATTCTTATTTATCAAATCGTCCATTATATGTTGTCAACAATAACAGCGAGTCCAGGACATTTTTGCCACTTCGGGCGTTCCACAAGGAAGCAACCTGGGCCCGTTGTTATTCTTGATGTTCATAAATGATACTATAAACAACGTAGACTTGTCATATTATTATTTGCAGACGATATAAAAATTTTTATGAACATATCGGTTGAATCAGACTGCCTTCAGCTCCAAGAAAGTATTGATCATCTCTATGACTGGTCTAATACTAATAAACTGTCCTTTAATATCAACAAATGCTGTGCTTTGACATACGAGAAAGAAAACCATAATCAATTTTGAATATATTATGAATAATGAACCTCCATGGAAAATAAATGAAATGTTGGATGTCGGAATTCTAATGAAGACCAAACTACACTGTAATAATCATATTAATTTGATAGGAAGTAGTACCTTAAAGACAGTGGGATTTATTTATCGGAATAGTAAAGAATTCAAAAATACAAAAACAATATTAACATTATACTATAGTTTTGTTCGTAGCAAACTAGACTATTGTGCAGTCATATGGTCATATTACAATGAACATATCTCTAAAATCGAAGTTCAAAAAAAGTTGTTGAAATTCACTTACTATAAGGAGCATGGGAAATATCCAATCTACATCAGTTACAATGATTTGTCAGTAAAATATAAATTAACATCTTTACAAAAGAGACGAATTATAATAGACCTTATGTTTCTGTATAAAATCTGCAACAATTTAACCGACTGTATGTACCTGTTGTATGAAATATACTTTAAAGTGCCTGACAAGAGAACTAGAAAAAGCCTAACGTTTCATATAAACTGTCCTAGAACAAACTACCTTCAATCATCACCTTTAACAAGACTATGCATTGAGTACAATATATGCAACAATAACAATATAATTGATATTAATTTAACAGTATTGGGAATTTTAAAAATAATGTAACTGATGCAGTAAATTGATGTGATTATTATTATAAGTAGTATTAATAATTTTAATTTAAAAATTTAACTGATTTTATTTACCACTTTGTTACTATGACACATGTCCATCTCGCATGTGTTAAATTCTATGATGAACTATCTGCAATTTTTGAGATTCACGTACCTGTTTATAGTACCAAAAGACATAGCTATCCAACGTGGTATACGACGGAAATTATTAATAACATAAAACTCAAAAACTATTATTTTAATAGATATAAGAAAACCGA
Source organism: Rhamnusium bicolor (assembly GCA_029963845.1). Classification (NCBI taxonomy): domain Eukaryota; kingdom Metazoa; phylum Arthropoda; class Insecta; order Coleoptera; family Cerambycidae; genus Rhamnusium; species Rhamnusium bicolor. The sequence goes on along the minus strand of JANEYF010002889.1, from coordinate 361,533 downwards.
ACACATCATAAACTTAGATAATTTTAAGAGGCTAAGATCGCTAATAAAATTACAAATAAGAACCGCTTTTAATCTGTATCTAACTACGGTACAGCAATCCATTATAAACGACCCTGCATACTTTTGGAACTACGTTCACACTAAGAAGAGTCAAACTAGAATCCCTGCCAAACTAAACGACAATGATATTGTTTTTGATACACCACAGTCTATAGTCGATGGTTTCTGTGATTACTTTAGTGCGGCTTACTCTCACTCTGATCCATCTGTAACTACAACACCTGCTTTTAATAATAATCTCCCACATATAAATATCACTGAATTTACGGAAGCCGACATTTTAAACGCTACTAAGAAAATAAAAAAACAAAATGACTGCTGGACATGATCAAATCCCCAGTTTCCTTATTAGGGACTGTAGATATGCCCTCGTTGAACTATTAGTGATATTATTTAATCTGGTCATTAAAACGAGTACATTTCCTAACGTCTGGAAAATGGCTCGTGTGTGCCCAATTCACAAGTCAGGTAATCCTTCCTCGCTAGTCAATTATAGGCCTATTTCTGTATTGTGTAATTTTGCAAAGCTCCTGGAGATATCGTTGTATAATCACATCTATCCAAACGTAAAAAATCTAATATCACCTGCTCAGCATGGAATCATGGGAAATCGCTCTGTCACAAACCTGCTGTACTTTACTCAATATGTGTGTAATATAATAGATAATCAAGGTCAGGTGGATGTGATCTACACGGATTTTTCCAAAGCATTTGACCGCATAGATCACAACATAATTCTTAATAAGCTTACTAACTTTGGATTCACTAACACACTATTAACACTTTTCACGTCATATCTTTCCGATAGAGCTCAATACATTACATATAATGGCTTTGTATCTAAACAGTTCATAGCTAGCTCGGGAGTACCGCAGGGGTCAAATTTGGGCCCCCTCTTGTTTCTTCTATTTATTAATGACCTGACTGATGTTATCGATTACTGAAAAACTTTTATTTGCAGACGACCTTAAAATCTTCCATGCCGTCAATAATATTGAGGATTGTGGATTTATTCAGAGGCAGCTATCTAAAACTGAGTCATGGTGTACATCAAACAAATTATATATGAATATTGACAAATGTAAGGTGATCAGTTATACTTTAAAAAAACAATTTATATCTTTTACATATGTACTAGATTCAGCCAAGTTAAAACGTTGTGAAATTACCAAAGACTTAGGTATTTTATTTGATAATAAATTTTCATTCAATGAACACATCAATACGATAACATCATCAGCCTTAAAAATGCTGGGTTTCATAACCAGGAACTGCCGTAACTTTAATGATGTTCTAGCATTAAAGACACTTTATTTTTCGTTTGTAAGATCTAAATTAGAATATGGATCCATTATTTGGTATCCATATTATGATCTTCAGAAATCAGCAATCGAGAGAGTACAGAGGAAATTTTGCAAGCTCTTATACTACAAAGTTAACGGAGTATATCCTGAAATAGGATATAATCAATATATGTTATATGAAGAACTCGAAATGCCATCTTTATATTTAAGGAGGATATTATCTACTTTAGCTTTTGTTTTCAAATTAATACATAACAAGATAGACTGTATTCCTATGGCCCATTAGTTTATAACAACTCGACCATTTTATTTAACTTATATTTTATTAATTTTAACTGACAATATCATATGCCCCTATTTTATCTTATTTATCTTTTATGTATTTTTTAATATATATATATTATGTATTCTTTTGACGTTCTGTTATATTTTGACATTTGTTTATATTTTATCTGTTTTATATTTATGTGTTGTATATTACGTATTTTTTCTCTTGCTTTATGTTTATGTTGACTTGCCAAATGTACATTTCTGTATCCTCATATTGGTGAATAAATATTATTATTATTATTATTATTATTATTATTATGTCAATGCTACAATTTCGAGTACCGAGACCAGCCTCTAGGCAAACTGAGTTGCTTCATTTGCCAATTGCTAGAACTAACATACTTTTAAAGTCACCATTGCATACGATGAGCACTAACTTAAACCAAATAGCTAGTCATAGTGATATAAATAATATGTCTCTTGATAATTTTATTAGAACAGCAATGCAGCATCTTGGAAATGTAATTTAATTTGAAATATGCTCTTTCATATCTATAACATCTCTATTAATTCTTTCATACTTTTAATTTTATATTTCATATTTATATCTTGCATTCGATGAAAAATGATGATAGTTTAGATAGATAGATATATAGTTTAATTTTGTAATTTTGTACTTTTCAATTTAATACGCATTGATTGCTACTCACTGCTTACTACTTTTATTTAGTTATTTATAGTTTTTATGAATATTTTATATTATATTATATTATGTTATAGTTTTTAAGTATATTTTTAATTTAACTTTTTTTTTAACTATACTGTTGTCCTGTAATTGGATTCTGTAATCTGTTGGGCAAATAGATCAATAAATAAATAAATAAATAAGAATATATTTTAATATTGTCCAAATTATTGTCTGCAGATTTTAGTATACCTAGTGTGTGTTTAATTATAAGTTGCTTATACCTAAGTTTAGCTACACTCTGTAAGGCCTAGTGCTGTTGTAGTGTTTGAATAAATAATTATAAACTTGATGATATTTCGAACAGTATATCGAGATAAATACACAATATTACCTGATTTGCCCGATCTTGATAAAGAAACTATTATTTTCCATACCTCCTCACAAACGGCCTCTCTTCTGGTCATTTTAATGTTTCTTTTTACTACAAATTAACTTAAAACTTCATATGTCATGCTACTCAAGCGCTTAAAAACGTCAAACTAAATTAATTGTTACTGTCAAGTTCAATTATTGCACGGTTAGCGATTTTTACTAAATATGGGTTGTATAATAATAACTGCCGTCTTACATTATCAAGGGCTGTATCGACTTCTTCATTTATCCACTGAAATATTTATTTAATTTGAGTTTAAAAACTAACACATTTCCTGACATTTGGAAAGAAGTTAGAATATGCCCTGTACATAAGAAAGGAGATAAATATAATATTGTTAATTTTAGGCCAATTTCCATACTTTTAGTCCCTGCTAAATTATATGAGTATGTATTGTACCAAGTCATTTATAGCTCGGTAAATAATCAAATATCAGTCTATCAGCATGGTTTCATGAGAAATAGATCTACTTCTAGTAATCTAACTAACGTCACTCAGTTTATATCAGATGCCCTAAATGACAGAAGTCAGGTATATGTTGTCTACACTGACTTTCAAAAAAGCTTTCGACGCAGTACCACATAGTTCTCATCTGTAAACTTAAAAATGAATTTGGTTTTCATGATAATTTTCTAAAACTTATTGAATCATATTTACAAAATCAAAAACAAAAAGTATATGTAAATGGATTTTCCTCAGAATATTTTTACGCTATATCTGGAGTCCCGCAGGGTTCCATCCTTGGGCCTTTGTTGTTCTTTATGTACATCAATAGTTTAACTGAAATAATACAATCGTCGAAATATTTACTCTTTGCAGATGATCTAAAAATTTATGCCAGAATTGGATAAAATTACCGACTGTCTTGAACTTCAAGATGATATAAATGAAATTCATAATTGGTCTTCTAAAAATAAATTATTTTTGAACATAGATAAATGTCATATAATGTCTTTTTTCTCGAAAAATTGATCCTCTTATATATGACTATAATATGAATGGAATAACACTGACTAGGGTTGAAACCATGAGGGACTTGGGTGTTACGTTTGACTCTAAACTTAATTTTAATAGTCATATCTTATCCATTACAAGCAAAGCTACTAAAATGTATGGTTTTATTGTTCGTAACACCAAAAAGTTTACAAATATATCATGTATAAAACTGCTTTACATAACTCTTGTGAGAACTCAATTGGAGTACTGTGCTATGATGTGGAATCCTTTTTTTATCAGAATCATATTTATGATATAGAGAAAATACAAAACAGGGTCTTTAGATTCTTCTATTTTAAGGAAACTGGTATCTATGATGTAACTACACCCAAAACTGAACTTTTAGAAAGATATGGTCTTCATGCACTTGAGAAACGGAGGAAAGTTAACTTTATTATTTATTTACATAAATTAATGCATGGTAAAATAGATGATTCCACATTCCAATCATTATTCTATCTGAATGTGCCTGTTCATCCTACAAGAACATTTAGAACTTTTTTTTTAAAACGTGCAAATACAAATTATCAATTAAACTCCCCTTTATATATGTAGTATATTTAATACAATTCAAAATAATTGTGATATATTTGCCCTTTCTTTAAATGCTTTAAAAAATGTACTAAGTGATTTATTATAATGTTGTTGAGTTTCCAGAGGGTTTCCGTGAATTAGGGGTATTGCCTGTTGAATACTTTAAACAAATAAATAATATAATTTCGTATACATCAGCACATGACACGTTTTGTTTTGTCTACAACAACAAACATAACTTTTTTTGTATACATTGTATGCAAGTGATAAACAATGTTATAGTTAGATTCTGTATTATGATTAACATTTGAATTATAAAATTCAAATTTCATGTAACTGTGCCAACTAATATGGGGCAGGGCTCGTATTATGGCGTATGTGCATGCAGACTGTGCCCGGGTTAGTGTAGCGGTTCAAGTGTGTTAGCTATATTGGCCATCATCACATCGTTCGTATGTTTTGTTATTTATTAAATTATAAAAATGAGAAATGTTGTTAATTTAAAAATATCTAAATCAGCAAAAAAACACAATTGAAACACGTACTGACGTCAAAAGCCAGAGCAGCATAACAGCACTGTTTTTTTACAGCTACACCATTGGTATTCTCTTGTAGTTGGTATAATTAGTCCCTTTTAAAAGTTGATAAATGCAACATGTGCAGTATTTCTTGTTACCTTGGTACAAATATTGATATAAGCGATGGTTTGAATATAAAATTTGGCCACATCATTTTGATTCGATAGGAGGAACCGTTTCATCAACACATCTCTCATAAAAATTTTAAGATCATCACAGCCCAAAATATAAACAAATCTAAAAAAATTCTCAGAATTTAATTTAATATAATCGTCATGTATAAGTTCTTCAAGAACACAAGCACAAATCCTTACTAAACAGGGGTCGGCGATAACCATTTCCTTGAATGAATACTGTATAACCAATCCATACTCATGAGTTATCCTAAAAATTAGTTAATACAACAATAATATTAAATATCCAAGAAACGTTACTTACTCTTGGCACAGGGAAAACAACAGTTTGAAAGCCAAAACTCGAACAATTTTTTCTTCGTTATTTAAGTTTTCATGCAAATATTTTAAAGCTAAAGGCGCCTTCCGTTTGTTCATCATGGCAAGTGTGGTAAATAGTGTGAGTAGTTGAATATATATATCTGGCATGTATGCCATTAACACTAAGAAAAAAATAAACATTAAATAAATATAGTTACGACCATGATGTGATGTGCTAGTGCTTTCTCAAATGTGTTTTTGTTAAGGCTGGAAATCGAATACGAATAATTCGAGTATTCGATTATTCGAGTATTCGAATACGAATTATTCTAATGGGAAATTATTCGAATATTCGAATAGGTACTCGAATATTCGAATATATTCCAGTATTCGAATATTCGATTATATCTGAGTAAATTTGAATATTAAAATATATTATTAAATTACGTACGAATAGGTATGCAGTTTGCATCCAAGCAAAGTAGGTAGATAGTAGGTATAGGTAGGTACCTATTCTAAAATTCAAATAGGTATATAAATAGACCACATTAGTGGCACGTTTTACTCCCAGTCAAACTATTCCATCTCTTTCTCGCCTCGACCTTATTCTTACTGTACTAAGGCAGGGGTTAAAATTAAATTTTAAATGTTAGAAAACCTGTAAATATTTAACTATTGACTTTTCATGTATTTGTACCTTCACAATCTGCATCTTTTTTAAAAACATTCTAATTTTAGAGCACTTTTATTTTCTTGAAAAGGAAAAATAGTTATGACACAGAAGTATAATAAACTAGCTCTATTTTTGTTTTATTTAAGCTTCAATAGTTAAATGTGAACAATAGCGCCTCAATCCTAAAATAAAATACTAACTGAATAATCCTGACCCTTAAAGCACATGTACAGGAGACATACCCTATTGTGGGTATGGAAAGCAAATCAAATTGCCTGCTTAGTGGTTTACGTCACGACTATTATTGTGGTCTATCCAACCAAATACTCAAATAGAGTATTCACTATTCACTAGTATTCAGTGCTATACCTATTAATAATGAATATTCGAGGATCCGGATTATTCGGATACCTATTCGAATAATTCGGATTATTCGAGTATTCGAATATTCGAATAGGTATTCGAATTATTAGAATAGTTCGAATATTCGAATATTTTTTCGAACGAATATTCGAATACTAAAATCTGGAAAATTCCCAGCCTTAGTTTTTGTACATAATGTCACTGCCTGCAAGACAATGGAACTCTGGTTTTCATGTTTGATTCCCACAAAAATTAACCTAATAATAATTGAAATATTATATAGTGTATTCTCCATCAGCTATAAGTTCAGGAAAAACATTCTACACAAATATTTAAAGAATAGAAGTATTTTATTTGTACTGTGGATCAGGTCACTTCTGATTTAGATCAATTAGGCTAGCTATTTACATGTTTTATTTACAACTGATCAGAAATCAAAAGTGACCAAGTCAGTTCCCCACTTGCCGATGCTGTCACACCCCGGATGAAAGAATCACATGCGATCTTTAGATCGGTAATGTAGTGGGATAAAAAAAGCAGCAAACGGTTGACCGTATAATCAGGTTTTGCATGTCGCAACAGTAAATTTGCATCTTTTTCATCTAAAAATATAATTTTTGCAATTACTATATTTCACACTGAAACTTATTATTCAAAAAATAGATTACCCTGGTTTGATTATGAAGTATACTGTAAAGCTAAAGAGAGAGATAGAGCATATGTTGCTTTTATATAATTCAGCCATTCATGAAAATAATGTATATCGGATAAATTATAAAAAAAATCAGAAATGAAGTAGCAAATTTGTTAAAACAAAAAAGACGAAATATTATTATGATGTTATTGATAGAAATAAAAAAGATTCAAAATCAATGTGGCAAGTACTAAAAAAAAATTATAAATACTAGTGCAAGTGCTAGTATTTATTAACTATACAATTTGAACTCAATGGTCAGTTGACTCTGGTATGGGAAAATAAACATTTAGCTGAAAACTTTAATAATTATTTCATTGATAGTATGGACCAAATAATTCTAAGTATCGATATCATTGAATGGAATAACACTAATTGTAATTTATATGCTGAGATATCTAAATTTAAACTATTAAATATGGGTCAACTTATCTAATTGATCAATTCGATTTAAAAATATAGTTTTTGTTTTATTTGTATTCTTTAAAACTATACTCTATTTTTTTTGCACATGATCTATACAGGGTGGGGCAATAGTGCGTCGGATCTCGATATCTCGAGTTCTACGATAGCTAGAAATTTTTTAAAAAATTGCAAGTAAACTAGATAAAAAAGTCTATAACTGGAAATTATTTTCGAACATCCAGGGCAAGCCAAGACGAAATTACAGGACCAAGTGCCTTTTTTTTAAATGGAATGCTATGTATATCAGTATATTTTTTGAAGCCTCTTTCTAGGCTCTATTCATTCCTATATTAATATTGGCTATCTCCCAACCACTTTGATGTAATGAATTTCTTTGTTGAAATAATGCCATCTGCAGATGGATATTAAAAAAAATCACCACAGTCACAATTATGGGTTTTAAGAAAAACTTATGTGAATACCAGTTACGTGACATCTAATTAATGTTTTTGAATCATTTTCATTTCCTAAAAATGTACAGGGTGCCAAAAATTAGTATTCAATTAAGAACTTTTTAAATTGAATTTTCTCAATTTTTTCAAATGGAACACCCTGTATATTTTTCAACGATGTGATGTAAAGATGAAAAACGAACATTTTTTGTAAGTACTTCCCTATGGCTAATTGCAACCATTTTCGTTTATAAATAAATAAGTGTCAAATTCAAGAATAAACTTAATAAAAGAGGTTCTCTCAAAGAATTCATTAGAAAAATTTATATAGGTGTTCGACGTGTTGCCCATTTTGACTGACACACGTCTTTATGCAATTTTGAAATGAGGCCATTTAGTGGGACCAATTCCATTGAAATGAGTAAATAGTATTTAACCAGTCCTTTATTGTAATGTTTTTTTGTACATTTTTTTTGCTGTTTTCGTCATTCGACAAGCAATAAAACCTCAGTTTGGTATAAATTGTCGTGTACAAAGGAGCATTTATCACACTTATCGGTCGTTAGTTACAATTTGTATTGAATTTAAAATATTTGGAATTTTACAATACGAATTTTAATAAAGCGGAACTTGTAGACATGACTTTTGTTTTGGGCGAGTAAGACAGAAATTGTTTACTTATCAATAGAATTTATCACCAACGTTATCCTGAAAGAAAGCTTCCTGATGTTAGCAGCTTCCAAAACCTTCTCGATAGATTTCTGGAAACTGGAAATGTCGAATATAAAAAAAGTGAAAGAATAAAACATGTTGTGAACGAAGAAAATGAGTTTTCTGTGGTGCTGGCAACGGTTGAGAATCCCCATGTAAGTCAAAGCGAAGTGACCTCATTAGTAGGAATAAGTAGACGGTCTGTGGGTCGAATCTTAAATAAGTTGCATGCATATCATATTCAAATGCACCAGGAATTATCTGATGACGATTTTCAAAAGCGCCTACAATTTTGTAATTGGGCCAGAGGTAAAATGCAAGTTGATGTCAACTTCTTCAATAATGTTTTATTCACTGATGAGGCAACTTTTCATAAAAATGGATCTGTTAATAGGCACAATTTCCATTATTATGCTTCGGAAAATCCTCACTTTTTTTATGCAAGTTGATAACCAAGACGGATGGTCTATAAACGTTTGGGAAGGAATTATTGGAGAACATGTAATAGGGCCACATTTCATTGATGGTACATTGACTGGAGCTATTTATCTTAATTTTTTGGAAAACTATCTGCCACAATTATTGGTAAATCTCCCTGGAAGAATTCGAAATAATAATAATAATAATAATACCTTTATTAACCATTGTGTGATACATAACATGTATATATGGTAAGTCAAATAAATTATGTACAGTGTATAAAACAAACAGTAAAAATAAAACGAACAGTAAAAGAAAAATAGACAACAAAACAGTAACATGTATGAAAATTAATTAATTAATTATTGTGCCAAAAACTCTAAAACACTATAAGAAGACATTTCTATTAAGTAATTTTTTGTAGCTGTCTTAAATTTGTTAAAGCCTGTTATAGTTTTTAGATGGTCAGGAAGTTTGTTAAACAGATTGATGGCATTGTAATTAGGCGAATGTTTATACAAAGTGGTAGAGTGAGGCGGTATTGTCAATTTGTTATTATTTCGAGTATTGTAAAAGTGTGTATCTCCCAGTTTATTAAAATTTGTAAAATTTTTATATGTATAACACACACATTTTAGAATAAAAATACATATTACAGTTAATATTTTATTTTTCTTAAAAACACCTCTGCAGCTATCTAATGGCTTTAAATTAAAAATGAGTCTGATTATTCTTTTTTTGTGAAATTAATACCCTGTTTATATTTCCGCCTGCACCCCATGTGACTATATTCATAGACAAATGGTTGTAGACTAAGGCATAGTAAATATTTAACAAACCATTAGTATCAAGTACAGTTTTCATTTGAAGAATAGCAAAAAACGCAGAACTTAATTTGTTGCAAACGAAATCTATGTGATTGTCCCAAGAGAGTTTAGCATCGAGCCAAGTTCCTAAGAATTTTATATTTGACACCGCATTAATATTGTTAGCCACTAGAAAATTTGGAGTAAGTCCTCTTCTATTATGAAAATTTATGGAGCAGGTTTTTTTTATCATTCAATATGAGTTGGTTACGCTGACACCAGGTATCAAGCTTATTGCAGACATGAGTTATATTTTCAGCTAACTCCTCAGGGGTCTGTGCTGACACCGTAACGGTAGTGTCATCTGCGAACATTGTAACTCTACCTTTTGTGATGTGCTTTGGTAAGTCATTCACATATAATGCAAACAGTAATGGTCCCAACACAGAACCCTGAGGAACTCCCATGTGCACATCCCTCATATCTGACATAGCATTATTGTATTTTACCAGCAATTTTCTGTTGACATATAGGACTCTAGCCACTTCAGTAAAGTTCCCCGTATTCCAGTATTGTATAATTTGCTTATTAAAAACTCAACATTAACAGTGGGTGGTTTCAGCAAGATGGTGCTCCACCACATTATTTAAATGCAGTTAGAGACCACTTAAATAATACCTACCCTCATCAATGGATTGGAAGAAATGGACCCACTAAATGGCCTGCTAGATCCCCAGATCTTACAAAAATGGATTTCTTTTTATGGGGATACGTAAAGGAAATTGTTTATAGATACACACCAACAACAGTACAAAATATGATGGAAAGAATAATAACTGCCTTTAGATCTATTACACCAGCAGTTTTAGGAACAGTGGGAATCTCATTTCAAAAGCGCATAGAGATGTGTGTCAATCAAAATGGCCAACATGTGGAACATTTATTATAATTTTTTCTACGGAGTTATTTGAAGGAACCTCTTTTTTAAGTCTATTTTTGAATGTTGTAATTATTGCTCAATAAAACGAAAATGGTTGCAATTAACCATAGGGAAGTACTTACAAAAAATGTTCGTTTTTCATTTTTACATCACATCGTTGAAAAATATGTTCCATTTGAAAAAATTGAGAAAATTCAATTTAAAAAGTTCTTAATTGAATACTAATTTTTGGCCACCCTGTACATTCTTAGGAAATGAAAATGATTCAAAAACATTAATTAGATGTCTCGTAACTGGTATTCACATAAGTTTTTCTTAAAACCCATAATTGTGACTGTGGTGATTTTTTTAATATCCATCTGCAGATGGCATTATTTCAACAAAAAAAATTCATTACATCAAAGTCGTTGGGAGATAGCCAATAATAATATAGGAATGAATAGAGCCTAGAAAGAGGCTTCAAAAAATATACTGATATACATAGCATTCTATTTAAAAAAAAGTCACTTGGCCCTGTAATTTCGTCTTGGCTCGCCCTGTATGTTCGAAAATAATTTCCAGTTATAGACTTTTTTATCTAGTTTACTTGCAATTTTTTAAAAAAATTTTAGCTATCGTAGAACTCGAGATATCGAGGTCCGACGCACTATTGCCCCACCCTGTATAAAAACCGCAAATAAAAAGTAGCTATATTTTTTCAAGCTAACAGATTTTTTTTATATCTGTATATTCCCCTCATGGGCCAACTCTGGATAGGCCACTGGTAGTATTAAGTAAGTTTAAAAAACAACAAGAATCACCCAAAAGCATTACAAATTTTCTGGAAGCTGTTCCAAGCCACTGATTGCTTTCTAAGCATTTTACTCGTTTTAGAATTATCTGTAAATTCGATAAATGTAAAAGATAAACTGGTTTGATTTAATATTTAACAGAAATATCACTTTCCACATGCCAAATTCAAAATAGTGCTCTTTCTGGGAATATTCTCAGGAAAATTTCCGTTACATATTGAAAATTTTCAGAATATTTCCAAGTGGAAAATTTCCCCTGGGAAAACTCCATATCTAATTTTTTTTTCTTCAAGTTACAAAATTCAGAAAACACTAGCATATCATAATTTCAAGTTTATCTTCAAAAGCAGAAAAATCCTGTAATTGTGGATGTTCCTTGGGTCACATGATATATGCCTATTTGCCTATTTCAAAATATACAGTTAAACTTGCATGATATTTTATTCCTATTATTCAGTAAAAACTTTCCACATCAAAATTCGAATCAACTCTAACAAGTTAAACTTTCTCTAACAATCTAAAAGCGACTATCTGTCAATCTTGGAGATTTTGAAATATTAAATTACACTAAATTGAAACGTTGAAGATAATGATGAGGTCGATATTCAAAGTGAAAACTTCTTGACAAATTTGCGGATTACTATCAAAATCATAAAAACTGGCGCAAAATAGCAAACACAACCGATTTTGTTGTACACATTATGTAATACATACCCATGTAATTCTTACTTCTTAAGTAAATTCTTTTTTTTTTTTAATTTCTTTTCTAGCTTCTATAAACTTTTTACAAATCTGACTATTCATGAGAAAGCCTTTATGTCAATCGGCACTTTCTTATTGTCAACAGTTTGTTTTACCTGATATGTTGTTAGGATTATCCATATAAGATTCTAACAATCTGAGGACGCCTTCACTAGGGAGCTTCCTCAATAACAGACACACTTCATTAAGATACATAAAAACACTGTTATCTCCAGTTTCTCTTAAATGCAACCTCCTATATGCTCTCTCCGAGGTGACATTTAAGAGATGGTTAAGTTTTTCCTCATCTTTCGGTAATTTTAAAATCCTCCTTATTGTTTGGAACAAATCATATGCAGGTTTAACGCTCGGAACGGGGAAGCTTTGTTGAAATAATCCGTCCATTATAAGCGTCTGCATAACGTCAAGTGGGGGATAGTCGAGATTGGTGACGAGCCGATTTTTTTAAAATTTTCTCAAACGCCACACAAATAAAACCCACACTTATGTAACCCGAAAGCTACAATAATAGACACCTGATGAACATATTGTTTCCTTCCAAACATATACTTAAAAAAATGTTTTCTAACTGCTATTCAAGCCACCAATGTAACCATTAAGCCAAGTACACACCACTATGATTTATTTTTACAAATATACAAAATTTTCACGAGTCACATCTTTTTTAACCCTTCGGGGTACACGGGTTGGGTCTAATATACCCACAATATACTATTTTAATGGCATATTTACACCTCCAGTGACGCAGAGCCTTGCTGTCATAAGTAATTTCCTATCGATAGTCGTAGTTTATATCGTTATAATTTCATCAATTTCAATCCACTCGTTTATGAGTTATGAGTGCTTTCGGTCTATTAGATCCAACCCATGCAAATGGGTAAGTATTTTTACTTGGGATATTTATAATGATGTGTGATGTGTTTGTATATCTAGTGAAAAAAAAAATGAATTATTTATATGAGGAAAACATACAAAGACTACAAAGTTTTAAACGAAATAGAACATCAACAGATATAGATGAAGTCACACCAAGGTCAATATTGCAGATTCCACAAATATGAATACTAGGAGAGGAATATTTTTAAACGAACTTGCCTGGCATTTTATTTTCTCCTATACGAGTCAACAGGTTTGCTGTCAATACTTGCCTAAAGAGATCAAATAAACAGCAGCAAGAATACGTGACACCATATTTACCAAAAAACGAGCAGAGGATAAACAAATTGTGAACGTAAATGTTATTTACACAGAGATCGGAAAATGAAGTGTTCATGTTGTTTTTGCCAAACATATATTTATTTAGAACCATCTTATCAGGTATGTCCAGATTGTAGAGAGAATTTTAAGTAATGAAATATATACAGGGTGTTTCCGCGAAGTACCTATATACAATTTGACATGTTTTTGTTAAAATTGCATTTATTTTCTATGCGTTGAGAATTTTTTATTTTTGTTTACAAGAATTATGTAATAATACTTATGAAAACAATGTATAGTCATAATATCCATCAACATATTTTTTTTTTTAGATACGACTTCTTAAAACTTGGGTCTATCAGACCCAACCCAGGTGCTAGAAAATTTAACCCGTGCACCGAAGGGTTAAATTACATGGTCCATTGGTTTGTCACCTTGTATCAATATAGATTTATAGAAATACTTTTGTAATTGTGTATACACAGTTGGGGCCCTAGATGTGAGTTAAAGCCACATATAGTCAGCAAAACCTACATTGTGACGGGACGTGCGGAGCAAAACGTGACGTGGGCGAGAAATGTATAACACATGACATCTTCCGTCTTTTACACCGTTTACATTAAAGCGAGAACGATGATTGCTGTTTTTGCTGGCACGCGACCGAGGCGGAGTTTCACTTACATTCTGTGATACTTCAGAGCTGCACTTAATTTTGTTACCGAATCATTCTAGCAGTGCTGATATATTGTAAATATAATATTATGAGATAAATAATAATTATTTAATATATGTTTATTTGCTGGCGTGTTTTTGAAAATATGTTAAGGTTATCGTGTTCAAGTGAGTTGTGTAATAGTGCAAGATGAGTAATAATTAGGGCTGTCAAAAATATTCCGTGGGACAGTGGCGTACGCGAAATTAACTAATACGAGAAACAATAAACTGTTACAATTTATAACAATGTGTGTAAAACTTGTCCTCTTAACTAACTTGATGAACTAGCTTGCTTATCACAAACTGGAGAAAATGTGTAGCCATTTTGCAGCATCAGGTAAGTTTCTATGATTGTCTCCATGAGTGATGTTCGCTTTGGTGAAAGTATATTCTTATATTTTGAAAACGACCGTTCGACATCTACTGATGTAATACTCGCATACGTAAAATAGTCTTTGAACGCACTTAACGGATCTGGGGCTGCACCATCACATATTTGTCTTAATTTGGTAAAACCGTTGTCTTTATTTAACACCAGTGGCGGCTCGTGGTTAATTTTATAGGGGGGCACACATTTGACATTTTGAAATTGTATATTAAAATTAACTTACCAGAGAACCATTCACAATATTCTTTGTTCTCAAAATCGTGTGCTGCTTAAAAAATAAGCAAAAATTTGCAAAGGTGTCCTCCCACTTTAAGATCTAGTACATAAACAGTTATGAAACATTTTTGCAAAATGATGACCTCTAATTTTAATGTAAGTTTCTGAAATTGCCCTTATAATTTCAATAATATGATTGGTATTATTAGGGAAATTACTCGGGAAATTATCCAATTGGTGAATTTCTAAATCATTAAAAATATTTGAATTTTGAAACTTTTTTAAAACACTACACATAATTTTAATTTTTAGCTTAAAATCTATTTGAATATTTTTTCAGTTTTAAAATGTCTTACTTGTTTTTCTGTTTCCTTACAGATGACGGATAAATAAGACCACCGCGGTCTTTTACAAATATTAGTTCATGGAAATTTTCCCCGTTTATTGAAAATAAAGCGTTTATACATTCTTCACATTTTAACGATTTTAAAATTGATTTTACCACAAAGCCACTATACACCATAATATATTCGTTGTACTCCGACAACTCCAAAGAAAAATTAAAGTTATATTCAATTTCAGATATATCATGGGCTCTAAATTTATTGCAAGTTAAATTTATTTTGTCTATTGCAGAACTACAATTTAAAATAGAAATATTTTCCAAAGGAATGCAATTTCCAGAGAATGTTTCTTTAATTTGCATATGAATCAACAATTTTTTATATGCAGATTTAAATTGGCGGCTAGTTGGATTATTATTCCATCCCCCATGCTGTCTGATATTACAGAAAAAAGAGAGACTATTTAAAATAAGTTACTTTACACATAAGATTAAATATTCTTCCTAATAAAATATTAAGTAAGTATTTTAATTTTTATTATGTAGTAAAATAAATATAATAAAATCCGTATGAAAATATTCGAGGTATTTTTTTAAATGAAATGTATTATAATGATGTGGTCTGTGGATGTACACAAGTGAACTGTGCCCGCATTAGAGCATAAGGGGGGGTCGTTGCCATAGCAATGCCGTAAACAAAATCTAGCCTGATGCAGAAACATGACGCGATCTCCGTACACAACTCATCTTGTGCCCTTTTGGGAAGTAGATATTGGCAAACTCAAGTTGTAACGCAGCGATAGCGTCGGAAATTAGTTTTGGGGTTTATTATGTTGATAAAAATGTTAAAATGGATAAAAATAAATAGAAATTAGAAATTGACTAATTAACTAGCTAAGCTGAATTTGCTTTGGGGTGCACGTGCTCCTGTGCCCCTTAGGAGCAGCCGCCACTGTTTAACACACTTGCGAACTTTTTAACGCGCTCATTTGTTGCGTCACCTATAGCGTGTAGCAGTAGATATACTTCGTCCACTATTTGCAGTGACTCCGCTAACGACAACGCACTGTTTTCTAATTTTTTTATGCTTTCATGTAATGGTTTATAGTTCTTCGCAATATTTTTTTAAAGCTGTTCCAACGGAAATATCTTCAAATTTTGTCTGGCTTTCCTTAATAGCTGCAGCCTCATCTGGATTGAATTGTAGTACCACAGCTTTTACTTGTTGGAAATATTCAGCATAATAAAAAGCTGCCTGCAACTATGTTCCCAACGTGTAAGAATCGGCTGTGGTGGTTCAGGAATACCGGGACACTTGCTATGAAATGTACGGAGACGTTTAGGAGATTTAAGAAACACTTTTTTGTACTTGCTATTAATGCATCCACCTCTGGAAAACCTTTTCGAATAGTTTTTGCAACAAGATGTAAAGCATGCACTTTACACGTAACATGTATAAACGTACAACCTTGTTCTTGCAAAGAACGGCTTACCGAACGCATTGTCCCGGCGCCATCAGTCATAAACATCAACACTTGACTTTTTGATAGTTAAAATTTGTCTAACGTCTCCAGCACCACCCTGGTAATTGTTTCGCTAGTACACTGACTTAGCCTTTTGCTAGCTAGTAACAGTGGAACTGTCGGTTTAAGAGGGTCCAGTACTCGTACTATAACATTTAAAATTGACTTTTTTTTACAATCTGTTGTCTCATCAACAGATAACCACAGCCGTGTATTTTTTAATTCACATTTCATCTTATTTACCATGTCTACGTGTACAGTTAGTAGATAGTTACATAACGTTGTGTGACTTGGTAATTTCACCTGGGCATTGTATTTATTCCAGAACTCTCGAAATGGTTGTTTATCGAGTATGTGCAGCGGAACATCACAGGCAATCAGCATTAACAGTAAATCAAACATAAACTGTGTTGTCGAAGGCACGCCATTTTTTTTATTTTTACGGTGTACACTATTTACGTGAATAACACAATCACGCGTATCCCATCACATCAAATCTTTCTCGCACACTTTACAAATTATTTTAGCACCATCATAGAATAAATCTGGGAATTCACCTATGAATTTATTCACTTTGTCAGCACCTGTGTATGTCTGCCATGCTTTATTATTAAATTAATATCAACAATACAGTACAACAAATAAAATAAAAACACAAAAACAATATGCATTACGTCCAAGTGACTTAACGTGTACACAACTCGAAAGCTAATAATAGACTGGACTGGAGAAATAATTTCGCGGTCAAGGTGAATGCCGGCAACAGTAAGTACATCTGTACTCTACGACCATGATACACAGAAACGATTTGCAGCATTAGTGATAATTATTTTATATCTGTTAATTTGCTGGAGTGTTTTTGAAAATAATTTAAGAAGGTTATCGTGTTGCAGTGAGTTGTGTAATAGTGTAATATAAGTAACAATTATTTTATATCTGTTTAATTGCTGGGGTGTTTTTGGAAATAATTTAAGAAGGTATTTGATGTACAAATGTTTCGACCGTGGGAGGCCTCTACGTCTGCATCTTATTGTGTTTGTGAAAATGAAAGTGGTAGTGATTACAGTGATAAAGAAAATCAAAGTTCATTAGTGTTTACAGTAAGAAAAAAATCGGTTACATTTGAACGAGCAACATTTGAACGAGCAAGCGAAACAAATTTGCCTTAATGTTTACAATAAACTTTTGAAGCGACGAGTTAATGACCTTAATTTGTATAATTTGGATATACTAGGTGAAACAGCATCTCTGACTAACGTTCCCGTCCCACAATACACAAACTGGTGAAAAATGGTGCGCTCCCAAGAAAACAAAGATCCGACGCCAATCAATCGAAAACTCTGGACCCATCGTTAGCAAAACTTTTAAGAAATCTAGTTTATGAAGCGCATCAGAAAAATGAAATCCCAACTATTGACGTGGTAGAAAATTAAAATAAATAGACTATCATCTAAAATATTCCAAAAGAACTTTAGGAACTTGGCTGAGAAAAAATTGGATATAAATATCAAACTATTAATAAAACGCATGGCGATTGTGGAAAGTAGACAAATAGTGTATTGGCGACATTCATATCTAGAAGAGATAATAGAACTCAGAAGGGAAAATAGACCAATTTATTATCTAGATGAAACTTGGTATGATACTCATGACACTGTAAAAAAAGGATGGACTGATGGATCCAGGAAATGTCAACGAATCTCATTGCCCCCTAATAAAGGGACTCGGTTGATTATATTACACTGTGGATCAGTTGATGGATGGGTTGATAATGCATTGAAATTGTGCAGAAAAAACATGGATGACTATAACATGGATTACCACAAGAACATGGAGGGAGAAATATTTGAGGAATGGTTTGAAAATACAAACTCCAAAATGAAAACTGAATAGCATTATTGTTCTTGACAATGCGAAGTACCATTCGAGACAACTGTATAAAATTCCTAACAAGAGTTCTACTAAGCTGGAGTTAAAAAAATTTTTAATGGATCAATCTCTATTATGAGGAAAATTATAATAATGCACAACTGTTGGAAGTCCTGCAAATGAAAAATTATGAGAAGTATATTATAGATATGTTAGATATATTTGATGAAAAACTACGATTTTATTCTCACATTTCCAAATTAACTCAAAAAGTCTATATTAAAATGAAAGTCTTATATGCAAACAGATATATAATGAATTACAAACTTAGAAAAAAACTGTGTGAATCCCTAATCATACCTGTGTTTGATTATTGTGACATTGTATACTTTCCTTGCTTAGATGTGCTTACTCAAAGCCGTATACAAAGGGTACAAAATCTTTGTTGTCGATTTATATACAATCTGCGGAAATTTGACCATGTAGCTCATAAATTTTCAGAGCTTAAATGGTTAAAAATGGCAGATCATGCTAAATATCATTATTTAACATTTAATCATAGACTGCTGTTGACCTCCACTCCAGATTACCTTAGGGAAAAACTTGTGTCCAGAAGTTCTATTCACAATGTTAACATCAGGTTTAATAAAATGTTCACAATGCCCCAACATAACACAGCCATTTTTCAAAGATCATTTTCATACAATGCAGTAAAATTGTACAATGGTATATCAGAAAATTTTAAATCCATGTCACTGCAGCAATTTAAAATCTCTATAAAAAATGAATTATTAAATGGACGAATAAATAAATAAAAGTAACGTTAGTTTTATGTGAAAAATTTCTTTAGTTTTAAATTTTTATTTTGTTTATACATGTAATATAATAGATATAGGTTTATTTTCCGAACGCATTGCATATTACGAATTTACAGATGTTATAAGTTTAGGAAATAACGTGAAATAATTTATAGTTTTAAGATTAGTTTAAGTCTATTAAATAATGCCTCTGTTTTTTACATTGGCACCCTTAAAATGCGCGGTTAAGTGTAAGAGTAGCCTTGGCTAAACTTCGCCGAGCATTCCCCAACATCTAACATATTATTATTGTAAATACATTTTTTTTTTGTATTTATTCACTATTAATAAAGACGTTTTATTATTATATGTAGCGGACAGATATGGTCACAAAGTGTTGAGATTACCGCCATATTTCTGTATTTTCAACCCGACTGAATTAATTTGGTGTAAGTTAAAGAAAAATGTCAGAAAAGGAAATACTTTTCCAAAATTCAACAAAAAAGTTGTAGAGTTAATTCAAAATGAAGTGTCGAAAATTAACAAGGATGATTGGGGAAAAAAATTAGGAAAGTAATTGCAATTGAGGATGATTATTTAAAAATTGCCAAATTTCATATAAATAGTGGAAATAAATTTATTATAAAGTTGACCGAGGATAGTAGTTCATCTCAAAATGAAGAAGAGGGTGAGAAGGACGAGGATTCAGAGGAAGAAGCAATGTGAGGTGAGGTAAAGTGAAGTGATGTGAAGTGAAGAAGTGAATTTTGTGATATCAACTGCATTATTTAATTCCGTTTTTGTGCTATCGTGGTTCAGTGCTAGAGAAACATTCTTTTTCAGGATGTTATTTATTAATATTATTATTTTTTTCATTTTGACAAAAATATGTCTTTCTGTTTTGTTTATAGTAATAACTTTACTATTAGAATTTATTTTTAGTTCATTTATTGAGAAACATATTTGTTTACTATTTTGAGTATATTTTTATTTTTACAAAGGAATCCTAAATGAGGGTCATTTAGGATTCCTTTGGAAAAAAAACCAATTGGTGTTAAAAAATATGGACAACGCCAGGTTCTGTGGAATGAGGAATCAAAGCCATGCTACCAGTAGTGGCTGGTGAAATTTAGGTTGTTATGTATATCTTAGAATTAGAGCATGGAACCCAAACAGTACTACAAGGCATAAAAAAATTATATCTTTTAAATGTCAATACATTTTCCTCCCGTTTCTGAAAATAATAATAAAAAAATGTTTTGCAAATATTTTACCAATTGTTAAAAAAATGACCTAGTGGGGCACATAATTTTTTAACAAATTTCACTCAAAATTTTTTTTCTGCTAAACTTCATTTAGTTATTTATATATACCTTAATGTAAAGTTTGGGTCCCTTATAGTCTAAGAGCCAGTGACATTTTTCGGTGATGATTTAGTTAAGGCCTATTTTTTGAGAGGATGTTGAGAGGGGCATAACTAAGTGTCCTCCGCAGTCATAAGGGGATGGCAGAACACCCCCAACGTGTAAAAAAAACTGCATCTTTTTATTATTTAGTTAGGGCTGAAATTTTCTCCAGTAGTCCTCTGATAGCTCACAATCATCGATATAATATTTGCAGAACGATTGGCCAGTCATAAGGGGGTGGCAGATCACCCCCAACATGTCATGTGAACGATGAACTTTTTATTATTTAGTTAAGCTTCATCTTTTAGTATGTTGTTGTGACAACTATTTCAAGTGTAAATGCCAATCTGCAGAACAAAATGGCGGCATTAACACCCTGGCAGAACGATTTGAATTTGTAATATTTTTTTACTTTCGGCCGCATATATCTTTGGAATTATGCAACATATGAGAAAGTTGTATTGTCGTTTTTTGTGGGAAATTTAATTCTCTACAAAAAAGGTCTTTTGACATTTTCGTGTATCTCCTTTAGTTTCTGAGATATATTGAAAATAAAAAAAAATTGCAAAAATTTTTTACGTTCAGACGCAAATATCTTTGGTACTATGCTAGATGCGAGAATACGACTTGAAACACTTTTTGTAGGAAATTTAATTCTCTACAAAAATAGTCTCTTGACATTTTCGCGTATCTCCTTTAGTTTCTGAGATATACTGAAAATAAGGAATTTTCCTCATGAATAGAACATTCGTGAGGAAGGACATTCTGGTGCTCAAGATAGTTATTATCGCAGTTATTTCAAGTTTCAAGTGTAAATGCCAATTGACAGAACAAAATGGCGGTTTTAACACCCTGGCAGAACTATTTGAATACCCTGTATGCACGCCTTGATTTCGTTACTCCAGCCAAACTTTTCAAATATGAAACATCCGTATGACGCACACCATCTCAATACTCTATATCTATACTATAGTATAATACTATATATAAGATATATGTGAGTTGTAAGTGGACAGGGGGAACTGTGTTCATGGCTGTATCTACGTCATCAACGGCATACAATAGTCAAAAGGACTGTCTGTTGGGGATTATGTATCCCTAAAATTTTGACCTGTGTTCGAGACTGTTCGAGACGCACTACGCAGTACGCGTAAAGTTTATACGAAGTCAATTGAAATTGGTCATTGTTAAAGCACAGGACTGTGCGCACTTAACTTGATATTTTGTCCTATGTATTTAGCAATGGTAACGAGAATCGAATGGTAGTTGAAATTGTGCAGGTGAGTCCGAGACTGGCAATGTAATCAGCCTGATCTACGACTGCACGTGTTTAAAGATAATAAAACGGACAGGCCCACTAGTATAAAAAAAAACTCATTAAATCGTTTCTATGTAATTACGTAGACTTGTGAGATGTACCGGCATTGGCTATGTTTTGAGGACGTTGGGCGACGATTGGCTGGGATCAGGATATTCGTCAGTCCGGTTGGTCGGTGGGTGTTTGAGTTTATATCAGTCAGTAGTCAACGTGGAGTCGGATGTTACCTAGTTATTTATTACATTTGTCCAGTGCAGTGCAGAAATACCTATTATAATATCAAGTATGGTTCAGTTTATACTTAGTGTTCATATTGGTAAATATTTATTCCTACATAAAAGGTATTTAAGATATTGTATTATTTACTAATTTACCATGGCTTTCTGGAGACCATTTGAAACAGAAGATAATATAATAACGCCCGAAAATCCCGAAATAGTTGAGCCTGTTATTGTCGAGGAAGACGAAATAAATTTAGAGTTTCAAAATAAAGATTTACACGTACAAAGTCAACGCATTATTTTAAATATATATGAACGTTTAAAAAGCGAAAATCGTGAAAAATGTGAGAAAGAAATAATAGAACGTATTAACGAATTAACTAAAATATCAAAATCAACAATTTATCATGTAATTAAAAAAAGGAGATGTTATAGATCACGGTACAAATAGGAAACGGAAAAATATGAAATTAAAAAAAATGCTAAAAATGACATTTTTCGACGTTTCTGAACTTGTAGGAATAAAAAAAACATGGTTTTAGGGAAATATTAATTAGTACGTCTCCAACGGTTTGTCGGCAATGGAAAGAAAATTCTTTATTTTCAATATATCTCAGAAACTAAAGGAGATACACGAATATGTCAAGAGACTATTTTTATAGAGAATTAAATTTCCTACAAAAAGTGTCTCAAGTCGTATTCTCGCATCTAGCATAGTTCCAAAGATATTTGCGTCTGAACGTAAAAAAATTTTTTGCAAATTTTTTTAATTTTCAGTATATCTCAGAAACTAAAGGAGATACACGAAAATGTCAAAAGATCTATTTTGTAGAGAATTAAACTTCCCACAAAAAAAAATAATACAACTTTCTCGTATGTTGCATATTTCCAAAGATATGTGGTTGAAAGTAAAAAAATTTTTACATATTCAAATCGTTCTGCCAGGATGTTAATGCCGCCATTTTGTTCTGCAAATTGGCATTTACACTTGAAATAGTTGTCACAACAACTTACTAAAAGATGAAGCTTAACTAAATAATAAAAAGTTCATCGCTCACACGACATGTTGGGGGTGATCTGCCACCCCCTTATGACTGGCCAATCGTTCTGCAAATATTATATCGATGATTGTGGGCTATCAGAGGACTACTGGAGAAAATTTCAGCCCTAACTAAATAATAAAAAGATGCAGTTTTTTTACACGTTGGGGGCGTTCTGCCACCCCCTTATGACTGAAATCCGGGTTAATCCTCGCGGATGACACTTAGTTATGCCCCTCTCAACATCTTCTCAAAGAATAGGCCTTAACTAAATCATCACCGAAAAATGTCACTGGCTCTCCTATTACTTCAATACTAAGATATACACAACCTAAATTTCGCCAGCCCCCGCTGACTACTTGCTTGACAAAACGCCAAAAATATTCCAAAAATGTGAAGCAATTATTCATCCCCAAAGAGAATGCAACTCCAAAATGGGTTACGTTGGATATATTCACACGAAAACCAACGCGCAATAAGAACATCTGTGATGATGAAATATTTAGGTGAGCTCAGTTTACACGAAGAATGAAAGAATAAAATGCAAAAAAATCCTAATTTATACAAGTATTACACACCAATGAGAAAATTATGACACACCCAATGGCACTTTTATTTTTCACTTTTAAAAATTACCGGTTTTGTGACTCATCTTGACTAGTCAGTCGTGGAAATATCGTGACCGGTCAACTACCCATCACTAAATTTATGTAAAAAAGAATCATATAAAAAGTGGAGTGTACTTGGATTTTGTAGTCACCCGGTATATCTCAAAATTATGTATGCATACAGATTATAATTGAATTGTATTAAATAATACCTAAAGTATCCTCACTAAAACCATAAATACCAACAGAAATAAGTGTAAAAAAAATCACTGTAGATGTTCTAAAAGAAAACCTAAGGATTGTTAAATATGAAAACAAAATTTGGAAAGATGAATTAATTTAATGTTTCCACATATAAAATAAAAAAAAGCTGTGACCCGAAATGAAAAAAAAAAAGTTCTTGTAACTTACCTCGGCAAAATTATCAATGATATATATTGCCAACGCTTTTATTTCAGAATAAGCACAGTGCTCTAGAAGGCAGCAAAGTAAAACTGCACTTCCAGTTTCACGGAAGTCTAAATTAGTGATAGCATCACTTACGTCTTGGTCCCTAAAAACGCAGGTTTAATATATGGAGATGAAATGCGTGTACCTTACCTTATTTGTCTGCTGCATTTCATAAAAAAATGCTTCATATTCGAAATGGGACGTCAAAAATATGTTACAATAATATTTTTTGAGAATATATTATGCCATCAATAACAGATGGTTTTAACATTGATTGGAAGATATGCTAAAAAACAAAATTTTAAGTAGAATATTGATAAATAATAAATACTCATATGTTTTTGTCGGTATTTATTCATGATGTACTAACTACAACCAACTTTATCATCAGAGGTAGGATTTACCAATCGGATATGACGTAAAACCAGGGTGAACATAGGCAATACTTTTGTGATATCAGAAGTTATTACAACACTGCTTTAAAATCTGAGAAGCAGGATTTCTTTAGAAGGTTCTTGCAGAGATACTCTAAGGACAACAAAGCTCTTTGGGCACATCTAAAAAAGTGGGCCCCAGTCAACTCAAATGGTGTTTCAGAAATACCGCCTGACCTTTGTAATGCCGGTAACTTTAACAGCTATTTTGCGGAGGCAGTCTCTGTACCTAGCGTTAACTTAGATACTTTTCATTACTTTAGTGAAAACTGTTTCAATGACTCTAAATTTCAATTACCGACCGATAGGTAGCTCTGATATCAGGGATTTAATATCCAAACAAAAGCCTCATTGTATGGGAGCTGATCAGTTATCGGCTAAAATGTTGCAACTTTCAGTTAACTTTTGTGTTGATCCCTTAACCCATATTATAAACTATTCCTTTGAAACTGGTACTTTTCCCGATCAATGAAAAATTTGTCTGAGTAAACCAATTCCAAAAGAAACCTGTTCCCTCCTCTTATTCGGATTACAGAAATATAAGCTTGTTGTGTGTATCATCTAAAATAGCTGAAGCAGCACTCCATGTTCAATTAACTGAATACTTTAATGAAAACAATATTCTCCTGGTTAATCAATCAGGTTTTCGTAAGCAACATAGTTCCATGACAGCTCTCTTAACTGTTACTGATGATATTCATAAAGCCCAAGATGATGGCAATGTTACTTCACTTACATTACTTGATATGTCGAAAGCATTCGATTGTGTCGACTTCAATTGCCTTATTGCTAAATTAAGTTTTATGGTTTTTCAGATAACTTAATTCATTGGTCAGAGATGTACTTAGTACATAGAAAACAAATAGTCATTTTAGATCAAAATAATATTTCTCTTCCTAAAGTTGTGAAATCGGGTGTACCACAAGGATCTGTTCTTGGGCCTACACTTTTCAGTCTTTATATTGCAGATCTTCAAAGTTTACCATTGCAATCAAAGGTGCATGTATATGCGGATGATATTCAGATGTACACTTTTTTGAACTCTGACGGTGCAGCAGAAAATGTGGGCCTTCTGAACCATGATCTGGAACTCATATCTGTTTGGTCAAAAAATATTTCATTAGAATTGAATCCGGAAAAATGTTCTTACATGTATATAGGAACCCCTCATCGTATAGAAACTATCAAAGACCAGAATTTTCAAGTTAAATTTGGGAATTCTGTAATTCGAAATGTTAATCATGTAAAAAATCTGGGGGTTGTATTTGATGAAAACCTCTCTTTTCACCAACATGTGGGCTTACTTTGTAAATCGACCTATTTCAGGCTAAAACAGCTATATCAATACCGCGATTACCTTAATGAATCTGCTAAAATCTTATTAACCAAGGCACTGGTGTTATCTATTTTAAATTATTGTGACTGTGTGTACGATCCCAGCCTCAACCAAAGAGATAAACATAAATTACAGGTCATTCAAAACTCTTGTATTAGATTTATTCGTTATGTACCGAGACATGATCATGTCACTCCATACCTAAGAAGGCTAAAAATGTTAAATTTTGCCAAGAGGCGTTTTATGCATTTCGTCGTTTTAATCGTCAGCATAATAAAAACCAAAACTCCCTCCTATTTGTCTTCGAAAATTGAATTAAGAGCGTTTGCTCATGATAGAGACCTCAGGCAACTTAATAACGTAACATTTCCTATACACAGCTCCACCGCATTTGAGTCGTCGTTTTCTTATTTGGTTCCGTATGTGCTAAATAACTATTCTTCCGGAAATTTAACTAAGTTGCACCAAGACTATGAAAAATAAACTAAAAGTGGCTATTATTGATGGAAACAACTCTGGATGTTAACAAATTTTAATGTTTTACTGTTTGCATAATTTTTAATGTTTTGCTTTTTACATATTTTATTTACTAGCGTATTTGTAATATTTTGTATTATAGTTATACGATATCTTAACTTGACTTTTTTTTTTTGCAAATTCCGTATTATCCAAAGTTGAAAAAAATTAATTTATTATAAATACTCATTCAAACAGAACTGGATGTATAGGGGGATGTACTTAACAGTAAACTACAAACACAAGTATTTTTCACTGCCAGTTACAAGAATAAAAGTATATTATTAATATCTGTTCTAAATGTTTTGTAGTTAAACTTCGGCGCCTTTCGTTGAAAATCCATTTATATTGCGAGAAGGACGGCTCGACGTCGACATATGTAACTGGAGCATACTTAAAATATGTAATTTTTCGCAAAGTCACCACATTCATGCCCGGTGTAGCAAAGTCTACTTCTTTGCTGCTTAAAAGGTCCATTACACCTGTCATCATAACAAATCTGGGATTTTTTTTTTTAAACTGTTTGGCATTTTGTTTGTACCCTCGCAGCAATTTCTCCCTGTAATTGAAAAATATATCGTCGAAGATCGAACACGTTTATTGCATTGACTGTAGTAAATTCTAATGATGACTGATATTGAAGGTCCCGTATGGCTACAAGAATTCGTGAAAAACTTCCGTGTATGATCTCCAGATTTTCTTGAACAGTTGGATCTATAAATGCCTGTTGCGCCTGTGAAATAGCAACTGCGTCATTTGGATTTAAATGCTGCATGCTGTATTAGGGATTTCACATTTTCAAAATGACAGTAATAGTACGATGCTGCCTCTAGCCAAGTTACCATCGTGGGCTGTGGAGGTAATGGAGTATTTGGTAGAATTTCATGAAATACCCGTACACGACTTGGTGCTTTAAGAAAAACTTTCTTTACACTAGATATTAAATTATCAACATTAGGGTAGCACCCCCTAATAGCTTCAGCAATCCTATGAGGCCCATGTGCTAAACATGTTCCATGAAGTATATTCTGATATGTTTCCTTCAAAATGCTTCCAGCAGCTTTCATATAATTCACTCCATCGGTAAGAAATAATAAGAACTTGTCTTTATTTTCTGCATATTTGTCACCCTAAAACTCTTGTAGACTTGAATTCACTACCTCCACTAAGTGCGAGAATTTGTAGCTTATAAAACTTTAGAGGCAATCGAGTGCCCGCTTATTGAACAATTTTCCTCCAATGCATCCACTAAAACATTCGCTACCTAAAACCCGCAAGCATTAGTGGTTTTGTCCACGCTAAGCCAGATGTACTTCCCATCAAGTTCAGAAGAAATTTTCTGTCTAATATTTTCACACTCCATTGATAAATATTTTTTTCTTAGTGTAGACCCCGAGGGCACGTTAACATTGCTATATTTACTACTAATATATTTTTCCAAAAATTGTCTAAAAAGTGGATTGTCTAGTTTCGACTACGGTATGTTACATCCTATCATAAATGCCACTACATCTAAGTTAAAATGATGTCGCATGTCATATAAGTAAAGCCACCTATGCTCCGTTTATGGTTTTCTGAGGAAATATGACTATTAATATTTGTGTTGCATGACCACGAAATTGCTTTGTTACATCTAGTGCAATACAATTGTCTACCATCAAATTGTAAATTGGCAATATCACGAATCCAATAATTTACTATAGCTACCGTCGGTTTAGTACATTGTGACATTTTAACTGCGCATTTTTAGTACCTATGTCCGAATGAATCCACGTTATGCAAGATACTGTTTGATCATGTTATATGGTTTCTCCCATCCACGCTAGGGCCGGCAGTTGGCCTTCAGTAATATAAATTGCCAATACACTGTAACTTAAAAGAATCAGTGGCGGTTCGTGGGTCAAGAGATAGGGAGGTCAATTAGAAAAGTTTACTGTATTACCTACCTTTTAAAGTGATTTAAATTCCAAGTTGATTCTCTGGTCTTTTTGAGATGCAAAGTCGTCAATTACTTTTTAATTTTTCAAGTCTTTTATCTTCTTTATTAATGCCCTTTCTATGGTAAGCATAGCTGAAGAAGATAACCTTTCTTGACCATGGTATTTTTTAAAAATGTCTTTATTCTTTTTAAGGTGGACAAACAACGTTCACTTTCGACGGTAGTCATAGGGAGAGTACACAAGATTTTTAACAGTTTGACACTTTCAGAAAAAGTATTGCACAAATTATTGTTAATAAAAAGCTGTAACAAAGCAACTGCACCTTCACTATTGGAAAAATCTTCTCGGCTATATAATACTTCTAATTCAGTTTTAAGTTTCAAATGATTTATGACTGGATACTCCGTTTTAACTAATTTAAACATATCTTGAGGAAAGCTTTTTTTATAATCTTTAAATTGATCTGCGTGAAGTAACTGAGACACTGCTAAATGATTACTAAAGCCAAACCTGTTTTTGATCTCAGATGTAATTATACCACAAACTTCTAATGAAATTCTCCTTTTTGATTCTTCCATTTTACATCTCTGGGCAGACTGCATGGATGTCTCCTCCAAATAGTTATTCAAAATTTTATTTCTGATGTCTTCAATTTTACTATTAAAACCGCCAATACACTTATTTACTGTTATGATATCGATATTTCATTTTTGTAATTGATTGAACAATATATCACAATGAGGCATAACTAAATGAAAAAATTTAACCAGTAAAGAAAATGTTCATTTTGTAAGTAGTTTTTTAAACCAATAGCTTGGTTTAGAGTGTTGTTTTCTGATTCATTATCAATGATTTTTTCTAAACAATCTAATAATTCTGTTCGATAGGTATAAACAGTCTCTATGCACTTTGTATTAAAATTCCATCGTGTTGGAGCCGCTTTAAGTAATCTCACATTATCTAACACGGCTGCCCTTTTTGGCGATTTTCCAAAGAATGAAGAAAAGCTATGTAAATTAGCAAAAAAAATGTTTATGCTTTTATCCTGACTTGATGCTCTTTGTGAAATTAAATTTAGTTGATGAGCGTAACAATGAATAAAATTTGCTGAAGGATAACTTTTTTTAATTTTGGCTTGTACACCTCCAAAAGCACCACTCATTACTGATGCTCCATCGTAACTTTGTGCTCTCAATTTTTCAGGATTTTCATTAATTTTCAGACATTCTAACTCTTAAAATTACATCTGTCAAATGCTGCGATGTCGTTCCTTGAGGCTGAATAAATTTCCAAAATCTCTCACATACAACACCGTCTAAAACGTATCTAAACACAAAAACTACTTGTACTTTATTGGAACTATCTGTGGTTTCATCCAATTGAACTGTAATGAACTCTAATTTCAGATTTTATTTCTTCATGAATAATTGCCAGTATCGAATCTAAAAGTTCATTTTGAATTGCCTTCGAAGTGCCCTTAAACACAGTACTGTTTTGCAAATGGTCTTTAAAAATGGTATCTAGTTCAGATACAAAATTTACTAGACCTCGAAATATTCCCGGGTTATCAGAGGACTCAGTTTCGTCATATCCGCGTAGTGCTAGCTCAAAAGCTCCACAGAATCATACACAATCTATTATTTTATTTAAAATATATCTATTTTTAGAAACGTTTTCATTGTAAGCTTTTAAACTTTTTTTAATAGGCACTGTCTAACTGCATTCTAATATCAACTGTACCAAGTGTTGCTAGACTACAAGTTATTCATATGACTTGATGCGACGAATGTTTCTGTCCTTTTATTTTTTAAATGTTTCAAGTCACACCTATTTTGGACCATATAGGATCAGGATTATCAACAAATAACAGGCATGGGAAACAAAAAAATGCATTTTTTACCTCGCATCCGCAAATCCACTTGGATAAATCGTACATTGAATTTCGAAAATATCTATTAACTTCTTTTTTCTTATCAAGAGATGTTTGCTTTATCATCATATTAGGTTTTGGACGGCCACCACCTTTGAATTTCACTCGGTCTTCATAACTCAACTTATATCCATCTTTCAGTTTTAATATATTTTGTACAACACTCATATTTAATAGTGAACACCAAAAACACTGTTTTACTTAATTTCACAACAAGTAGAGATTCACAAATAAAAACATTAAAAACAACGCGACAGAATTTACCAACCAACGCGTACCTAGTCAGCATTAAGACTGCTCTCTGAACTTCGTGCGTTACCGTTTCCGTAAAATGTGTCAGGGACATTGTCCCCGCCAGTGTTTTCTGTCTCTTTTGCTTTCTGACGATTCGCGCATAAGTCTATTTCACTGTAATTCGTTATAAATTCGGTCCGTAGCTAGCTTTGAGGACAAGTTGTGGATTGACCCAAGATTTTTAAATTCTATAAATGAATAATGTAATGAATATGAATGTAGAGGCTCGGTGCTCGGGATACAAAATCCTGCGGTCTAGATATTTGAATAGTATTGTGCATAGAATGAACTAGAAACTTTAATATTTTTTAAGAATATTAAAAATATATGAATTATATATTTTTAAACTTCAGAAAATGAATAGCTCTATTTTTTATTTGTATGTGGGAGGTCATTGACCAAATGACCCTATAGAAGAACCGCCAGTGCTATTAAGCATTATGTATTAATTTAATATAGTGCATTCCATAACAAAACTAAGTTACCATGAACATTGTAAAATTAAAAAAATGCACTTAATATGTCTTTGTAGTTTGGGAATGTTTCAGTAGGTGTTCGCAATATATCTGTAAAAGCCATCCCTGGGAACCGATCGGTAAATCCCACATGTTTATCATACATACATTCACATAATCTAATGAAGCAGCATCCTGGTGCATAGCATTGTTAAAAATAATTCTTAGTACAGCCTGTGCAACAGGTACTTCCTCTTTAAGAGCCATAATACAGAACAACTCATGGAGAATTGGTAATGTGGGTTTCAAAGAACTTGGAGTGCCATCTTTGCAAATCGCCTTCAAGGTCTACAAAATTTGTCATTAAAATAAAACATATTTTGAAATATTATGTATAGACTTACATTTTGAATCAGTTCAATGTTCACATTCCGAGTGTGGGATAAGAATTTTGAAAAAATAATAAGAAGATTATGGTTCCTCGGAGATATACCCCACTTTTCATCCGCAATTTCAATGAAGGCTAGAAATAGGGCTTCTGCACTGATGTTGATAAACTTACCAGTACACTGAAAATGCTGAAATAAAGGTAATTTTTAATTAGTAATATATTTCATAAAATTAAGATACAGAAATTAGCCCTCGATACTATGTATCTATAAAAAAAAAATTAATATGAACTACTTTTGGTGTTGAATTTGTAACTTACATTGAACATAATACTGAGCAGTGAATTATCCTTCAACATACACATCTGAGTGATAACATCGATTGCCTTATCTGCAATATTTTTGTCGTTGCTAACAAACTGGTACAGAACATTTCGGACTGCACAGGAATACAAAACCTCGACTTTACTAAGTGAAAAAGATGGAAGATTTTTCACAATTTCCTTCAGTAAATGCATTATATTTATTAGATATCTTTTGTGGTTTTTTGACTGTGTGTATACCACCATTCTGCGAACTAACTCTTTGTAGTACTGATTCTTCAGGAGATTCATGATAACAACTGCATCCTAAAAGAGGCATTTTATATTTCATTAATGATAAAAATTTTACTACGCACCTCGTAACAATCAAAGTCTTCTTGTCCCCAAGTTGCACAAAATCCATCCAACAAATACTGGAATTTATCTTCATCGAGCTCTTGCTGTAGCACATCCCTTATGATAACAACTACAATATCTACAGCTGCTCGACGGTTTGGCACATTTCCCGTTACACATTTTCTTAGACATCTAAATAAACTCTCTAATACACATTTCAGTTTCGCACCATCATCTTCATTTAAGACGATATCCCTTAAAGAGTTTATGGCATAGAGCGGCACTGGTGGTACTGAAAAAAATGTTATTTATTTTAAGGTCATGAAGCAGAACGATCATCAAACTAACCGTTTCTAATGTCATCTATAGACTCTGAGCACATAATCATGATAACGCCAGCAAAAGTGTTAGCTGTTCCTTTTAATAAAAATGGTTCCAGATTCTGTTGCATACAAAACTTTTTTATCAGTTTTAATAAGAATATTTTAGAACTTCCAGGTATCGAGTTGTCTTTAATAACATGAATACAGGTTATCAGTTGTACTTTGTACATGTTACGCTCATAAAATATTTTACCAATCCCAGGTAGCAGTACTAACTTTAAATATAAACTAGATGCCATCACAGTAGTTTTTAAAGATACTCGGTAATCATCACATTTTGTACAATAATACAAAAATGTAATTAAGTATGCTTTAAGATGCCCATCAATAGTGCGCAATTCTTCTTTATTAAGATCGTCAAATTTCAGATGTAAATCTTCTAAGTAGGCTTCCGTATCAACAGGATAATGGAAACTATATTCTATAAGTTGGTCAAGATATGAATCATATCGCTCATCTTTCAGGATTTCCCTCCATAAGATATTTACTATGTCTTTATTTTTTAATTTGTCATAATTTAATTGGACTGTTCTTATAAAATTAATTTTTTGTTCTAAAACAAATATATTAAAAAATGAGAGAAACCAAAACCTTAGTCTCGATTTTAGTTAAAGTACATCTAAGAGTGTATTTGGATCATTTTGGAATCAAAAAGAGAAAACAGCACAATATTTGGGAAATAAAATAAGTAACAACACAACGGGGCAAGACTTTATGCATTAAATTTGCTGTTAACTTATGAACACATAAAACATACCTGTATTTTTATCGCACATTTTTAAATTACAGTTTTGTGTGAAAAGTTAAACAATTAAGTTATCATATACAGAATTTATAAAAAAGCACCAAACATTTATTTTATATAAATGTAAACAACAATCACTAATTTCTCAACATCAAATCACGATTACAAGCACAGAACAGAAAAAGAATTACAAGTGTCCAAAACAAAACAATCAATAATAGAGCTGTTCGGAGTTTGTCAGTAACCAATTTTACTCCAAAAGAAATTTTCCTTGACGTCATAAAATTTTACTCAGAACTGTCATTTCGCTACCGCAGTTTGAAATGATATGATGTAATAGGCTAGAATTACTGAGTGTTTTTTCGCGAGTTAATAATTATTGCAAACCCAGGTTAACGGTTTAGGCTTGGGATTAGTTAAATAAAATTTGGCTTTGAATTAGACCAATCACAAGTCAAACCGCAATTAACTAAGTTAAGCGCTTTTCCTCACCAAAAAACACTTACGGATTATATTAAGAAATTCCTGGCTAGAATAAAAGCAACAGATTAGAGTCTGAGACTCAATTACAGGTTATGGACATTTTTTGTATATAGTGAAAAGAAATAAAAAGTCTTAAATTTTCAATATTCTATTTAATTCTTGCGAGCACGAAAGTTGTTCGTTAGTTGCTATTCCAGTAATATCCAAGTGGTACAGGCAATTTTACCTACATACGGAATATAAAAAACGCCATAAAATCGCCCAACAACAGCAGCTTTGTCATGGATTTTATTACACGACATTTTTTATATTGGTTATATCGTCTCTGAAATGTATCGTAATATTTTGTGTGATGATGTAAGACTATGGCCAGAGTCTCTGCTATGGCGAACAGATCTGTTTTTTAAAATACCATAGATAATGTAACAATAGGGCTTTTCGGTGCAGAGAAGAATTAACCAGTGGTTATAACTTCTCGATTATCATTGGTCGAAATTAATTTTGATTTTGAACTCAATTAATGATAATCGAGAGGTTATAGCCACTGGTTAAAACTTATCTGCACCCAAAAAGCCCTAATATGTATGTAGATATGGTGGTGGTAAACTATACAGTAGATGACGGCCATGGTAAGACATATGGAGATTCTCCACATGTAACGCGAGCCAACGTATCATCTCTTTCGCTTTAACCGACAGGATTCTGGATGACCGCATGTCTCGCCTCGCTTCGTTCCTCTACTATAACGCACAGAACAACTAAATTGACTATAACGTCTGCCGCGACTTTATCTCCAGGTATCTTGTGTGATAGGTGGTTACACATTGCGAAACAACGGACACACACAATATACGAGTATGGAGTATGCTGAAATTAATTTCTGTTTTAGAAATTAATATTCTAGCTTCTTGACCGGAGAATAAACAATTTTGCCATTGCTTCATTTGCTTCTACTTCCAATCTATATTAACAAGATAAAGGGATTTTAAGAGGTAATGGGCACGGGTTAATTTTATACTAACCAAATCTCTCGCTAAAAATGGGTTTAAAATAATTAAGAATGACTCATGTTCGAAACAACTGACAACCATCAAAAAATTAAATTTGTATTAGTTTAGAAGGTTTAGAAGGACAATGTCATTTGTAACGCATAAAGCAAAAGTAGGGCTAAAAAACAAGAAAAAGCCACCACCTAGACCACCACCTCCAAATTTTTCAAAATACAAAAGTAAGTCTTCGCATAATTTAAACCAGCAGTTTGAAAATCTTATTGAGTGGAGCCCCCCAAATTCTCCAACTGTTGAAAGGAACAATACATTTGGTGGGAGTGTATCTAGTTCTTTTAGTAGTAGTACAAGTAGTCTAGCTTCGAGTAAGAAAAGTTTTGAGTATGATATACCAATTACAAATAATTTGTGGCCAGTTAATTTCAATAATTCTAATCAAGCAAATCATACGAAACAAAGCAATACTCCAGTAAACAACACATCACATGTTTTTCGTTATGGCAAACCAAGTGCACCTACGTGTCAGTCAAATCAAGTTAGTCTTCCAAAACAAAGTTATCCGCCAAAAATTAATGTACCATCTATATTTGGACCAACGATAATAAGAGCTCAAGTACCTAAAAAGTATAAACAAACAACGAACGAACAAAAAGAGAACGACAATAAGCCTCTATCACTTGTTCTTCCAATGCCTTCAGTTCCTCCTCCGAGCCCTCCTAAAGAATCCTCGGAAGTGGAAATTCCTTATGGTATTGCCCTATATGATTATCAGGCAACGGACCCAAGCGATCTTTCATTCCAAGTAAGTACTTTCTTTCATTAATAATTCCAGAGCTGTAGCTAAGGGGTAGGCGAAAGAGGCATGCACCCCATGAGGGTCAGTCTATGGATGCGCTGACTGATCGCGATTTGTATTTTATTTGCAAATTGCTGTTCGAATAATTTAATCACTTAATCATGATCAGGGGCAGCTGTAATTTACACTGAGGACTTATGGCGGGCTATTTACCTGGTAACATATCTGTAAGTTATATACAGTGTTGCTAAATTGCAGTGCTTAAATTCGTGGCAAATTCTATATGTTCGTCAATATTTTTGCCAATGTGAGATGTGAACTAAACTCTTTTTTTGATAAGACACGGAAAAGTGCTCTTGCGATTTTACTGTAGGAATAGCCATTTTAGAATAAAATAGGTGCAAAAATGGTATGATTTAGTTCATACAAAAACTAAAATAAAATTATTTGCGTTATTAGATGAAAAAACTTGTTTTGCGCTAGAACCCCCTAGTTTTGCAAGTCTATGGTAGTGGAATTTTTATTCAAATAATATCACTAATAACGAACCATGTACCAAATTTCATGACCCTAGCTTGATAGGTTCCTGATATATTCAAAATTACATTTTTGAATCCCAACTCAGGGATTACCACAAGGATCGCTGCTATCACCATTACTTTACAATATCTATTGCTATCACATCTCGCAGCATCAAAATGCAAGTCAAGACGAAACCTATATTTTGCAGTATGCGGACGATACGGCAATTATATCCCATGACAAAACAATTACTAAAGTAATTAAAAATTTACAGTCAAAAATTAAGGCGACAGAGGATTGGTTTAATAAATGGAGACTAGTACCCAACCCCTCCAAGACACAATTTACAATTTTCAATCACCCGGTAACCAATACATCTCCAACAATAAACATCGGCAACCAGCAGATCAGTCCATCACAGTCATCCAAATATCTAGGTATAACCTTAGACCATAAACTAAATTTTAATATGCATACTGCTTCAGTGAAGTTAAAAGCCAAAAATAGAGCCAAATATTTCCGGGCACTGACATTTAAAAAGGAGGGAATTTCGACAAAATCTGCTTCCATTATTTATAAATCCATTTGTCGACCAATTATAGAATATGCACGTGTTATTTATGACCTGCAGAAAACCAGCATTACAAAACTTAAAAGTAGCAGAAACTGCATCCTTAAGAGCCATTACCAAAATGAGGCATCCAGATAATCCTCTACACAACCCATCAAACGAACTTCTCTATACTCGAACACATATAAAACCAATAGACCTTCGTTTCCAAGATTTATCGAATAGGTTTGTGTCTCGCCCCCACAACATCGAATTGATTCAACTCCATTGCAGAATTTGAAACAGGCAGGCAAGAGCTAAACTTAAATTCCCAGAGCGAACCCTTTACGCGGAGATTCAGGCTTCAGTCGAGGAAGATTTACGATTAAATATATAATATATAGTATCCAATTTTTAAAATTTTTCAATTTTTCAACCTTTAAAGTTTTTTTTCTTCTAAATCATGTATTAATTTCTCATTTCAAAAGATAAAATATTTTTAATGTAACAGGCACTTTGTAGAAAAATAATGGGCTGAAGGACCTCGGTCAATGGCCTTTTGGGGGTAACCAATAAATAACGTTTATTATTATTATTATTTTTACATTTTTGACCTCTGTTTCAAATTGTCATAGTTTATAAAACGTGTTAATATGAACTTTTCTTTTTATTTTTGCATGTGAAATCTACAAATTTAAGCACGGCATATTAGAATCACCCTGTATAATAAATTGTTTTCTAGTCAATATTCTTGTCTAGTTATGGCCGATTAATTCAATGGACGGTAAATATCTATGTATACTTATTCAATAGCCATTATCTAAATTATTTATTTACAAATTATAGTTTTTAATTTGCCAGTTACGTTGCATGAGAGTTTAAACATTAAGAATTTAAAAAAAATTGCATAATAATGTTGTTGGGAAATTTAAAATATAACTATTTGGTCTGGTTCACAAGATGTAATTTTGTTCTAATTCGTTTTGTACTGTTAAAAGTAAATAATTATCAGTGAAGTGTGTGGATTAAAATTGTATTGATAAGTAAAGTAATGGAAAAATAAACAAATTTTATAGTGGAAAAATTATTTTCAGATAATTTGTTTGTAATTTATATTTGAAGGTTTTAAAATATAAATATATACATTTACAGTAAATAAGTTAGTCATTGGTTTTAATTTAATATGAGTTATTAATTTTTAATAATTAATCCGAGGCCAGAGCTGGGCAAAGCAATCTGAAAAAATAATATAAGCACATAACACAAAACACTTTTTTAAAGTGCTTTAAATCAAAAAGTACTTAAAAAAATGCTTTCAATTTCAATTACAGATTCAAATATAAAGAAAGTGCACTTTAATAGCTTGCATCACTTCAAAATTGTTTGAAGCAAAAAACTGCTTACAAGTGCAGTTATTATTATAGTATTTCCAAAGTCAGTTGGAAGGCCATAAAAACGCCGAAAAGGAATTTATCCATTAAATGAGCAAATTCCCTTGTCGGCGTTTTTATAGCGTTCCAACTGACTGGATATACTATACCAATTAACAGTTTTCTAATATATCGGCTAAAAATATTAATCAAATATTCATATATATGGTTGAAGTTTAAAAATGCTTTAAATAACTATAATTGCTTAAAGCATTTTAAAAGTATTTGAAGCACTTTTAGATTGCTTTAAAGCATTTACAATAAATTAACAAATACAAATAAGCAAAACCATAGTGCATGAATTTTCAATTACAAATTACTTATGGTATAAAATGCTTCGAGTAAACAGCATTAAGCATTTATATTGCTTCGAATACTTTTAAAAGCAATTGTTCAGCTCTGGCCAAGGCTTTAACTTTATAATAATGTTTATTAATTATTGTGTTATGCTTTTAGGCTAATGATGTAATAATCTTGATGAGGTATATAAATAATGAATGGTTATATGGAAGAGTTTTAGACAAGGAGGGCATGTTTCCTGCTAATTTCATTGATATACAAGTACCGTTAGTTGAACATGATAATACTGTAAAGGCCTTGTACGATTTCCGCCCCCAAATGGCTGGAGATTTACAGTTGAAACCTGGTCAGTTAGTGAGGGTATTAAGAAAAATTAATGATGATTGGCTTTATGGTGAGTCAAATGGCCACTCTGGACAATTTCCAAGCAATTTTGTTGAACGAATTCCAAACTTATGAAAATAAGTTCTGACTAATTTATTGCAAAATATGTGGTACCATAAAATGGGGCTACTTCGGACGATTTTTACTGTTTTTTACTTATATCTTCTTCAAAACGAATTGAGGAAGTCTAAATCTTTTATGGTAGCTTCTCCTATCCTTAATGAGTGGATTCCATAATGAAATAAGAGAAAAAACTGATTGCTCTTTTTTTTTTTTTCTCGTTTATTTGGTGTCCGAAGTTACCTTCAATTGTGGGGTAACTCCGGACACACCCGGATAACTGCAATAAATCAAAGTTAGCTGCACCTAGAGGTAACTTTGGACAGAAATAATTAAAAAAAAAAAAAATTAATAGTTGAAAAGTACCTAACAAAAAACACTTTTGCTACCATAAAAATTTGTTGTACTATAAAATAAATGAAAACTTAACAAATATGAAAACTTAAAAAAACAATTATTCTAGAAAAATGTGTTCTTATAAAAATATTTTTATTATTCCAAAATGATATCTTCGGGCAAGTTTGAAAAAAAAATAGCACTCTCGGCGCATTGCGATGGGTCTGAGGACTTTAATAATTTCACACTTAGCTACTATGCCCTCATCTAAAATCGGTGGATAGTGAAAGTAAACGTTATCTATTGTTTTCTTTTTTCTGAGGAATCTTAGAAGATAATTTTGTGTAGTGTCCTCAATATATTTTTGTATTACTTTGCCCACATAAAATTTCATTTTTGATGAGTTTTCCAGAGGAACTTCAGCAACAAAGCTGTTAACACTAATTTCTGTAGTGTCATTTAAGTTTATATCGACAGTCTTCTCAATTTCTTTTTCAGTCTTATTTTCGTAGGATATTGTAGTTTCTAAGTGAGATTCGCTATTGGATTCGACGTTCTCAATAATTGTATGTCCAGTCTCTTTTGTGATTTGCTTAGCTGTATTGTTTATTACAGATATTAGTGAAAGATTCTCAGAATCATAGATTTCACCAATGTTAATCTCGTCAGAAACAACTTCGTTCGGGACGGGACTATGTCAGGATCAATATTCTCTTTTTTGTTGAGGAAAATCTGAAACAGATAAAGGTTTTCCCGCCAGAACGTTTATTCGCTTTCTTTTTGACTTAATACGGGGCTCCGGTGACCTTGTCTCTTTTAGGTAGTCTACAAGGGTGTTGGCCAACAAACTGCTATCTTCAGAGGATGCTTCAGTCTGTTTCGGTAATCTCTTCAGGACTTCTTGAGGATTCCAAGGAACTATCCTAGATGCTTGAAATCCTGAAACTATATTTTTCCTAGAAGAAGCATTTATGTCGTCCAAAGTTTTTCTTAAGAGTGCCGGAAAATCTGACTTTTGGAAAGGTCCCTTCCTTTTCTGTTTCCATTCGCCTAAGATCTTTCTCCAACACTTTTTGAGGGGTGCGAAAAAGGACACATCCAGCAGTTGGCATAGATGTGCAGAGTTTGGGGGTAAAAGAATGAATCTAATATTGTGCTGTTCACATTGTCGTATGACTTCTACAGTAAAGTGGCTAGACAGATTATCGCCTATCATGACCTTTTTCCCTTCGTTTTGTCGAAAATATGGAATCAAGATTTGTCTAAACCATTCAACAAGTGTATCAGTCTCAAACCAGCGTGATTTGCTAATGCTATAGTGACACCCTTCAGGACCACCGTCTTCCCATTCTTCGTATCAGTGCTTTGCTTTATAAACAACAAAGGGTGGAAGCAGATGTCCATCTGCAGATGCCGCCATCATTACCGAATCCATGACCCTGTCACAATGTTTCGCGCCCCTCTTAGAAATCACCTTTGGCTTGCCCGGATCATCACTGAAATTGGTCTCATCGTAATTGATAATATTTTCAGGAACGACGTCTTCCAGTGAGGCTTTCAATTCTTGAAAATACTCGTTCATTATGGCTGGACCAACTTCAGCCCTATTCCACTTTTTATTCTGACTGATTCTTATTGTTAAATTTTTATAGCGAGCTAAAAATTTTTGCTCCAATCTCGGCCAGGCATATTATCCTTAAATTGGCGAATACGAACGCCCTTTCTATTCAGAAAATGCTGAACGATTTTTCTAATGTCCAATTCCGTGAGAGGGAACCCCCAATTCGCACTCAGAATTAAAGATTTTGATAAATTTGTTTCATCTTCTTCGGACAAAATGCGAGGAGCACCATGTTTTCTATTACCTATGTTTTCCCACTATTTTGTCGGAAATTGTTGATTTTGGAACATTGTAAAATGATTGCGCTTCTCTTAATGATTTTCTTC
Organism: Rhamnusium bicolor; assembly: GCA_029963845.1. Classification (NCBI taxonomy): domain Eukaryota; kingdom Metazoa; phylum Arthropoda; class Insecta; order Coleoptera; family Cerambycidae; genus Rhamnusium; species Rhamnusium bicolor. Next base: position 320,233 of record JANEYF010002889.1, on the reverse strand, counting down.
TCTTTCTTACATCTTCTACAGCTTTTTCTAACCTTTCCTGCGAATAATTCATGTAATTTCTGCCCCCCAGAATTTTTTTGTACACCCTCATGATGATATTAGAAGTTGCTCCCTGAACGTATGACATTTTGTTTACCACCCTGTATAAAAATAGATCATGAAATAAATGGATTTAAGTTTAGTGAGAGATTACTTAAAACCAAGAACTTTTGTAAAATCTAATAGTGTCCGAAGTTTTCATCACCCTGTATAAAAACAAATCGCGAGATGAAATAATAACATTTTGACGCAAGATTCTTTAAAACCCCATGCTAGCGAATTTATAAATTCGAATCATAATATATCGAAGGTGCCTTACTAGGCCACAGTTACTTTTTTGGTTTTTCGGAAACGCCATATTTCTAGCAAATCACAAAATAATAAAATCAAATGAAATACTTACGCTCAGTGACAAACTACTCCACACTTTGTTAGACGGATACTAACGGGAATCGACTCATCGATACAGAACTTTGATAACGAGCATGCGCTATTTACTACAGAATTTAGAGTACGCTAGGGTTGGCTTGTCCGAAGTAATCAGCACTGTCCGAAGTAGCCCCATTCTACGGTACAGGATAAGAAATATTGTTTAGTAGTGATATTTATTACAGGCAAAAACTGACCTCTAGTTAATTATAAGTCATTAGGTGTTTTAATACTATCACATATTTTGCAATCCCCTTTTCTAGTTATCTATGTAGATATAGTATTCCCTTGATTGTCCGGATCAGGGAATACTGTACCGACCATTAATAATAACTTTATATGACGTTAAACTCAGACTACAACATATCAAGTGAATGTTTTCATGTCACAATTAGGGAAGGATCTCTATTTCTGATCATCAGATTATAGAAACATTGTACAATATATTGAATTTGCAGGGTTAGATCTTTGGAGTATTGACATGTGATTCTTGTTAGTATATTTTGTAAACATATACACATGAAATATGTGATAATTATTGCCTTATCGGCTTATTTTTGTATATTATAGTTAATGTAGTTACGTTAGTGTTTTTCATTTAAACTTTCCTTTATATGTATGTAACTAATATTATTCAATGTTAATATATACTGTTTTTATTGTAACAAATTTATTATTTCCTTCCAAAAAAATTTGCCGGACAGGCTGGACCAAAATTCGATAAGATTTGGGGGATAGAAAAAACTATTACTAAATAATTGGCTTTTTAGACTGACCCTTGTACCACAATGACACTAAGTTTCTGAAATATACAGTGTATCAACGTTAAGGTGGACACAAGCCTATGGAATCTTCATTTGTTGAATGAATTTTGTTTGTTGTGAAGAGCATCAAAATGACATTATTTCATGCCTAGCTAAAGGGTTCATGCTTACAACAAACTGCTAACAAAGTTTTTTAACTATCTGAGTTCAGGATGGTAAGAAATATAATTCAGTATATTTATTTGTGCTTAAATTTTTTTGTTGTACTTAGTGCTTCTAGTCCAACTAAACTTTTTGCACCACATTTGCATTGTTGATTTCAATTCATTTCTTACTATTTATTTCCTCTTAATTTATTATGAAGAATAAATAATTTGTAGTCTATCAAAAAAATTGGTACACAAGGAATTGGTAGAAGAGCGAGCCTACCAATATCTACAATTCTAAACCATTCTTTTTTTACCACCAACTATAATTATAAATTTCCAACTCTTATTTTAGTATCAATATTAGAGATTGGATTTCTTAGCTGATTGATTAAAGTAACAAAGTTGGCTTTAGAATGGGGCCTGATGCAAAAAAATTTTTATATGATACATTTTTATACCTAAATGCTTCAGTTTGGTGGTTGCTGTATGCCCAAGGTTACATTTTTCAAGCACTCCATACTTGTATATGGAGTGGAAAAGCCCCCCTTCCGTGTCAGTAAGGGTTCCACTATATGGTGCGTAGTAAGGAATCCTGAGTCCTTATTCAAAACCACTTCAATTTTTCATCAAAGCTACTGTAATAATAAGACGCTGCCTCTACTCAAATGCCTCATCATGTTAAAATAGGCTTCAATGGTAATTGTGTAGTTGGAAGAATATCTCGAAAGACATATGCCATGTGGTACTTTTAGAAAGATTTGCTTGGCATAGATATCAGTCTACATTGGGATATAGCATTGTATCGGCAACTCTGAGTAGGAGAGCCAATCATATCGTGACATATATTAAAATATATTTGTTTTGATATTGTTCAGGTTTTTATCATGTACGTTTTCAACTAGAGGCATCGGGGGATTTAGTTTAATACAAAATATAAAAAACATAAAACACTACATAAATTAGACAACCTTGAAGTCGCTAAAACAGCTGTCCAGAAGAGGGTTACACTGAAAAATTTGGACATACAACTAATTTCTCAAACATTTTTTAGTGAACAGATTTTCATATATTAAAGTTAATATTTTTAAATTTGCCTCATTTAATGCATTAAGTCCTAAATCGCTTAGACAAATTAGCCTGACATATTTTCTGTTGAAAGGCCTGGATAAGGTGCTGGATGGATATATCACAGGCAACATCCTGAACCATCACCCCCTCAATACCCATCAGTATGCCTATCAGATCGGAAAATCAACAGAACTAGCCCTCAACAACCTAGTCGAGAAGGTCACCCAATCCCTTCAAATGAAGGAAATTGTGGTGGGAGCTTTTCTCTACATTGAGGGAGCATTTAACAATGCACTGCCCGACTTCTTATATGCAGCAGTAGCCGCCAGAGGAGTTGACTATAGGAGACTGGATTCGTGCTATGCTATCAAACAGAACTATAACGACGTCTCTATAGGGAGAAACAGTCAGTTTTAGAGCCACAAGAGGATGCCCGCAGGGTGGGATTCTGTCCCCCCTTTTGTGGTCACTTCTTGTGGACGACTTGCTGGCTATTTTCACACTGTGGGAGGTTGAGGTTCTGCAGATGATCTAGTCATACTAGTCAGAGGAAACTCTGAAGAAGTAAAATCTAATAACCTTCAAGAGACACTGGATGCAGTGGGTAACTCGTGTGACAGGGAACAGATGTCTGTGAACTCTCAAAAAACAGTAATAGTACCATTCACCCAGAAAAGTAAGCTGAAGGACTTAAGACCACCCTCCTTAATGGGTGAAACTATTCCATTTGAGGAGGAGGTGAAATATTTAGGAATCACTCTTGATAAATCACTTAATTGGAACTCCCATCTGGAAAAGGTTATCCACAAAACAAAACTGTCCTTGTAGACATGTCGTCATATTTGTGGTAAGTCTTGGGGCATGGGTCCCCAACGAATTTACTGGATCTATGTCACGGTCATCAGACCAATAATAACATAAGGATCCATCGTTTGGTGGCCGAAAGGATCACAAAGCCAAACTCTCCGTCAGCTGCAATGGAAATCCTCCTGGACTTACCCCCTCTTCATATATATTTGGAGAGAGAGGCCAGGTGGGCATTATATAGACTGCAACAAGTGGCCATTAATATGCCGCAAACTAGTATCATGGAGCGGAACAGGTTGCTGGATGACATAGAGAACCTCGGCATCCTGGGAATGCCCTCGGATACTATGCCTATCATGACCAATTACGAGCTGACCTTCAACATCCTTTTTCCAGAAAGAGATGAGTGGGATCAGAATAAAACCGACCTACTGAGGGCAGACAGGTGCTGGTTTACAGACGGCTCTAAAACTCTTGAGGGAACAGGAGCCGGAGTACATCGCTACAGGCCAAGGATGAGAATATCCTCAAACCTAGGTACTAATACAACTATTTTTCAGGCCGAGGTTCATGCCATTGAACTGTGTGTACGAAGGCTGGAATATATGCATCTTACATGCAGTTCAATTAAAATGTTTTCAGATAGCCAAGCAGCTATAAAAGCTCTTGGCTCCTACCGCTGTAACTCCAAAACGGTATGGAATTGTCAGAAGGCTCTAAATCATTTGAGCCAGATGACTGGGTTGCTTCATACTTGAAAGACAGAAAGCAGATAGTTGTTATTAACGGTAGTAAATCGGAAGAAAATACTATTAGAATGGGTGTTCCGCAAGGCTCAGTTTTGGGTCCATTACTTTTCATTATATTCATAAATGATATGATACACTCTTATACCAACGATCAGAAAGTAATTATGTATGCCGATGACACTAATATCTTAATAGCTGAAAACGATCTTGAAAATACCGCGATTAAAGCTAACATTTCTGCCAATGAATTTCATGAGTGGTGTCTGAATAGTGGATTATTAGTAAATTTAACAAAAACATTTTACATGCCATTTTTACCAAAGAACGTAAACCATAATCTAAGTCCTCTCATAAAAGTATTGAGCAAACAAACATAAAATTTCTCGGTATTACAGTAGACCAAAAGTTCACTTGGGAACAACATATCGAGGCACTTTCGAAAAAAATGAGTACTATATGTTTTATCATCCGACAATTATATAATACAGTATCCCTTGAGATTCTTAGGCTGGCATATTATGGATTAGTGCAATCAACTATTAGCTATGGTTTAATGTTTTGGGGAAAAGTGGCTCACAGTAATAAAATATTTATAATACAAAAAAAGAATTGTTATATGTATGGTCGGGGCACATGTCAGGACACCTTGTAGACAATTATTTATCGAGTTATCCATCCTAACACTTCCCTCTCTTTATAATTTCTTATTATACTAAATATAAAAAAACAAGAATGTGCATTGGTAAGAAACAATACACTGCATGACCATAACACTAGAAACTCTGAACATGTATATCACCCATATTCACGATTAAGTATTGGCCAGAACTCGCACCTCTGTCAAGGTATTATTTGCTTTAATAGATTCAATTATTTATTTGGCACTACAAAAAATTTTAATAATTTTAAAACTTTTAAAAGTACATTATATGCTTATCTAATTGGCAAGGCATTTTATTCAGTGGAAGAATTTCTATGTACCTAATTTCCTATTAAGTGTATTATTTTATTTTATTTTATATTTTTTATTATTGTATGACTGTGTGAAAGTGTGATATTGGTGTGAATGAATCTCATTTATTTGAAGTTGTTTTGAATAGTATGCCTGTAGATTTTAATGACTAGTCCAATAAGTGTTGTACTCTTGTGTATAAAACTTTATGTGATGAATAAAGCTCTATTCTATTCTATTCAAAAACAACAAAGTGACTCAGGTCTGGATACCCGACCACTCTGATATGGAAGGTAACGAAATAGCCGACTCTTTGGCCAGAGACGGAGCAGAATCACGAATCACCGGACCAGAACCGGTTTTCGCATATCTTCAAGTACTGCTAAGATAGCTATCTCAACTTGGGCTGAAAGGAAAACTCTCCAATATTGGCAAGAGTTACCAGGATTAGTTCATTCGAAGGCGTTTATAAAATACCCCTTGAAATCAAGAGCTAAGAAACTTAGAGTTAAACAGGGTAAACCTGAAAACTCTAACAGGCCTATATACCGGGCACTGCTGACTAAACTATCATCTGCATAAACTCGACTTAGCGGAAAACGCCGAGTGCCGTCTATGCCTGGAGGATGATGAGAAGGCAGACCACATCTTATGCACCTGTCCCATTGTGGAGAGGATCCGATTCTCAATATTTGGCAAAGGGCAACTACTGCCAGAGGATCTGGACACATTCTCACCTAATAAAATTATCAGTTTCATTAAGAGACTAAACTTATCGGGTGAAATATAATTAGGAGTGAGCTACAGTAGACTTGCTAATGGCCGCAGTGGAGGGTCCACAAGGACCCACTCACAATAATCTAACCTAACCTAATGCATTTAGTTGTTAACCAAACTGCAAGGTCTCAAAAATATTCAAACAAATATAGCTTCTATACATTTTACTTTGTTAAAAAAATTTTAATTTTAAAAAAAGAAAATTATGCAACGGTAAGATCATCCATGGTGATCATAAAAAAGTGTAATGTCTAATCATTGTAACGATCAATATTTAAGTAAATAAATTCTACAATGTGTGTTTAACAATTTATTAGAAATTAGGAGTAACAGGTAAATGAATTAATAACATCAAACTTCAATATCGTAAATGTAATCAATTAGAAAGTAAGAATCCGAGCAAACATTTTAAGTATAAAAATAACAAATAATTGCACTAGTTTGAAATTACAGTTATTAAAATACAACAGTTATTCACCCGCACTAACAAGAAAATTTTAAAATAGGTATCCATGTTTATATAATATTTAATTACAATCTAATAAATATATTAACTTACAAATTATGGAAGAAATATCATGCCAAATATTCAAATCTTTAAAACAATTTAAAAAAATTTGTACTACCCAATTACTTAATAGAAATTTGTAACATTAAAAAAATGAATGTCAATATGCCTATTATCACATAGATATCAATATTTACAAAGTAAACAAGAGATTCAATATAACTTAATCAACAATTTTAAGGAAATTGAAGTATATACATGGGTGACAAAAATTACTAATATTCGTTAGTCTGGTCTATAGATAGGTATTTTTGGTAAAAATTCTATAAGTATTACGTATTCCATCATCGAGGACGAATCACACTGCTGCTTGCTCAACCGCCAGTGCAATCCTAACTTATTATACAAGTAACTATTTTCCCATTCTAGGAGCTTATTCAATGAATGCTGTGTCTGAAAAATACAAATTAGTCACGTGCCTGTGTATTTATAAAGACAAATGTCATTACCCTTTTGCTAAGGCAAATAACAGGCCATAATGAACAGCCTAAAGTGCAACAACAACAAAGGCATCCACAAAAAAGCCATTTAACATTAACGGGAAGAGTTTTTTTTAAAATGCCGTTGATGCGCATAACGGTTTCTTTAAATTCCTCTGGAGCTACCCTTGAAACTAAGCCACTAGGGAATTCAGTACTAAATCTATTACTTAATCCAAATCTAAAAAAGTACATGTTATAATGAACTAATAAAATAACTAAAGGCTGATTTATAGTACATTTCGCACCATCGTTCCCCGCATTGGCATCGTTAAGCAACGCAACGTCGTCCCTGCAAGAATATGTATCTATTTATAGTTCAAATACGCACGGTTGTTAAGATGATACTGACATCTTTTAGTGTTTCTGCGTACTTCTAAGTTAGCTGTCACCATTATAGATGTCGTGCTCATTGATTCTTCCTCGGTCTATGAAACGTCAATTGATATTTTATTTGAATCTAACGTTTTTTCTATTTACTAAAATTCGAAACCTCAAAGTGATATAATAAAGTTTGTTCTAAAGTTCAATTAAAATATGGAAGAATCGGTTTTATAGCTTATGCAGGTTTTTTACTGGGTGCTGCTTATTACCTTCGTTGTAAAAATACCAGACGAAGACGATTTAAAGTCCAAGAAATTAATCGAAATCGAAAAGTTAAAGGTTTTTATGTAACTACATTTCTCCCTATGAAGGAAAAAGATCCCCAGGAATTTTGACAGTATTGGTAAACTCATTCGAACAAACAGCAAACAAGATGGCGCAAAAATAACAAGTCAAGTAAACCCAAGAAGAATAAACTAACATCTTCTTGAAGTAAACCGACCAAACATCAACGGAAGCACTGTATAAAGTGCATCACAGAACAGAAAAAAGAAAATGCATGATGACTGTGATGGAAACGGAACTGTATTTAATAATAGTAATGCGCAAACTCCTCAAATGACAATAGAAATCGTTCCCTGCAACGCACGCATGGAAAAAGATAAAAGGTGATCATCTCTTGTGGGAGTGTTTATCGATGCTGCGTTTGGTAATGATGTTGCGTACCAACTATAAATGGCACTGTGCAAGCACATACGTCGATTTTCATAAGTTGTGTCTCTTAACGATACCAATGCAGGGAACGATGATGCGTAATGCACTATAAATCAGCCTTTATACTGAGATGTTAGTGATGCATAATAAAACTGCATTGTTACTTCAATCATGTAGATAAGATTAAGTTAAACACATACACAGTCATGTTGCCGGCACCTCGAATCACCACTGGATCTGGAACCAAAGATATATCAGCAGGTTCAATTTCCTCATGATTTTCTATTTCTTCTTCATAGTATATTGCATCAAAACCTTCCATGTGTCTGCAATATGAATGTTAATAAAAAAACAACAGTAGAATTAGCATGCAATTATTTCTAATACATGTTCAAAAACGTACCTTATTTAATAGTTTCAAAGCTAAATGATTATATTATCGTCTACTGTTAGATAAATAAGAGCACTGGACAAGCGATTATTTTTTAATTTCTTAATTAAATTCTTTGTTTACTTCCTTATTTTGCAATCCATGGTTAAAGTTGATGAATTCTCAGCACAAACACAGTCTGCAGAAACGCCATCTACATCCACAACTTCGTGATGGTCAGTTTAATTTTAGAAAGTGTTTCTAGTACCGCTCTAAATTCAGGGCCGGATTAATACCATAAACCCTATCGCAAAAATTGAAATTAGAACCCCATATTTAAACATCTCCAGGAATAGACATTAAAAGGATATGCATATAAGATATGTTTGATCTACAAAATAGTATACAGAATGGAGAAAAATTCAATGTGATTTGCAGTTTTCGGGTATAGGGATTGATACTACCGATACCAAAACTGATAGGGGGATATCCTACTAGATTGAATTTTTATTCTTTTTTTCATTTAATGATTCTGCGTTGTATGTAATACTAACCGTTTTACTGTTTCTAACAACTACGTCAGTATTCGTATATGTGCGAAAACGATTTTATTGTAACTTCATCTACACAGGGTGAGTTCTAACTTATTTTATTAAATTTAAAGGGGTAGATCCCTTAATGGTAAGTTCATATAAAAAAAAAAAAATATGTGCTATAGTTTCTGAGAAAAAAAATACTCCAACATTTTGAGATCATATTGACTGACCTATCTTAACCGAAAAGAAATTAAGATAGGTTCAGTGACTACGACATTCACCTTGTTTTTTTACAATAATTAGTCCACCACTTTTTGCCACTTGTCTCCGATGGCATTTTTCAACATAATCCCTTCAAACGCGCTGACCGACCGTTGATCTCGACGTAAATGAAAGTCGGCACCGTTTGTGCTACCGTACAAACGGTGCCGACGTAATAATGAATGCCGCCCACTAACAGAGTCGACCTGAAGTGAATTTATGGATTTTCTTTCCTGTTAATAAATAAATGTAATACATTTTTGTAGAGTTCGGTGCAATTTGTCGCCGTGAACCTATTGCTCCTTACGGTTTTTTTGTGATTTTTCTAAGACGAATTAAATAGGGAGGGGATGAAGTTATACTGCTTTTTGCTAAACATTCAGTTACGTTATTGTTGGTGATTGAAGAAGTTACTATTTTTTTTATTTAATTTTCGAGAATGTACGTAGAAATTGGATAAGAAGGGTTCAACTGTGTGTGCAGGTTGGTGGGGACAATTTTGTACACTTATTGTAATATGCAATGACTTCAGAATATTTCTGAAGTCATTGGTAATATGGCTATTCTCGTGACTACCTAATAAATTTAAAAAATTGTCAAGTGTTAATAAATTACGAAACTAATTAAATTAAAATAAGTTTTGTAAATTGATAGTGAAAATAATTGCTATCGTGAAACGTGAGTCCTGAATATGCCTCTGTCTCCATAATCGTACGTGGTCGAAAATCAAAGCACGCCGAATAGCCACTTACACGCTTTTTGTGAAGTTTTTTTTAAATGATTTATCATTTGAACTAAAAAAACTGGAGTAGGATTGTATCATTGCAATTTACAACGAACTTAGATAAACAAATCATATTGTTCGCGTCATAAATGGGTCAGCTGAGCAATGCAGCGGTCCACAACAGTTTAACAGTATTTTAGGTAAGGTAGGTCAGTTTTTCAACTTTCTTTTTTATTTATTTTTTTTTTCGCAATTCGTGTTACTAATATCAACAGGAACCCCCTCCTAAAATTACACAGATAAGTTGACGTTCACCCTGTATAACCGAAAACCCCAAATCCCATTGAATTTGGTCCACTTTGTGCAAATCTTAACCACATCTCCCACTTAGTACCAATTCTCTTTTCAATAGACGACCAAGCGGTTACGTCGTGCTTGCTCTTAAGGGAATTATAGAGGTGGGATTTATCATTAAAAATAATATTAAATTTCGTTTCATTAGAACAGCGGCCGCTTGTATCGGTACATTTTTTTTTAATTCTTATTATTCATCCTTCGCATCCTCAAACCCATAACTAAACGCACCAAATCATACATGAGAAATTTACAATAAAGAATTATACCTATACATATAACGGATACAATATAATTTTCTTGGGGTCTAGATTCCAGGAATACCTACCCAGTAAACATTCCTGTGATATACATAGCAATGATATAATATTTGAAGAATATATTAATACAAAGTAGTTATGCCAATTTTATGTAATAAATATATGTATAACATAGCATAAACATAAAACACACCACATAAATTAGATAACCCCAAACCAAAACCGGAGCTGCACGGACAGGAATTACACAGTTGAAAAAATGCGGACACACACAACCAATCCCTTCGGCTTTGTCAGAATCCAAACCGGGATTTAAACGCGAGAGTCGATAGACAGTAAACCAGCTAGGTACGTTTGTCACTTAACACTATGGCCCACTGCGCTACTGAGTTCGGTACAAAACACTTTTATTTAAAAGTAACATTTTTACATAACACTGCAGTAAATATGATATATGATAAAACATTTATTTACATAGCTCTTAGGTAAATACAAAGTAAAATTTCGTGGGAAACTGTTGATATCACAATCATCTATAAGTGTGTCACAAGTGATGTAACATTTACATAACAAATAAAATGTTTGGTAACATGAAACTAGTGTACACCTTCATCACTCGTGCAGAAATATTTAATACGTAAATTTCCTGCGCGGCTGCGCTAGTGCACGCCAGCTCTGGCATACCAAACAGACCCAATATATCAGACACTTATGTAAACACATTTATTATAAAGATACTTATAATAAATGGTAAACATAACAGTATTTACTGGGTAGATCCGGTTCTGTTATATTAACATTCATTAACCATTACTGATTAGATTTAGATTTAAATAAATGTTCACTGTATTTAACAATAAATTTAATAAATATTTAAATCTCTTGTAACATGAATAATCCAAGTTTTTAACTATTCTTCTGACGGAACCTTAGTTACTTCTCACCTTTGACAGTTTATCTATGTCTGACAGTGTGATGACATTTGTGGGTTGTAGGTGTCAATTGTAATTTAATTTTATTAAAATTGTAAAAAGTCAATTTAATTCAGTAAGATCAGTTAACAGTAATCTAAATGGCAAGTGCAAAGTTACATGAGGATATTAACAACATTCCACTCGCTGACGATGATCCTCAAGGTAGGTTTTTATTTAATGAATAAGAACTGCTTTGTGATAGTTGCATTTTAATGATTTTAGTAATTATAAATGATGAACCAGAACCCAACTCTATGTCGGAAGGTAATTCGTCCAGCATGATACATGGTAGAAGTATGGATTCTATACAATCCACGTTTACCAATGGGAGCTCCAGTCCGCAACATAATAGTTTAGAACCAGATACTAGCCCAGATGAGCAAGAAGAAAAAGCTCGTCTTATATCGCAAGTGTTGGAATTACAAAATACACTCGATGATCTTTCTCAGAGAGTAGATAGCGTAAAGGAAGAGAATCTAAAGTTACGATCTGAAAATCAGGTCCTCGGCCAGTATATAGAGAATTTGATGTCAGCATCAAGTGTTTTTCAGTCAACCTCACCAAAAATTAAGAAGAAGTAATTAAATTTTTAAAATTTGTGAGTTCAAAGCGTTTTTATTTATTTTTTTATAAATGTTCTTATTCTGACGTGCACAAGCTTTTTTTTCACCAAGTATGCACTCACAATAAATTAAGCCTGTGATTTTTTTTAGTAACTACTGATTATATAAGAATTTTTATCATTATAATTTATTAGATGTTATGACCAATTATTTTAAGCTAATTATAGATATATTAATGTTAATAAATAATTTAAACAAATATAAATTATGATATGTAGATAATAAATATGCTTAAAACTTGCCATAAATAAAGTGCAAATTGAAATGATCATTTAATTTCTATTTAATAAGAATTTAAGATTAGGCCTAAATTTTTTATTGAGAATCTGTTCAGCGAGTTCAAAATAATTTCACCTAAAATACATACAGGACTTGTATGAGTGAAATTGTTATATTCATTTTAATATTCAATGCCAAACCTCTTAGTGATGGTTACTTTAAAAGAATTAAGATTAGTATTGGTAATTTGATATGACCTTTATAATTACCTAAATTTTTACATTTACTCGTTTCTGCACCAATGATAATAAAACCTTAGTATTTTTTCATGAATCTTAGCATCACCCATCTACTATTTTTCCTCAGTACTTGGAGTGTACATCCAATTTCTTCAATGGTATAACCCAAGGGGTAAACATTGCAATGTTCCAGCCTGTAATTTCGATACTTCATGGGGAGTGAAACTGGTCTACTACTATTAGTGATAACTGATAAGTATAACATCCCAATATATGTTTAGCCATTATTCGTTTGGTAAGATGACAGTACTTAATTGTGCATGTCATATGATTTCCTTATTATCAAAGAACCCTAATATTTTATTTAACATGCTAATATGGCAACATTAAAAAATACTTCATACTAAAACATTGTGCCTAGGGAAAAAATACCTCATTTTTTTCTTTTTAATTGCAACGTACTTACCTAATAAACTTGAGAAGCTTTAGGTCTGAGGACCGATTGCATGGTGGATATTGTAGAAATCTTATTGGTTGTTTGATGTATATCATGTTATATACGAGACCAGATTTATGTGCGGCCATGAATATATCAACCAGATATCAAAATAAAAATAATAAAGAACGAATTTTAAGATATCTTAAAGATTCTATTAACCTTAGAGTAGTATACAAATGGAGTAGCTATAATCATATTTTAATTGGCTTTGTAGACTCTGACTGGGGTAGTAACGAAACTGACCATCGAAGTACGATGGATTATCTTTTTAAACTCCAAAAATTATACTATATGTCGGAAATACAAAGCAACAAAATTCAGTTGCTGCCTCATCAACAGAGGCTGAATATATGGCTCTTTGAAAGAGTGAGAGAAGCCTTATGCTTAAATCACTTCTAAGTGTATATATATATATATATATATATATATATATATATATATATATATATATATATATATATATATATATATATATATATATATATATATATATATATATATATATATATATATATATATATATATATATATATATATATATATATATACAGGGTGTCCCAACCAAAAGTAGGCACCCTGATTAACTTTGGAGATAAAATTTTTTTGAAAAATTCGTGAAATACGTCGACCGTGTTTCCAAGGGGGGACATATTTTAATGTAATACTTGTATACCTATCATCATCCCTTTACCCTACACGGTCACCCCCTCAAATAATTCAAATGGCAAGGAGGGTCGAGTGATACATCTTTTGAAAGGTCTGTCAATTCCCTACACAACTGTGCATTTTTTTTAACTTTTATCAATTCGTTTTTAAGGAAAATAATTTTATTTTTGATGATTACACACAATCGAAATTGCTTAAAAAATCTAAAACACATGGCACTGGGTATTGGAATTTATAAAAAAACTACATTTTTTAGTGCTCTCAAATCAACACAAGTTTTTTCGACAAAAAATACTTTCCTTGTCCGTTTAGTTTTAGAATAATAAAAGACTCATAAGTATTTGATAGTCTTTGAACATTAATTTGTTCACAACCAATTTTAAATCGAGATACATTTTACCAGAGTGAGTTCTCAAAATGGTTTATACCCTTCAGGAGAGAATAGAAATTGTCAGCATTTATTTTAAAAACGATAATTGTGCTAGAGCTACGGAGTGCATATTCAATAGAAATCACCCAGATAGAAGGGTTGGTTCTGAGTATGTTTTACAATAATTGACAAAATTTATGGAAACAGGTTCTGTAGGAAACAAAAAGCATGAACCTCAGCGACCGATTAGGAATGAGGCAGTCGAAGTGGCAGTTTATAATAATAATGATATAATGTTTATTGTGCAAGTAAGAAAGGTACATTACATTACACAAATGGACCATGATCGACAGAGCCGTTCTTCCTCACAGCCCAGAAAGCTAAATAAATATTTCACAAATTCAACATGTCACATATAATAACACAGAAAATTAAACTATATTTGAGTACATGAACATATATATCTTATATATTTTACTGGTGTCATACTTTTATTTTAAAAATTATTTATTAGTCTTTGCTTCGTTATACTCTTAAACTTTTGTATTGATGGTAACGTTAGGTCATTTATTATAGAATTTAATGTTTTTGGAGCCATGTATGTAAAACATCCCTCAAATTTAGTCGTTCGGTGCACTGGTATGTTATATGTTGTGTTTCTAAAGTTTCTGTCATGTAATTCATTTCTTAACACTAATTGTTCTTTTAAGTAACTTGGATAACCACTATTAATAACATTATAAAGTACACAGCTGAATTGTAACAAATATCTATTTTCAACATTTAATATTTTTAAAGCACTAATATGGGGTGTTATGTGTTCCCTTCTGTTTATACCATAGCACTTAAGCAGTAATTCAGTCTTGATAAAATTAGGCTTTCACAGGTTAAATATTTTGTTTCACTAGTTAACAATGACTTATATTGATACATATGTGTCAAGTTTATACAGGCACAATTCACTATTTTATTTACATGTGTTTCAAAATTTAAGTTGTTGTCTATCATGACACCCAAATTTTTTACTACCTCAGTCTCCTGTATTTCACAATTGTTTATTTCCACTTCGACGTTTTTTGACTGCAACCCTTTCATTCGATTTCTTTCCGTGCCTATCAATACAACTGTTGATTTGTTTGAATTTATTTTTAGTCCATGATTTAATGACCATTTTACAATGTTTTCTAGATCTTCGTTGATTTCCATTATAGCCCTATTGATTTCACTAGGATAAAAGTCTTTTATTAATTGTGTGTCATCCGCATATAAGTGTACCTTACAATTTTTAATTATATCTGGCCAGTCACATGTATATATAGTATATAAAATGGGCCCTAGTATGCTTCCCTGTGGAACTCCTTTTTCGCATGTTCGCAAAGTTGATACATTGTCATCTATTTTTACACACTGTTGTCTGTCCTTGATATAATTTTGAAACCAGGAGTATGCATTACCTTCTATCCCTATAAACTCAAGTTTTGCCAGTAATAAGTCATGATCCAACAAATCAAATGCATTGCTGTAGTCTAACAACACTAGATATGCCAATTTTTGATCATCAATAGCTTTACATATATCACTTATTACTTGTAATAGTTCTGGGTCATTTGCAGATGGATAATACTCAATCGATCAGGAAAGTAGCTGAGGCTTCCGGTGTATCACGAAGCAGTGTTCATCGAATTGTAAAGGCCCACAAACTTCATCCTTATAAATTTCAATTAGTACACGAATTAAACGAAGATGATCCCGATCGTCGGCTTGAATTCTGTGAGATTTTTAGTGAACAATTAAACGGTAATGCCAATCTACTGTACAATACTTGTTTTTCTGATGAATCGACATTTCAGTTAAATGGGGAGGTAAACAATTGTAGGTATTTAAGTGAAACCAATCCACATTTGTTCATAGAAACTCATACCCAAGGGCCTCAGAAGTTAAATGTTTGGGCTGGCATCTTAGGGGATCACATTGTCGGGCCGTTTTTTATTCCTGACAATTTAAATGGTGAAAGGTACCTCGATCTGTTAGAAAATAACATCGACCCAATGATTACCCAAATCCTCGAAGAAGACGATAATCTTTTAGAGGGCGAACTGCTTTTTCAACAGAATGGTGCACCCCCACATTTTGCTATAGCAGTCCATCAATTTTTGGATAATCGGTTTCCTGAGCGATGGATTGGAAGAGGAGGTCCTGTGGAGTGGCCCGCTAGGTCACCCGATTTAACTCCCTTAGATTTCTTTCTGTGGGGACATTTGAAATCGAAGGTATTTGCAACAAAACCCGCATCTCTGGAAGAGTTACGTGAAAGAATTGTTCGAGAATGCCGTTTATTGACTCCAGATGTGTCCAGAAATGTTCGTACAGAATTTCAAGACAGATTATACTACTGTATGGAAGTCGGTGCGGGTCATTTTGAACAATACATACGATAATTTAAACTGCTTCTTTTATTTTTATTTCCCGAGGCTGAAATAATGAAACAATTATTTCTTAGGAACGAATCAATAAAAGTTTAAAAAAATACAGAGTTATGTAAAGGATTGAGAGACCTTTCAAAAGATGTATCACTCTGTCACCTTTGCCATTTGAATTTTTTGAGGGGGTGGCCGTGTAGGGTAGAGGGATGATGATAGGTTACAAGTATTACGTTAAAATATGTCCCCCTTGGAAACAAGGTCGACGTGTTTCACCAATTTTTCAAAAAAATTTTATCCAGAGTTATTCAGGGTGCCTACTTTTGGTTGGGACACCCTGTATATATGTATAACTTAAAACTAGACAAATAAGTTTATAAACAGAACTTATTTTCGAATATACAGGGTGAGCCAAGACGGTTCTACAGGGTCAACTAAATTTTTTTTAAATGGAATACCATGTATATCAGGGCAATTTTTGGAAGTTCTTTGTGGCCTCACTCCCAACCATTTGTATGTAATGATTTTTTGTGTTGAAATTATGCCATTTACATGTGTATATTAAAAAAATCACTAGTCGCAAGTATTGATTCTAAGAAAAAATATGTTAGTACCAGTTATGAGACATCTGTGTAATGACACTCAGCCATTTTCACTTCCTAAAAGTATACAGGGTGGCAAAAAATTATTTTTAAATTTACAATTATTTGAACCGAATTTTCTCAATTTTTTTAAATGAAAGACCCTGTATATTTTTGGATGCTGTGATGTAGAATTGAAAAGCGAACATTTTTTGTATGTACAGCTCTATAGCTATTTGTAACCATTTTCGATTTATTGAACAATAACTGCAAAGTTCTGCAATAAACATTAAAAATATTTTTTGTTTGTAAGTCAAGAAAAGATATTATAAAAACTGCTCCACATGTTGCTCATTTTGATTGACACACATTTCTATGCGTCTTTGGAATGAGGTTTCTACCAAGGTATCTGATTGTTATTTAAGTTAAATTTAATACTAGAATGCTTGTTTAAGGAAAACAAAAAAATAATAATAGCTGTTGATCTTAATATAGATTATGCCACTGAAAATTTAGATAAATTTAAACTTGGAAGTGTAATTAAATCCTATGGTTTGAATGTGACTGTAAGTGACTACACTCGAGTCACACCAACTAACAAAAAAATGTTTGATTACATCATAACAAATATATCTCATGGTCATTATTATATGGAAGCTTTACAATCACTGATTTCTGATCACAAGGCTCAAGTATTTACCCTTTCAATACCGCCCAAAAAAACACCTTACATTCATATAAGACTATGCAGAAGAAAACAAATAATTTCATTATCCAATTAAATTCTCTAGACTGGTCTACTGTAGATAACTCAACATGCGTTGAGAGCAAAACTGCTAATTTTTTGAAAATTATTCACAGCAGCTTTAATAGAAATTTCCATTTAGTGAAAAGAAAAATTCGTAAGGCACGTAAAGTTAGACTGGTTTATGCCAGAACTACATGACTTAAAAAATCAAGTAGCTCTGTTGGAAAATATTTCATATATCAGACCTGAATATAAACCAGTTCTAACTCATATGAAAAATATGTATAGTGCTAAAATTAAAGAGGCAAAAAATCAATATTATAACAGAATGATCAATAACGCAACCAACGAATCGAAATGTACTTGGAACCTAGTTAATTCAATTATAGGTAATACCAGGTCTAATAAGTTACCTTCAAACAATGATTAAATTGATTAGGCTGATAAGTTTAAAGCATTCTTCGTCGAAAATGTTCCTAATCTAATAAAAAATATGAATCAGCGTGTAACATCTAACGATTTGAATGAATTGATCAACATAAATAAGGAATCTTTGTTCATATACCCTACCTCTGCTGAGATATGCAATATAGTAAAACATTTCAAACTCAAAACCTCTTAACGGTTTTGATGGCATATCAATAAAGTTACTTAAACAATGTATAAATATACTAGCTGCCCCATTTGCAGACAGTTACAAGGCATCTTTCTCTCAATCAGTTTTTCATTAAAATTAGCTATAGTAATGCCCTTGTTTAAAAAAGGTGATCAAGATCAACTAGAATCGACCGGTAAGTATATCGTCAGTCTTTTCAAAAATTCTAGAAACTCTCATGTATAACAGGTTTCTTGCTTTTCTAAACAGATCTAATTTCTTTCACAATTTTCAACATGGTTTTATAAAAAATAAGTCGACAACGACAGCTCTTGTCAAATTTGCTGATACAGTGTTGAAAGCCTTGGATAGTCAGGAGATTGTTTGCGGACCATTCCTAGACTTGTCCAAGGCATTCGATACCCTAAATCGTACTTAACTTCTAAATAAATTAGAAAGAATTGGAGTTACGGGTACCAGTTGAAGCTGGCTTACCTCTTACTTGGAAAATAGAAAACAAGAAACCTGCATATCTATTGACATGAATAAATACGAATCAGATGTATTAACCTTTAATCATGGTGTACCACAAGGAAGTGTTTTGGGTCCGCTCCTTTTTATAATATTTCTTAACGACCTAATAAATGTTGTCAGTGATGGAAATAAAATAAACATTATAAATTATGCTGATGACACCAATCTAATAATAAAGGGTAAAACTCTCGCAGAAACTCAAAAAAATGCCATTCAGACATGGGCAAATTTAAAATTGGTTTTCTGTTAATCAGCTTATTTTAAACGAATCTAAATCAAAGTGTGTCATTTTTAAAACCCAACAATCAACAATCCAAACTTCTGATTGTTTCACCGATGAGATACCCATTTAAACATCAAACAGTACTAGACTGTTAGGCGTGGTAGTGGATAATCAATGTAAATGGGTTCACATTGAAAATGTAAAAAAATTAAACAAAAATTGTTTCGCTCTTAGAATCCTATCACGGTCATTTAACGTAGATACTCTTAAAACCGTTTACTATGCCAATTTTTATTCCACTTTTAAATGGAATCGAAATTAGTGGTGGCTCCAGTGATTTATTCAAAGTTCTTAAAGTGCAAGAAAGAGGTATGCGAACAATCTTCAATAAAAAGTTTAATGAATTCTGCAGAGGATGTTTCAAAGACAACAACATGCTTACAGTCCCTGGCTTATATATTTACTCTTGCGTGATGTATCTAAAAGCTAACAAAATATACTTTAAGCCATCAATTTAGCCATTGTTATGAAACCAGAAATAAAGAAAATTATACATTCCCCAAACATCGTCTAACTCTTACTGAAAAGGGTCCCTTTTATTCGGCAAAACATTTTTTTAATAAGCTTCCTACAAATTTGAAAATAATTTTCATCTAAATTGTTTCAAAAAGCAAGTTTTCCGGTATATATGTGATATTGAGCCCTACTTTGTTCAAGAATTTGTTCATTTTAGATTTTAAATTGCGACATTGTACATGTTTGTTTTATTTCTTAGTACTGCACTTCTTTGTTGTCTTGTTTGTCTTATACATACGAAATTTTATGCTTGTACTTCTTCTAATCTACTCTATGTTAATTATTTTACAGATTGTTTTAGTTGTAGTTTAGACCTTAAGTTCTAAGTTGACCTGTTTTATACATAGGCATTGTATGTCTAATGATACGGAATGAAACTTACTTACTTACTGTTCATAAAATTGTCGGAGTGATACTTCTAAAAGCATTTATTATCCTTTCCTTCAAATTTTGGATTGTTGGTGTGATGTTTTTATGGGTATCAGATAACACACTTTTATAATACCTTCTCTTGAATTATTTGAAAAAACCCTCTTTTAAATTTTTATTGCTGAATTTTACAGTTATTGTTTGAAAATGGTCACAAATAGCCATAGGAATGTACGTACAAAAAATGTTCGTTTTTCAATCTTACATCGCATTGTCCAAAAACATTTGAAAAAATTGAGAAAATTCAGTTCAAAAAGTTGTAAATTTAAAACTCCTTTTTAGCCACCCTGTATACTTTTAGGAAGTGAAAATGGCTGAGTGTCATCACACAGATGTCTCATAACTGGTACTAACATATTTTTCCTTAAAGTCGACAGTTGTGATTGTACTGATATTTTTAATATACACATGTAAATGGTATAATTTCAACAAAAAAAAAATCATTACATCCAAGTGGTTGGGAGAAAGTCAATAATAGGAGTGAAAGGATGCCACAAAGTGGTTTCAAAAAATGTTTTGATATACTTGGCATTTCATTTTAAAAAATGTTACGTGACCCTGTAGAATCGTCTTGGCTCACCTTATATATTCGAAAACAATTCCCGGTTATAGACGTTTTTTGTCTAGTTTACTTATGTTTTTAAATCAAGTTTCTAGCTATCATTGAACTCGAGATGTATATTATATATATATATATATATATATATATATATATATATATATATATATATATATATATATATATATATATATATATATATATATATATATATATATATATATATATATATATATATATATATATATATATATATATATATATATATATATATATATATATATATATACATATATATATATATATATATATATATATATATATATATATATACTATATATATATATATATATATATATATATATATATATATATATATATATATATATATATATATATATATATATATATATATATATATATATATATATATATATATATATATATATATATATATATATATATATATATATATATATATATATATATATATATATATATATATATATTTAAATTCTCAAAGCCTATAATAATTATTTATGAAGACAATATAGGCTGTATATCAATAGCCAATACTCCAACTGCCCATAAACGTTCTAAACACATAGATATTAAGTACCATTTTCCTTGAGAACCAATTGAGGAAAAGAAAATAATCCATAATTATGTTCCAACAGGAGAACAATTGGCGGATGCATCGACAAAACCACTTCAAACACCTAGATTTTTGGACCTCCGCTAAAAAATGGGTTTGGCCAGAGCAGTATCCTTATTAATCTTTGTCTAAAATTATTTTAATTGTTTGAGCCCCAAAACCCAATAGATTGTATGTGACTCATGTAATTTACTGTTCCTTTGCCTAGCACTACGGGGTGGAGGGGGGTTAGGTTGAAAATGAAATAACATATATAAAATAAATGTTATTATTTTCTCAATATGAGAAGTAAAACAATTATTATAATATGAATATTTACAAAAGTAAAAACATTTTTGGTTATTAAAATAAAATTCGCATCTTATTGCATATGGCCATATAAAAAACAAATTGAGGTTAAATGTATATGTATATATACACACATATAGTATTTCATTTAATAGGCAGGTACAAAATATTTATTAGTAATAAATCTAAGGGAAGTGACAGTGTTATTTAAGACACTGATCTGTTTACATATTTTATATTCAACATCTCTAAAAAATTTTAAAAAATGTACAGGAACCACACTATGTTTTACATTTTATCACAAAAATTATTTAATAACTATGTATAGTTAGCACATCGTCGGCTTACTTCCAAAACCTCCCAAGTCTGATTTTACCGGATTTGGATGTTTTGGTGCAGATGATTTTTAAATAATATGTCGCATCGACGTAGAAAACCTAATAAGTTTAAAACATTCATAGAAATATCTATTGACAGCTTTCAAAAAAATTAAAAAATAGTACCTCCTATGTCTCTTTCAATTTCTCACTTTTAATATCAATACTTCCTATGTCTAATTTAAATATATAGAAAAAAAAGTTTTCCACAAACTGTCAAAAATCGTATTCTAGAATTATTTTTAACCCATCGACGCAAAAAAATGAAATTTTAAAATTTCTAAAGTTGCAGCAAGTTTTTTGTGTCCCCTGTAAAATTTACAAATGTAGACTTAGGAAGTTTTGGAAATAAGCCAACGATATATAAGGTTCAAGCGTTTGCCAAAAACTCTTAAAACTTACATACTTGCAATTGCCGTACTACCTATTCAAATATTTTATCACATATGATTTATGAAAAGTGTTAAAAACAGTTTTTATAGAAATGACACAACAATATGTTAAGTAGTATTTGAAGATAATAAATAAATGTCTTTTATTTAACTTAAGATTAAAATCAGTCGTACAAAAATTTGTCACTCTCGTATTGCTTAGAATGTCCATTTCTAACCTCATGACTATTTCTTTTCAAAGTTAAAGTGGGTATTTCATAGTCATCTACATAACACTTTATAGACTTGACGGTACCATTGGAAGGATACAAACTAGATCCAGTAGGATTATGCTTTTTAACAATTTTATCTCGAGTTGGTACTGAAATATATGGATTTTGTTCAGCGGTTATGTAATGTGGAGAACTGGGAATGGTATTTTTCTTTCTCTTGAACAGATAATAAGCGAGGTATATCAAACTTGGCATAAGACCTACTATAGCACCAATAAAGAAAAAGGAAAGTCCTGTTGAAACACACGAATATTCTTCAGCTTGAATGCCTAATGGATATATTTCTGAAATAAAAAGACGCAATTTATTTATTGTACTACATCGGCTTGCTTTTATCTATATACCATTTGAAATATCTCCTAAACACATTCTAGTCTCAATTTCCTTTCCTTGGCACATTTGTGCGCCTGGATTTGGATGCCAGCATTTTCGTTTTCTATGCTGCTCATTGTTCTGATCACATAAAGACCATTCTGTCCAATTTCCCCATCCCAAAATGGCTAAAACAAAGATACCAGTCAAGTATTTGGTAATGGTTATCATTAAAATTTCTATCTCTACCTTTTTGTAGATAACAAGAACCTACCTTCACATGGTTGATCCTCACAAGGCTGTTCCTCTCTAGAAGGGCCTTTGCAATTGTGGCCTAAGCAAGTTCTTGTCCTAGTTTTAGCCCCCACCCACAGGACACGTTACAAGGTGACCACTCTGACCAGCAGCCCCATGTGTCCTCACAGCTATGATTGTTACAATCTTTTGTTTGCACCGATTCACCTGGGCAGTTTTTATTTCTACTCTTGCAGTACCTGGTTCTTGATTGAGTACCACCCCCACAGCTAACCGAACACTCGCTCCAGCTCGTCCAAGGGTTCCAGCCAGCATGATCATTTTCGTCAGAATTACAGTGTTGATTGGAGTAACAAATCTGGCCTTCGTCTTTCATTATTATTTTTATTTGGTTAGAGTGCTTTACAGGCGCTTTGCAAGTTATTTTAAACCTTCTCTTATGATAAGTGTTAGTGGATATATTCAAGTCGGTGAACCATTCTGTAGTATGAATTTTTCTCTGTTCATTACAAGAATGCTCATTACATCTTTCATATTCAATATTATTGCCTTTACAGTTTTGTCCACCATTGTAAGGTGGAGGATTGTCACACTTTCTTTGTCGTGTCTTGTAACCTCCTCCACAGTTAGCTGTACAAGACGACCATGGTGACCATGGTCCCCAGCCTCCATCAATCGGTTGAGCTGGGCAAGGAGGAGATTCTGCACAAAAAGCTTCAGTACGGTCTTGACCTACGCACACTCTCCCACCAAATGCTGGAGCGGGGTTTGTACAAGTTCTAGATCTTGTTTTAACTGCAGTGCCACAAGTTGCAGAGCATGCTGACCATGCTGACCAATCTGACCATCCACCATGTACTGTGCAGTTTGCCACGGCCACTGAAGGACCCACACAGTGTCTACCATTGTTAGCTGGGGACGGGTTATTGCATTGGCGGTTCTGACAAAGGCAGGTGTCCAAGGAATCCATATCCGAGGATACTCGGTGGTAACAGGGTTCCCATTCTGACCAACTGCTCCAGCCTGTAAAAGAGTTAAATTAGTTTGATATGCAGACTAAATAAAAAAAATATATATTTTTTTACCTCCATCTACGGGTGTATCTAAAATGGGGCAGGAATGAATTGCTTGCTGCCAGAACCTGTTATACGGTTCTCCATTAGGAGCTGTAGAACAAGTTTCGTCTCTTTCATTCCAGCCGCAATAAGGATCCATTGCATTGATACAGTTATCCCTAGAGTTGTGTCGTTTACAGTGATCGACAGAAATTTGCAATAACCGGTTCTCCGTTGTAATATACACCGAGTTAGTTTCTTTTAGAAACTGCATGTTTCGTATTGGAACATTGGTATCTTGCACTGCTTTCCAAATTTCAACTACACAGGCTTCCTTAGTACGTGGGAGCAGTGTTAATTTCTTTATTAATCCTTCCACAGTTGCCACATATATTACATGGACAGTACTTAGTTTCGTGTCCACTACGTCCACTGTAATATGGGAAAAGCGTTCTAGCGTTGCAATATGCAAAGGATTTAAAGTAGTGGATTGTACTGCGTAATCCATTAGTTGGTATTTGGATGTCTCTAATAGGTAATTGCTATGTTGCGAACTTCTACACTCGAAGTGATCTCGGTACGGGATATTATGTTTGTTCCAGGCACTTCCCATATCATGTTGATACTTGAAGGGCCCATTGAAGGCATTATTAATAGCAGTTAAATTAAAAGCACACACTGCTGAACCTGTTATACTATTTGGGGATGTGGTAAAAGTTGCATACACAATATTTTCATCAGGTACATAAGACATGCTCTGGATTTCATTAAAATAAAAAGGATAGTCACCACTAATAGAACAGTTTAACCTGGCCTTTATAAAAGTAGTCCAGTTGTCTTTAAACATGGTGTGGCCACCACCATGGTCGTTTTTACAAACCCGTGCAATGCGTGAATAAATGTTTTTACCACAATTGATGTATTCAACTGCTGCTTCTCTAAACAAAAAATAAATAAATTTTTCAGTTTCAAAAGAGCCAACGAACTGGGGTTCGTTTAACCAGAAGCTGTTGTACTGTTTTGTTCTTAACGTTGGGGTGCTTCCAACACTTTTTGAGATCATAGCGTCAGAACCAGAGAAGTCTGTAGTACCACCGAAATAATATTCACCATTCTCAGACAAGAAACCTGTTACGTTTGCTGAAGGGTTGTAAGGGGATTTTGCAATACCATCTATTACTTCCGTTACGTTGGAGATGTGGTCGATCTAAAAGTAGTGATTATTAGAATATACTTTGCTGCTTGTTGAGAACTTACTTCTCTCCACGAGCATTGTGGTGAAAAAGCATTGGTACCACATGCAAAAATTTGTCGACCATTCGTCAATAGAATTTTTATATAATTATGACAATTTTCCTCACTTTGTCCTTTGTAGACACATGATGTGATTTTGTCCTGAGATGCTTGCCATTCGGCATACTCTAGTAATCTTAATTTGGGCAAAGATAGTCTGTACAAGCCATCTCTAAAAAATAAAAATGTTGTCCATTATAACAACCAAGCAAAACTTTAAATCATACCTAGCCCCTATGAAAACCTGATTTCTTGAAACATCAAACAGCATTTGTGAATAGGATGTAACGCCCTCTGCAAAGAATGCATTGATTGATGGTTGCAAATCTGAAAAGAAAAAATCTATCAATATTTTTTAAAGATTATTATACCGTCAGTGGCGCAGCTAGCTGTTTGGGGCAGAGGGTGCAGTCGATTACAGGGGCGGTGTAAAAAAAGTTATCAACAAAAAGGAAAATAAAGATTACGAAAAAATATCTATAACAGGTACGATACATAGCGGGGAACAGATAGTGACCGCCTAGCTACGCCACTGCATATCGTCTGTGGCTAAGATATGATCCATAGCAAGTGCATATAAGACACTTAATACATACTCTGAGATATACAGGTTGTCTTTCAAATGAGTAAAAATAGAACGAATCATAATTTATAGGCTTATACACAGTGTGTGTAAGTAAAAAATATTTATACAGTATAGTATAATATACAGGGTGGCCCATTGGTGCGAGGAATATCTCGCTTATTATAAGAAATATGAAAGAAATGTTTTAAATAAAAGATACAAGGTTTACTTTGTTGCTCATTTCTAAAATACTGTGAAATACAGGGTGTTCCATTAAAGCGGGACAGCTTAGAGGTCGAATTTTTTAAATGACACACCCCATATAGATAGATAGATATTTATTGATGCTATATACAAGAAGTGGTATTCGGTAAGAAAATTTCACACCAAGCTGCATTTAATTAAATAATGCCAGGATTTATTCGTACTTTGACAGTATAATATAGAAGGCTTGGAATGACTTTAAATGTCAAATTAAAAAAAAAAAGAATTTGTCGACTTATTTATATACAGGGTGAGTCAGTTTTTTGTAGACAAACTTTAACAGGAGATAAAACACATGTTTTTAAAAAGAAAAGTTCCTATAAACATATGTCGTAGAACGCTTCGTTTCCGAGATACAGGGTGTTGAATATAATTTTTTTTTCTCAAATTTTTTTGAGTATGTATTTGTATGTATTGTATTTGAGTATGACTTGATATAACAAATATTTATTTTGCTACATTGGAAAGAGATAAAGAATAAAAGATTTCGGCTTTTTAGAATCCTTAACAAACCAGATTTAGGTAGGTTTCGTTGAAAGAATTAAATATTTAGCCGATAATTGATAATAAATAAATTACTTAATTTAGTACCACATCAAACACTAAAAATCAAAATAACTCGGAAACGCACAGGAATTTCGAAACAGAAGAAGGGACATTATTTTTGTTAAACTATATGTAGATAATGAAAATAACAGTTCTTTTTTAAAAATAGTCATTGGTGTAGAAATTCTGTTTAAGAAAGGGGTTGAGCAGTCCCTCCACTCCGCCACTGTGCAAGTTTTTGAACATTCTTATTTCTTGTTTTATGCCCCTTAATTAATAGGCATTATCCCCCAAACATGGAAAAAATCTAAGCATTCGTTTATAAGTTATAATGAAAATTCGAGAAAATAAAATTATATTCAACACCCTGTATCTCGGAAACGAAGCGTTCTACGACATATGTTTATAGGAACTTTTCTTTTTAAAAACATGTGTTCTATCTCCTGTTAAAGTTTGTCTACAAAAAACTGACTCACCCTGTATATACAGGGTGGGGCAATAGTGCGTCGGACCTCGATATCTCGAGTTCTACGATAGCTAGAAATTTTTTAAAAAATTGCAAGTAAACTAGATAAAAAAATTTATAACTGGAAACTATTTTCGAACATACAGGGCGAGCCAAGACGAAATTACAGGACCAAGTGCCTTTTTTTTAAAATGGAATGCTATGTATATCAGTACATTTTTTGAAGCCTCTTTCTAGGCTCTATCATTTCTGTATTATTATTGGCTACCTCCCAACCACTTTGATGTAATGAATTTTTTTGTTGAAATAATGCCATCTGCAGATGGATATTAAAAAAATCACCACAGTCACAATTATAGGTTTTAAGAAAAACGTATGTGAATACCAGTTACGAGATATCTAATTAATGTTTTTGAATCATTTTCATTTCCTAAAAATGTACAGGGTGGCCAAAAATCAGTATTCGATTAAGAACTTTTTAAATTGAATTTTCTCAATTTTTTCAAACGGAACACCCTGTATATTTTTCAACGATGTGATGTAAAAATGAAAAACGAAGATTTTTTTGTAAGTACTTCCCTATGGCTAATTGCAACCATTTTCGTTTTATAAATAAATAAGTGTTTATTTTTCAATTAAGAACTTTTTAAATTGAATTTTCTCAATTTTTTTCAAATGAAACACCCTGTATATTTTTCGACGATGTGATGTAGAAATGAAAAACGAACATTTTTTGTAAGTACTTCCCTATGGCTAATTGCAACAATTTTCGTTTTATAAATAAATAAGTATCAAATTCAAGAATAAACTTAAAAAAAGAGGTTCCCTCAAATAATTCATTAGAAAAATTTATAATAGGTGTTCGATGTGTTGCCCATTTTGTTGACACACGTCTTTATGCAATTTTGAAATGAGGCCATTTAGTGGGACCATTTCAATTGAAATGAGTAAATAGTATTTAACCAGTCCTTTACTGTAATGTTTTTTTTGTACATTTTTTTGCTGTTTCCGTTATTCGACAAGCAATAAAACCTCAGTTTGGTATAAATTGTCGTGTACAAAGGAGCATTTATCACACTTATCGGTCGTTAGTTACAATTTGTATTGTATTTAAAATATTTGGAATTTTACAATATGAATTTTAATAAAGCGGAACTTGTAGACATGACTTTTGTTTTGGGCGAGTCAGACAGAAATTGTTTACTTGCCAATAGAATTTATCACCAACGTTATCCTGAAAGAAGGCTTCCTGATGTTAGCAGCTTCCAAAACCTTCTCGATAGATTTCTGGAAACTGGAAATGTCGAATATAAAAAAAAGTGAAAGAATAAAACGTGTTGTGAACGAAGAAAATGAGTTTTCTGTGGTGCTGGCAACGGTTGAGAATCCCCATGTTAGTCACAGAGAAGTGACCTCATTAGTAGGAATAAGTAGACGGTCTGTGGGTCGAATCTTAAAAACAAATAAGTTGCATGCATATCATATTCAAATGCACCAGGAATTATCTGATGACGATTTTCAAAAGCGCCTACAAGTTTGTAATTGGGCCAGAAGTAAAATGCAAGTTGATGTCAACTTCTTCAATAATGTTTTATTCATTGATGAGGCAACTTTTCATAAAAATGGATTTGTTAATAGGCACAATTTCCATTATTATGCTTCGGAAAATCCTCACTTTTTATGCAAGTTGATAACCAACACAGATGGTCTATAAACGTTTGGGGAGGAATTATTGGAGAACATGTAATAGGGCCACATTTCTTTGATGGTACATTGACTGGAGCTATTTATCTTCATTTTTTGGAAAACTATCTGCCACAATTATTGGTAAATCTCCCTGGAAGAATTCGAAATAGGATGTGGTTTCAGCAAGATGGTGCTCCACCACATTCTTTAAATGCAGTTAGAGATCACTTAAATAATACCTACCCTCATCAATGGTTTGGAAGAAATGGACCCACTAAATGGCCTGCTAGATCCCCAGATCTTACAAAAATGGATTTCTTTTTACGGGGATACGTGAAGGAAATTGTTTATAGAGACACACCAACAACAGTACAAAATATGAAGGAAAGAATAATAACTGCCTTTATATCTATCACACCGGCAGTTTTAGGAACAATGGGAACCTCATTTCAAAAGTGCATAGAGATGTGTGTCAATCAAAATGGCCAACATGTGGAACATTTATTATAATTTTTTCTACTGAGTCATTTGAAGATACCTCTTTTTTTAAGTTTATTTTTGAATGTTGTAATTATTGCTCAATAAAACGAAAATGGTTGCAATTAGCCATAGGGAAGTACTTACAAAAAATGTTCGTATTTCATTTTTACATCACATCGTTGAAAAATATACAAGGTGTTCCATTTGAAAAAAATTGAGAAAATTCAATTTAAAAAAGTTCTTAATTGAATACTAATTTTTGGCCACCCTGTACATTTTTAGGAAATGAAAATGATTCAAAAGCATTAATTAGATGTCTCGTAACTGGTATTCACATACGTTTTTCTTAAAACCCATAATTGTGACTGTGGTGATTTTTTTAATATCCATCTGCAGATGGATTATTTCAACAAAAAATTCATTACATTAAAATGGTTGGGAGCCAATAATAATATAGGAATGAATAGAGCCTAGAAAGAGACTTCAAAAAATGTACTGATATACATAGCATTCCATTTAAAAAAAAAGGCACTTGGTCCTGTAATTTCGTCTTGGCTCGCCCTGTATATTCGAAAATAATTTCCAGTTATAGACTTTTTTATCTAGTTTACTCGCAATTTTTTTAAAAATTTCTAGCTATCGTAGAACTCGAGATATCGAGGTCCGACGCACTATTGCCCCACCCTGTATATATATATATATATATATATATATATATATATATATATATATATATATATATATATATATATATATATATATATATATATATATATATATGTATATATATATGTATATATATATGTATATATATATGTATATATATATGTATATATATATGTATATATATATATATATAATATGTATATATATATGTATATATATATATATATATATATATATATATATATATATATATATATATATATATATATATATATATATATATATATATATATATATATATATATATATATATATATATATATATATATATATATATATATATATATATATATATATATATATATATATATATATATATATATATATATATATATATATATATATATATATATATATATATATATATATATATATATATATATATATATATATATATATATATATATATATATATATATGTATATATATATATATATATATATATATATATATATATATATATATATATATATATATATATATATATATATATATATATATATATATATATATATATATATATATATATATATATATATATATATATATATATATATATGTATGTATGTATATATGTATATATAATTTAATAAATGCCATATCTCGTGGTCTAGCCTATTCACCATTAAGAAACACTTGAAATTGTTGCAAACTTCAGTAGAACTCTAGTTGGCACAATTACTATCATGCTAATGGACCGAGTAGGTTGTATAATTTTCAACTCAGCTTTTGGCTCTTTATTTACATCATTCAAATTTTTTGGGTGTATGTATATAACCTAATATAATATGTTTGTATTTTATTACTTAATTTTATATGCTTACAAATTTTATGCGTTTTAATAAACGTTCCTAATCTTTTTAACACGTGTAAACAAGACCCCGTGTATCTAATGCAGTTAATAAGACTATTCCAATATATTAAGAAACTGTTACATCACTAATCCTTTGTTTTCCTTACAAACAGTTTATTTATATTGAAAACATGTTTTATCATAATCTTTTATCACATTCTTTAGAACTCCAGGAACGTTCTCTAAAATTCGCCGTTTGTTCTGAAACTTTGAAATTCTTTGTGTATATTATTTAATACCTCTTTTAATTATCTACAATCCACTAAAGCACACAAAGCAATTATAGAAAACCTTTGTTTTCACCGTTTTAATAAGGAACGTACAATACAGACGCAAATATATTAAAATGGAAGATAGAACTTTACCTTTCCAGCTACAGGCACATGCGTAATTTTTAAATAGGCATAGAAGGAATCAGGTATTTCTCTTTTGTAAAATTACAAATTTTATTTGATTGTTTCTCGTTACATGTTGACAAGTAAACTCTACATATATGTATACTCAAGTAGGTAAATACAAAAAAATTTAATAGAACTATTTACGATAAAGATGATAAAAATAGTCTCAGTTTCCAAGACAAGTGTAAAGTAAATATAATAAATATTTATCGTAAATTAAATAAAAAAAAACAAACACCAAACAAGATATTCAGCTCGCGTCTGTATCTTCATCTGTGATTGTCAGATACAAAATCACGACACATCACACGATTAACAGCGTATTACCTAATTCCACGTACAAAAATGAAATATTCAAAATAATTTTTAGCCGTTCAACAAACATACTTGTTCAGCATATAGAAAATTTGAAATCATCTAAAATAAAACAAATTCGTTTCCTTATTTTCGAGACCTCTAATTAATGTTTTTGACTCATTTTTACTTCCTAAAATTGTACGGGGTGGCCAAAAATTATTTTACAATTAAGAACTTTTTAAATTGAATTTTCTCAATTTTTTTCAAATGGAACACCTTGTATATTTTTCGACGATGTGATGTAGAATTGACAAACGAACATTTTTTGTAAGTAGTTCCCTATGGCTAATTGCAACCATTTTCGTTTTATTGAGCAATAAGTACAAAATTCAAGAACAAACTTAAAAAATAGAGGTTTCTTCAAATAATTCATTAGAAAAAATTATAATAAGTCCTCCACATGTTGCCCATTTTGGTTGACACACGTCTCTATGCGCTTTTGAAATGAGGTTTCTACTGTTCCTAAAATTGCCGGTGTGATAGATCTAAATGCAGTTATTTCCTTTCCTTCATATTTTGTACTATTGTTGGTGTGTCTTTATAAATAATTTTCTTCACGTATCCCCATAAAAAGAAATCCATTTTTTTAAGATCTGGGGATCTAGTAGGCCATTTAGTGGGTCAATTTCTTTCCAATCCAATGAAGTGGGTAGGTATTATTTAAGTGATCTCTAACTGCATTTAAATAATGTGGTGGAGCACCATCTTGCTGAAACAACATCCTATTTCGAATCCTTTCAGGAAGATTCACCAATAATTGTAGTAGATAGTTTTGCAGAAAATGAAGATAAATAGCTGCAGTCAATCTACCATCAAAGAAATGTGGCCCTATTACACGTTCTCCAATAATTCCTCCCCAAACGTTTATAAACCATCTGTGCTGGTTATTAACTTGCCTAAAAAAGTGAGGACTTTCCGAAGCATAATAATGGAAATTGTGCCTATTAACCAATCCATTTTTATGAAAATTTGCCTCATCAATGAAGAAAACATTACTGAAGAAGGTGACATCTTGCATTTTATCTCTGGCCCAGTTACAAAGCTGTAGACATCTTTGAAAATCGTCATCAGATAGTTCCTGGTGCATGATATGCATGAAACTTTTTTTTTTTTTAAGATTCTAATTATTCCTACTAATGAGCTCACTTCTCTCTGACTAATATGGGGATTCTCAACCGTTGCCAGCACCACAGAAAACTCATTTTCTTCGTTCACAACACGTTTATTCTTTCACTTTTTTATATTCGACATTTCCAGTTTCCACAAATCTCTCGAGAATGTTTTAGAAAATGCTAACAGCTGAAATCTTTCTTTCAGGATACCTTTGCTTATGAATTCTATTAGCAAGCAAACAATTTCTGTCTGACTCGCCCAAAACAAAAGTCATGTCTACAAGTTCCGCTTTATTAAAATTCATTTTGTAAAACTAGAAATATTTTCAATTTAATACAAATGATGACTGACGACCGATAAGTGCAAATAATTGTTGGTTTGTACAAGAAAATTTATACTAAACTGGGGTTTTATTGCTTGTCGATTAACGAAAACAGCAAAAAAAAATGCAAAAAACTATTACAATAAGGGAAATACTATTTACCCACTTCAATGGATTGGAAGAAATGTTCTAACTAAATGGTCTCATTTCAAAAGCGCATAGAGACGTATGTCAATCAAAATGGGCAACATGTGGAGCACTTATTATAATTTTTTCTAATGAATTATTTGAAGAAACCTCTATTTTTTAAGTTTATTCTTGAATTTTGTACTTATTGCTCAATAAAACGAAAATGGTTACAATTAGCCATAGGGAAGTACTTACAAAAAAAAATTTTCGTTCTTCATTCCTACATCACATCGTTGAAAAATATACAGGGTGTTCCATTTGAAAAAAATTCAGAAAATTCAATTTAAAAAGTTCTTAATTGTAACATAATTTATGGCCACCCTGTACATTTTTAAGAAGTAAAAATACATCAAAGACATTAATTAGATGTCTCGTAACTAGTATTTACATAAGTTTTTCTTTAAACCCATAATTGTGACTTTGGTAATTTTTTTCAATATGCATCTGCAGATGGCATTATTTCAACAAAAGAATTCATTACATCTAAGTGGTTGGGAGATAGTCAATATTAATATAGGAATAAATAAAGTCTAGAAAAATTTTAATTTAATTTCTAGCTATTTTTAATTTCTAGCTATCGTAGAACTCGAGCTATCGAAGTCCGACGCACTATTGCCCCATCCTGTATATCGTTCCCAAAGGGTTACCTTCCAGCTACCTAAACTTTTTTCCTATGATTTCCAACGAGTCTCTAAACACCTGACTGGAATAAATCGCGCACGTACGAAAAAGACCTTAACAACATTTTACGATATCCCAATTTTACGCTTAAACAATATTACAAATAAATTAATATTTAAAAATCACGTTTACTTGTTTAATCGCCAAACATCTACTACAGCACAGCTAAAACAAAAATAGGTCTGGTATATGGATTGTGATTGTCTGGTTAGCATTTTAACAGAGTTATATTCTGTTTCTAATTGATAATGTAATAAATCATGGGAATACATTTTATTTTTCAAATTGTTTTCTACAGTATAGAGGCTCGGTACTCAATTATACGCATAAAGTATTTTCTGTGGGGATTTTGTTGTTACAAGCTGAATTTCACATAAAATTAATGCTTACATATGTACTGATGTTTCACAATTCTGAGGCCACGAAAATCGTCATGTGCAAAAGGACACTAAAGTTAAAAAACGAGTTAAGCATACAGTGGCAAATAAGAGACAAATTGCGATTTTTTTTATGCATCTTTTCAGAAAAGGTTTTGAGAGCAAATGTTTTTTTAGAATTTTCAAATAATATATTATACATTGGAGCTTACGAGAGAACGAACCTTAAAACGACAATATCTCGGTTTGAAATGCTCCAAAATCTAATTCGATTTAGACAATTTTTGAGATTCCCTCCGAAACGAAAGCCCAAATCAAACTTTTGTACTATAAAGTTGACTTTATCCTCTCTGGACACACTGGCATGGATTTATATTTTTTAGGACTAGTAATAAATAAGTTATACAACTAACTGCAATGCGATGCCTCTGATCCGTTTGAATTTGAGTTCTAGGCGTCCCTACTACAGAAACATATCTTGTATTTCACTTTTCCTCATAGCACTCTTTAAATCAAAGATTTCCTGTTTACCGGATTGATAGGAGAGGCTTTATTTAGTGGCCAATGAGATCAACAGATTTATGTCCCTTGAATTTCTTTTTATGGGGTAATTTGAAGAGGAAAATTTAAGCAACTCAACCCAATTGTTTAGAAGATCTACGGTAACGTATCACGCACAAATGCGGTCAAATTATTCCAGAAAAGTTGCATAATGTCCAACAACATTTGGAACAAAGCTTTATTATTGTATGGAAACTGGTGCGGGACATATACAGGGTGAGTCAATAGTGTGTTCTCCTTCGATAACCTTTGACCCGTTAGTGATACAACAATTTATTAAATACAAAAGTTTTTTTGGGTCGATAAGATCTATCATTTAAAATTATTGTGAAATCTACAGGGTGCTTAAATTTTCTGTTACACACATAAAATACTTTTTTTTAAATGGATTTTGTCACCATTATATTAAATGAAAAGAGTATTATACAGTGATATTTTGTATTTTGGATTTGCATGCAACATTGCCAACTTATTTAACATTTTCTGGAAATTTAAGGGTTCATAAGGGTCCGTTTAATAATTTTTATTTACCTATAAAAACAAGTTGGGTAGGCAAATATTATACTATTCTTAGTTCATACTACACGCTAAGTATTAGTACCTTTTTTTACATTATTCTATTTTATAGTGTGTTCATGACGGCATGTCAATTAATGCGAATTTCAAATGGGAAAGACTCTGTTTTTTTAAATTGAACACCCTGTATTTTTTAAGTGTTTGGATTCCTTCTTCAAATTGCTTTCTTTTTTATATAACATTTCCTATACCTAACTGTTGTATTTTTTGGAGATAATTAAGGTTTTCTCTTTAACCTCACAATCATACTAAAAATTAATACAATTTTATCAAGAATGGCTTTGGAAAAACAAAAATTGTGATCTGGCGAAAAATTATTTTCTATAAAATCGTAAAGGAAACAGTAAAAGTAGCAAATTTATTGAACTTGAATGACAAAATTTACACCTCACCTTAGGTATGAACATAAAATAAAAGTGTAATTTTGAACGTTAACAGTAAATAGAAGAGAAAAAATAAAACAAGTTACAAAATATGCTCAACGTAACCTCCTAGTTGTAAATTACAAATTCTGACTCTATGAAGAAATGAGTAACTTACATTTGCAACATGTTAAGCGTGATGGTGTCGAACGCTAGTCGAATCTTTGCTGCATGTCTTCTCTTGTAGTTGCTGATGTTTTGTACACTAATCCTTTAATGTACCCCCACAAAAAAAAGTCCAATTTTGTCAAATCTGGCGACCTTGGTGGCCA
The DNA here is from genome assembly GCA_029963845.1 of Rhamnusium bicolor. Lineage (NCBI taxonomy): Eukaryota > Metazoa > Arthropoda > Insecta > Coleoptera > Cerambycidae > Rhamnusium > Rhamnusium bicolor. Next base: position 283,901 of record JANEYF010002889.1, on the reverse strand, counting down.
TTAAACTGGTCCCTCTCGACCTATCCAATTGTCACCAAATGTAACATTTAAAAAGTTTCTTACGGCAATACTACAATGGGGTGGAGCTCCGTCGTGCTGGAACCACAGCTACTGTAAGACATTTTGAGGATACCCGTTTAACAATCCTCTCAGTACATTTTGTAAAAAATCGAGGTACATATTCCCAGTCAAGTGACCATTAAAGAAATGCGGTCCAATTACATATTCACCTACTATCCCTGCCCACACACTGAGTGACCATCGGTGTTGATTATCTACAGTTCTAGTAAAATGAGGGTTCATGGTATCATAGTAGTGTAAGTTATGTCTATTGTGTCCACTCACAAAATGTTACCCTACGTTCGAAATCATTTGGCTCTAGTTCCTGAAGCAGTTGAATATGATAAGGATGAAAGTTTTGTGTCCTCAATATTCTTGTTACAGAGGGACTTATATCAAGTTGTCTATTAATTTCTCTTGTATTTTTATGCGGATCTTCAACGACACTTAATGTAACTTGAAATATTCTTTCTTCATTTGTTGCTAGTTTCGTACGTTCATGTTTTTCATAATTTACATGTCCAGTTCGTTCAAACCTTTCTCGCAACCTTTCAAATGCAGAATGGTGAAGATGTCTTCGTTCTGGATAACGCTGAATATAAATTCTTGATACCAATAGCGGATTTCTCTCCCCTTCTCCCAATGCATAAACCATGTCGATCAACTTTTCGTGTGAAAAATTCATAATTTATTTAACAAAAATAATTAACTCAACTAGGAAATACAGAAGAATCGCCACCAAGTAAAATTAATTACGTGTAAACCACAAATATCAGTTTGACAGTACAATTTTTGTTTTTCCAAAGCCATTCTTGATAAAATTGTATTAATTTTGATTATGATCGCAATATCAAAGAGAAAACCTTAATTTTCTCGAAAACTTCAACAGCTAGGTATAGGAAGTGTTATACGAAAAAGAAAGCAATTTGAATGATGAATCCAACCACGTAAAAAAATACAGAGCGTTCTATTTAAAAAAACAGAGTTTTTCCCATTTGAAATTCGCATTAATTGACAGGCCGTCATGGACACCCTGTAATATAGAATAATGTAAAAAAGGTACTAATACTTAGCGTATAGTACGTACTAAGAATAGTATAATATTTGCTTACCCAGCTTGTTTTCATAGGTATATAAAAATTATTAAACGGACCCTTATAAATCCTTAAATTTCCAGAAAATGTTAAATAGCTTGGCAACGTTGCATGCAAATCCAAAAAACAAAATATCACTGTATATTACTCTTTTCATTCAATAAAATGGTGACAAAATATACAGGATGTTCCATTTAAAAAAAAGTACTTTTTGTGTGTAACAGAAAATTTAAGCACCCTGTAGATTTCACAATAATTTTAAATGATAGATCTTATCGACCCAAAAAACTTTTTTATTTAATAAATTCTTGTATCACTAACGGTTCAAAGATTATCGAGGGAGAACACACTATTGACTCACCCTGTATAGTAGGCAGCAATTATTAGCCGATTAATATTTTGAACGAAATTTTGCGGAAAATAATAGAGGGTGTTTCAATAAGAGCGCAATATTTCAAGGTTCAATAAAACGTGGTTTTCTGTAGCTAAGTATTGAAGTATTTATTGAGTTATAATGTAGACATTTGGGAGTTATGTATAGAACAACACATCTTTTGGAGAAATTTTGAATAGCGCTGTTGCATACATGTGGCGGTATTTCATTGATATAGCGTCTAATTTCGGCCTTCAATGCTTCAGTGGTCGCGGGCTTGTTGGCATAAACCTGTGATTTCAGATAACCCCACAGCCAAAATTGCAAAGGTGTTAAATTGCAAGAGCGTGGCGGCCAATTCTGGTCACCAAACCGAGAGCTGACACGACCAGGAAAAGACTCGTGCAAGAACGTCAAAGTTTCACGGGCGGTATGGCAAGTGGCACCGTCCTGCTGAAACGACATGTCGTCGAGAGCAATATCTTCCAATTGAAGAAAAACGACCCAATCATTCCTCCAGATCACATTGCACACCAAACATTGACACGTTTTGGATGCATTGCTTTCTCATGATCATTCGTGAATTTTCTGAGCCCCAAATGCGCCAGTTTTGCCTATTAACGAAGCCATCGAGGTGAAAATGAGCCTCATCACTGAAAATGATTTTGTTCGCAAAATCGGAATTCACTTCTTGTTGTTCAAGGATCCAATTGGTGAACTCTCTTCACTGTACATGGTCTGTTGGCAGAAGTTGTTGAGTCAATTGGACTTTGTAGGCATGGAGATGCAAATCTTTAGTGAGAATACGTTGAAGAGTGGTTGTTGTAACATCCAATTCTTGTGCACGATGACGATTCGACGTCCCTGGACTCTCGTCCACACTTTCGCGAACTGCCGTGTGTTTTGTTCTGAACGAAGCTCGTGTCGTGTGTTTCACCTCACTAATCGAACCAGTACTTTCGAATTTTTCGGTTATTTTCACAGTAGTGGTGAGAGGTATGAAACTTCTCGTATGGTCTAAATGCTACTATCCGACCGACATCATAGATGTCTCTGTGGCGGATAGCGACTTGCGAGGCAAGTACCGAGAGCGGCGACCTCTAGCCCAGGTGGACTAAACTACTGTTATTAAATATGATTTGAATGAAACAACTACTCAGCGGGCCAATACCTCGACCTGCATTGGATTACACCTACAAATCATGATAGATCGATAGCCAATATCATTTGTCAATTCCTAACCAGACATAGACCGGTTTCGACCTTGTTTGTTCGCCTCAGTATGCCAAAGGTTATGGAACAGACAAATGATAGTGGCCAATCTGGTAGTCATATACTAAGGTAAATTGAGTAGTGGTGAGAGGTATGAAACTTCTCGTATGGTCTAATTGCTACTATCCGACCGACATCATAGATGCCTCTGTGGCGGATAGCGACTTGCGAAGCAAGTACCGAGTGCGGCGACCTCTAGCCCAGGTGGACTAAACTACTGTTACTAAATATGATTTGAACGAAACAACTACTCAGCGGTACTTGCTTCGCAAGTCGCTATCCGCCACAGAGACATCTATGATGTCGGTCGGATAGTAGCATTTAGACCATACGAGAAGTTTCATACCTCTCACCACTACTCAATTTACCTTAGTTAGTATATGACTAGCAGATTGACCACTATCACTTGTCTGTTCCATAACCTATGGCATACTGAGGAGAACAAACAATTTCGAAACCGGTCTATGTCTGGTTAAAAATTGACAAATGATATTGGCTATCGATCTATCATGATTTGTAGGTGTAATCCAATGCAGGTCGAGGTATTGGCCCGCTGAGTAGTTGTTTCGTTCAAATCATATTTAATAACAGTAGTTTAGTCCACCTGGGCTAGAAGTCGTCGCTCTCGGTACTTGCTTCGCAAGTCGCTATCCACCACAGAGACATCTATGATGTCGGTTGGATAGTAGCATTTAGACCATACGAGAAGTTTCGTACCTCTCACCACTACTCAATTTACCTTAGTATATAACTAGCAGATTGGCCACTATCATTTGTCTGTTCCATAACCTATGGCATACTGAGGAGAACAAACAACTTCGAAATCGGTCTATGTCTGGTTAGGAATTGACAAATGATACTGGCTATCGATCTATCATGATTTGAAGGTGTAATCCAATGCAGGTCGGGGTATTTCCCCGCTGAGTAGTTGTTTCGTTCAAATCATATTTAATTTTCACAGTAGATGAATGAGGAACATTGTTTCGAAAATTGGACGCACTTTACGAATCGTGACATCAAACTTTCACCATTTTGATAATAATGTTTAATAATCAGGACGCATTATTCTATCGAGTAATGCTCCATGCTTACTAACTCCCATCTGTCTCTTATCAACCTGGCATGTCATAATCTTGTGACATCATGACAGTCAAACTGGCGCGCAATTCAAATAGTGCGTTCTTATTAAAACACCTATTAGATCAATTTTAAAAAATAAAATGCCGTTGTAAAATGTGTCAATTGACCCCTCTTGCCATTTGAAATTTTGGAGGTAAATTTCACCTCCGTTTAGGGGTTGATGTGGTGTCAATGAAAATAGTGAATTTAAGTGTCCCTTTTGAAAATACTTTTTTAGTCAATTGGCACAACCGGTTGGAATGTTTTTGGTGGGTCGCCCTGTGTAGCGTGGATGATTAAATTTTATAAAACTATTTAAAGCATCTGCGCGTGGCTGGCACATGAAAAAATGTGGACAAATACTAAACCTACTCAATTTTAACAACACATTTAAATATGATTAGCATTCTCTATGACCTACAGAATCGTATGTTCAATTATATGTACTTGAAACTTGAAACATAAATAATATTAGTAATTATCATGAAATGAAATGCTCATTTGTTTTTATTCATGATCAAGAATTGATGAGGGGTAGGGTTTCCTTTTATAGAAAAAAATATTCTTTCATCTGAAAAATATTTAATATTGTCAGCATTAACTTACTTGTACTTAAATTCCTAGCAAATCAAATCAAATCACAAGAAGTTTCTTCTTTGATTGAGGGTAAAATATGCACATTCTTTGTTTTCCAATACTAAAGTAGTATTATATAAAAGGAATTCAATATTGTGAAGCACTACACTAATTTACCGATTTCTTCTCTTGTATCATGTGCAGAGGTAGGATTTACCAATCGGATATGACGTAAAACCAGGGTTGGCTCTAGATGGTTATGTTTCAGATTTGCATGCATATATTAAACGATATCTTGAAATTTTTTTTAGCGAATTCCGTATTATCCAAAGTTGATAAAGTCAATTTATTATAAACACTCACTCAAAGAGAACCGGAGGTATAGGGGGATGTACTTAACAGTAAACTACACACACACACACACACACAAGTATTTTTCACTGTCGGTTACAAGAATAAAAGTATATTATTAATATCTGTTCTAAATGTTTTGTAGTTAAACTTCGGCGCCTTTCGTTGAAAATCCATTTACATTGCGAGAATAACCGCTCGACGTCGACACGTAATTGGAGCATACTTAAAATATGTAAACTTTCGCAAAGTCACCACATTCATGGCCGGTGTAGCAAAGTCTATTTCTTTGCCGTTTAAAATGTCTATTACACCTGTCACCGTATTTTTTTTGTACCTTCCCAGCAATTTCTCCCGTAATTGAAAAATATATTGTCGAAGATCGAACACAACGTTTATTGCATTAACTGTAGTAAATTCTGATGTTGGCTGATACTGAAGGTCCCGTATGGCTAGAGGAATTCGTGAAACACTTCCGTGTATGGTCTTCAGATTTTCTTGAACAGTTGAATCCATAAATACCTGTTGCGCCTGTGGAGGTAATGGAGTATTTGGTAGAGTTTCATGAAATAACCGTACACGACTTGGTGCTTTAAGAAAAACTATCTTTACACTAGATATCAATTTATCAACATTAGGGTAGCACTCCTAATAGCTTCAGCAATCCTATGAAGCCCATGTGCTAAACATGTTGCATGAAGTATATTCTGATATGTTTATTTCAAAATTCTCCCAGCAGCTTTCATATAATTCACTCCATCGGTAAGAAATAATAAAAACTTGTCCTTACTTTCTGCATATTTATCACCCCAAAACTCTTGTATACTTGAATTCACTACCTCCGCTATAGTGCGATAACTTGTAGCTTCTAAAACTTTAGAGGCAATCAAGTGCCCGCTCATTGAACAATTTTCCTCCAATGCACCCACTAAAACATTCGCTACCTTAAGCCCGCAAGCATTAGTGGTTTCGTCCACGCTAAGCCAGATGTATTTCCCATTAAGCTAAGAAGAAATTTTCTGTCTAATATTTTCACACTCCGTTGATAAATATTTTTTTCTTCGTGTTGACCTCGAAGGCACGTTAACATTGCTATAGTTGCCACTAATGCATTTTCCCAATAATTATCTAAAAAGTGGATTGTGTAGTTTCGACGACGGTATGTTACATCCTACAATACATTCCACTAAATCTAAGTTAAAATTACGTTGCATGTCACTGTAAGCAGAGCCACCTACGCTCCGTTTATGTATTTCTGAGGAAATATGTCTATTAATATTTGTGTTGCATAACCACGAAATTCCTTATTACATCTTATTTTAATATTATTGTTAATGGGGTGACCTTAGTTCCTACAAACTCTTGTAAAAATTTGGGACTGTACCTTGATGTGGATCTTAGGTTCACGGAGCATGTCAATAATTTGGTGAAAAAATCTTATTGTAAATTAAGAACACTGTACATTCATAAAGATTTTCTTAGTACAGATGTAAAGTTAAGACTTTGTGATGCTTTAATATTAAGTAACATTTCTTACTGTGATACTGTTTTTTGGCCTGCCTTGTTAAGTAAAGATAAAGATAGTTTACAAAAGATTCAAAAGTCTTGCTTGAGATTTTCTTATAGTCTACGAAAATTTGACCACATCTCAGATAAGTTCAGAGAGTCACATTGGCTAAACTTAGATGAACGGTTTCAACTCCATATGGCGTGTCTAATTTATAAAATAAATAATCTACAAGTTCCAGAATATTTGTTCAAAAAACTAATTAAAGGTAGTTTTACGCACAACTGTCCTACGCGATCTCGAGACCTGTATACGGTGCCGAGGCATAGTTCTGCCCAATTTGAAAGATCCTTCTTATATAATGCTACTAAATTATATAATAATTTACCCCCTAACCTTAAATCAGCTTCTAGTTTGCCCAAGTTCAGAGACCAGATCAAAAAACTGTTGTTTAATACTAGAAATAATTAAGCCAAATAGGTACAATCTGTATATATATATAAATGCGCTTTTGATATTATTATGTGAAACTGGAATGGTTATGTGGAAGAGCAACACTGTTGAACGTCGCCATTCCCATGAAAATATACTTTTTATAAATTGTTTAGAAGATAAATAAAGTCAAGTTATTATTATTATTATTATTATTATCTAGAACAATATAATTGTCTACCATCAAATTGTAAATTAGCAATATCGCGAATCCAAGAATTTACTGTAGCTTCCGTCGGTTTAGTACGTTGTGACATTTTAACTGCGCATTTTAGTACCTACGTCTGAATGAATCCACGTTATGGAAGATACTGTTTGATCGTGTTATATGTTTTCTCCCCTCCACGCTACGGACGGCCGTTGACATTCAGTAACGTAAATTACCAATATACTGTAATATAAAAGAATCTATTACGCATTACATTTTAATTTAATATAGTGCATGACAAAACTAAGTTACCATGAATTTCATAAGCGAAAGATTTGAAAATCGAAAGTCAACATTGACAGTTTTTCTCGACCTGAGCAAAGCATTTGACTGCGTTTCTAAAGAGATTCTACTAAAAAGCTTGAGTTTTACGGGTTTAGAGGTGTGGCTTTTGAACTAATGTCATCATACTTATCAAATAGACATCAGTGTGTATATCATAAAGATGAGCTTAGCAACATGTTGTCAGTACAACATGGTGTTCCGCAGGGTAGTGTGCTCGGACCACTGCTATTTTTAATATATATAAACGACTTATCTGATGTTATTTCAGATTTTACTGTTCTTTTTGCAGAAGACACTGCTTTTGCGAAACATTTAGGAGATACTGGCAGTAATGTTGCTCGAAGTTAGAAATCATAAATAAAGCCTCTGACTGGTTAAATGCAAACAAGCTATGCTTAAACACAAACAAAACAAACACTGACTTTTTCTACCAAGAGTAATACCTCTCAGACCATACAATTTTTAGGTTTAACTTTAGACAGTACATTAACCTGGTATTCACATATCCACGATTTGTCCACAAAGTTGTCAAGAAAAATATATGCAATCAGACAAATAAAAAACAGAGTGAACTTAGAAGCTGCACTTATTGCATACCATGCTTTGTTCCGCAGTGCAATGATATATGGTTTGATAAACTGGGGTACATCTAACCAAATTCATAGTATCTTTGTTATACAAAAGAGCGCAGTAAGAGTTTTGGTGGGTTTGATCAACTTGAAAGTTGTAAATCATCGTTTATAAAATTTAACATATTAACGTTACCATCTGAAATAATCTTTTGTAATCTAACTCATATAAAGGAGAATTTGAGCAAATATGTGAAGAATGGAGAAACTCACGGGTATAATACTCGTAATCGAAATGATATAGAGATATCACACCAAAGATTAGCTTTTACAAAAAAAAATAATTTCGGAATTGTTCTATTCAACTCACTTTCAGATAATGTAAAATACTTACCAAATAGACAGTTCAAATCTGAATTAAGAAGACATCTTTTAGCTAATGCGTACTACAGTGTCTGAGATTTTAATTATGTGTGAAATATTGTTTTGTCTTTATATAATTTCTTGACTATATTAGCATTAAGTTTCAGTATTGCTATGTATTTTTTCTTATGTTTATTTATATTTACCTACATTTTTATGTGTAGATGTGCATGTTAGTTTTATATTTTATTGACATTTTATTTTTACTTATATTTATAAGTGTATTTGTGTACATTAGATTTATAAGTAATTTATCTACATTTATGTTTGTAATTCTATGTTATGTAGGTATATATATTTAATTTGCATTTATATATGTGACTATATTATTTTATTTATATTTTTCTGACGTGTCAAAACACCACGGTGTATTTCTATGACCAATAAAGAATTCATTCATTCATTCAATATTGTAAAATTAAATAAAATGCACTTAATATGTTTTTGTAGTTTGGGAATGTTTCAGTAGGTGTTTGCAATATATTATATTATATCTATAAAAGCCATCCCTGGGAACCGATCGGTAAATCCCACGTATGGTCATGTGTACAAGAAAAGAAAATAATAAGACTTGTGAACAGTAATTGAAATGTAAAATTTAAAAATATGATTTAAATTCAAAACCTCATAACTTACGAATTATTCATAAAATTTTCAATAGGTTTTTAGTTTTAAGAACCTTGTTTTATTGGGAATCAAAATGTTGTGTCCATTATTTTCAGCACGATTAGAAGAGAATTCTACAGAGAACGAAATAAAACCGTGCAAAAAATTCAAAAAATCAAAGTAATCCTGTTTGAAGATGCAATTTTTTCTTTTCTTTTTCTGTGGGAAAAAGTTTTCAGGACGGTTTTGAAATTTAATCATTCACTGTATTAGCTTAGATTAAAGTGCTAGGGGCATTTTGCTATCAAGCCCACAATTCCAAATGTCTGCTACAACTGGTATTTCTCATGAGGCTGTTCCTAAAATTGCATAAACTTCATCCCTATAAAATGAAAATCCATCATGAACTAAGTGAGATGATTTTGATAGGAAAATCCAGCCCTCTTCTGTTAAATTATTTGTTTCAGCGACAGCGACGAATCAACATTATTTTTAAATCGTTTTGTCAATAGACTCAGTTATCGATACTGCAGAGATACAAATCCACATATTTTTGTTGAATGGCGACAGAAAATAAATGAGGCTCGTATATCCCAGTAAACATCAAAGTATGAGCCTTTACTAGGCCTTTATTGTGCCAGCATTTCCAGTAAAGGCCCGGTAAAAGCCCCGTAAAGGCCCATACTTTGGTGATTACTGGGATTGGGAGAAAAGGAGATATTGCCCCTTTATTCACTGAAGAAAATCACAATGGTAAGATCTATTTGAACATGTTAGAAACCACCATTAACCCTATTATAACCAGTGGCGGCTGGTCAGGGGAGTCATGGTAGGCTGAGCCTCCTCTACAATTTTGGGAGAAGCAAAATATCTCCAAACTAATATTTTTCACAAATTGTAACGAAATGATTATTTTATAGAATTAAATTAGGTAACTAGGTGCTGTTTGTCTGTTTCGAAAGATATTTTAAACATTGTAGTACTGCATCCTTAATAGTGGTATTGTCAGTTGCTCATTAATAATAGTATAATTGTTAATTATAAGATAGGTAGTATTGATCTGTTTGTATAGACATTCCAAATATGCCGAGCTGCAGGCAGTACGTGAATCGCGAAACGCGAAGCGCGCATATTGCCCCCGGCACCCCTGTGCCCGCCCTACCGTGAAGGACCCCGAGACTGGAAACAATCAAATCAGTTTCCGTCTGACCACCAACCGAAGCACCACGCCGACTAGCACAGTAAGTAATCTTGTGAGTATAGAGGTACATAGGTATATAAATTTAATTGCGGATTTTTCTAAGTCGGATAAAGGTGACGTAGTTGCAATATACCGCGCATGATTACCGCGCCCTCCTACTTCTGCTTCTGGCAGAGTTTAGTAGCTTGAAGATTTTTCAAACAAGTCAGTTACCGTTTAGCTGCTGACTGAAGAACCACGCCGACCAGCATAGTAAGTAATCTTGTTGTGAGTATAGGAGGTATAGGTTTTACTTAAATTAAATTCGGGTGACGTATTGCTATATTCCGCGCACGACTACCGCAGCCCAGGATACGGAAGTAGGTAGCAAGGTTTGATAAAGGTTTGGTAAATACTCGGTATTACTTGGCTGGTGAGTACTTTTCGGACCTTATTTAGAGTTTGTGAACCGCGAGCGCTAAGACGTATCCGCCTCATATCCTTCCATAGAACGGGAGAACGGCCGAAGGTTGGAACCAGAACCGCGTTATACCGCGTGCCCTCTAGGCCACCTGAGCACGTAAAAATTCTGCAGGGTGACTTAGAGGTACTTTCGTAACCGCGTGCCCGCCAGGCCACCTGAGCACGTAAAAATTCTGCAGGGTGACTTGGAGGTATCGTTCGTAACCGCGGGTCCGCCGGGCTACCTGAACACGTCATATTCTGCAGGGTAGCTTGGAGTTTGACCATACCGTAGGCGTATTGAATATCCAACTGGTAAGCTTGCCACTCCTCCCCCCCTCAAAACAGAACCGCGTTATACCGCGTGCCCTCCAGGCCACCTGAGCACGTAAAAATTCTGCAGGGTGATTTGGAGGTACTATCTTTTGCCACCGCGTGTCCTCTAGGCCACCTGAGCACGTAAAAATTCTGCAGGGTGACTTAGAGGTACTTTCGTAACCGCATACCCGCCAGGCCACCTGAGCACGTAAAAATTCTGCAGGGTGTCTTGGAGGTATCGTCCGTAACCGCGGGTCTGCCGGGCTACCTGAGCACGTCATATTCTGCAGGGTAGCTTGGAGTTTGACCTTACCGTAGTCGTCTTAAATTTGCAACTGTTAGGCTTGCCACTCCTTCCCCCCCCCAACCGTAATCGCGTTATACCGCGTGTCCTCCAGGCAGCCTGAGCACGTCATATTCTGCACGGTGCCTTGGAGGTACTAGATTTGGCATATTATAAGTCCGGAACCATCCATCAGCCAAGCGATAGGAAATAACCGCCCTAGATAGTCATAGTGTGCTTGTATTGGCGCTTGCTTCCCCCTCCTGGTATCCGTCCGCCGTCTGCTTATGGCCGATTTGTTATTGCTGGTTACCTTTTTTCACTGCTTAATCACCGTATTACCGTGTCGCACCGCTTGTACGCCCGCTTACTGTCCCCGCTCGCTTGTAATTAAGACCGCTTGTAGTAAAAGTTGTAAATAACCTGGTAATGTAAGAACCGTTAGCCGTAAGGATATATATATATATATATATATATATATATATATATATATATATATATATATATATATATATATATATATATATATATATATATATATATATATATATATATATATATATATATATATATATATATATATATATATATATATATATAATTATATATATAATGTTGTTTTTCAGGTTTTCGCGGGTGGTGAATGTTAAATTCGTTTTCCGGGTATACTCCCGCGTAGGTAATAGGCCCCGAGAGGGACCGTGGTTGTCTGAACGACGTTTCGGCAGAATCTCATCTGCCATCTTCAGGTTCTAACAGATAACTGCTTACTGCGGCTTCTGGTAACTCGAACTGAAATGACGTTTTCTGGATCTGGCAGTTCTTTATATACTCTACCTATGTTACGCTCTGTTGCTCTCGACACACTCCGGGCGTCATGGTCTGCTGCACCCATCTCCTGATTTCGAGCGCGGCTTCGTGTAATCGGTCCTGTTCGGGCGCGCATGCGTGTGTCTGTGCTTATGTCACGGTCTGTTGCACCCATCTCCTGATTTCGAGCGCGACTCCGTGTACTTGGTCCTATTAGATTAGCTCTGGTTGGTTCCTCTTCGTGTGTTCGTTGCGTTATGTTTCTTGCTTCCTCATGGACAGCAGCATGCAATACCAGAGCAGGCTTCCATGTGGTAGGTAGGTAGCTCGATATTGGCTAGTGTTTTTGTTTTGTCGAAATCAATCCTATGTCCTGTAGTTTTGACATGTTGAGCTAAAGATGATGTTCTCTCGTCTTTTCTAACAGCGTTTATGTGTTCTTCGCGTCTTGCACTTATTTTTCTGTTGGTCTGTCCTATGTATGATTAATATTATACTTAATATTAATCTTCCTAGTATTATTCCCAGCTTTTGTGCTATATTTGTAAAAACTTTTTTGGTGTTTCTAAACCTGTGGTGCGGCGACAAGTGATTTTTTAAAACGTTGAACATTAGTGCGCGTATAAGCAGTTTTAGAATTGCTTATTCAATATGGAAGCTGGTCCTAGCACTGTGGAAAATATTATTTGCGTTTGTGTGGTGTGCAATTTGTTGTGTAACCCTCGCCCGTGCAGCTTCGGCTTTGGAATCGGGGTTTGTCTAATTTTTGTGGTGTTTTTATGTTTTATGTTTATTGAGGAGTGGCAGCCCTACAAGTGTACTTTTTTTCTAGATATCATAACTTTGCGGCTTTCGACATTTGCTTTAAAATCAATATACGGAAGCCACGCCCCTTTTCTTAAAAATAAATTTTGCCTCGCTTCGCTCGGGGCTTCGGACTACCCATCACCCTATATCACAAACTGCTTCCCCTGTATCATATCTCACCACACGCCCCTGTTATTTACACTATATATATATATATATATATATATATGTTAAATTCGTTTTCCGGGTATACTCCCGCGTAGGTGATAGGCCCCGAGAGGGACCGTGGTTGTCTGAACGACGTTTCGACGTTTCTTTATTTAAGCAGAACTATCGACCCGACATTATGGACCATTATTGACCAACTTGCACATTTCAGGGAAGAAAGAGATAATGATTTAACTACAGAGAGGTTAAAGAATAAATTTAACCGCCTTCAACTCCAACAAAAGCCCATCAAGAAATCCGAACAATTAGAACCTACAAGAGTAGTTCACAATGTGTCCAGTTACCATCTCAATGAGGCCTCGTTGAATGTATTAGCCAAGGGATTTAACTTCGCGATAGCACCAGCACGTCTACCGGTAGAAGACATAATCTGTGGTGTAGAATCGGCCATTGGCAATTTAGATAAAAACATAGCGGAAACTATACGCCAGGACACGTCACGTATATTAAGAACAGCCCGTATACCAAAGAGGAATCTACAACACGAGGAATTAGAAGCACTGAAGACCTTACGACAAAATGAGGACATCATAATTTTACCCGCAGACAAAGGAAACGCAACAGTAGTGATGAACAGCGACGATTATCATACAAAAATAGAAAGTCTACTAGGAGACACTGCATATCAGCTTATTACCACAGATCCTACTACTTACCTGGAGAAGACGACAAAAGCCAAAATCAAAGCCAGTCCAATCGACAAAGAGACACAGAACCAGATCATCCCGCGAGAGAAGTCTTCAAGATGTCCCAAATTTTATGGTCTACCAAAGATTCACAAAGAAGGAGCTCCTCTAAGACCAATTGTTAGCTCAATAAGGTCACCCACACAGCAGTTAGCAAGACACTTAGCCAGACAACTACAACCATTTGCCGAGGAAGTTAAATCCTACGTGAAAAATGCAGACCATTTCATTGAGTTATTAAGAAATCAGACCGTCCAAGCGGAACATCTTCTAGTGAGCTTCGATGTCATATCCTTGTTCACCAACGTACCCGTAGAGGAGTCACTCGACATTATCAAGCGAAAATATCATCCAGCAGATCATATTCTTAGGCTAACTCAACATTGCCTAAATAATACCTATTTTACATACAATGAGCAACGCTACAGACAAACCGAAGGAGCCCCGATGGGCTCCCCCTATCTCCAGTTATTGCCAATCTCTTTATGGAGGATTTAGAAACTCGAGCACTACAATCTGCACCATTAAAACCAAGCCTATGGCTAAGGTACGTCGACGACACATTTGTGATTTGGACTCATGGAAGAGAGAATCTCACTAACTTCTTAGAACATCTGAATAGTATTCATTACAAAATTAAGTTCACCATGGAGGTAGAGACTGAAAGTCAGCTACCATTTCTCGACGTACTGGTCAAGAAGAAGCAGGACGGAAGTCTAGGCCACACAGTTTATAGAAAAGCCACTCACACTGACAGATACCTAAATGCACAGTCACACCACCATCCAGCACAACTAAACTCAGTAGTAAAGACATTAGTCACACGCTCGCAGAGACTAGCAGATGCAGACAACCTCAAAGAAGAAATGTCAACTCTTCACAAAGCGCTACGAAAGAATGGGTTCACACAACAAAGAATACAGAAGTTGTCAAAACCATCTCGGCCGAGAAATCAAGAGGACTCCGAACAACCCATAGCAAAAGCCTATCTGCCATACATAAAAGGAACAACGGATAAAATAAGCAAACTTCTACGTAAACATAAAATAGAAACAACTTTTAAGACCGACAAGAAAATCAGCACCATTCTTCGAAATCCAAAGACCAAAATTGCTCTAGAAAGTCAAGGGGTATATGAAATACCTTGCCAAGATTGCAACAAATCATACATAGGACAGACCAACAGAAAAATAAGTGCAAGACGCGAAGAACACATAAACGCTGTTAGAAAAGACGAGAGAACATCATCTTTAGCTCAACATGTCAAAACTACAGGACATAGGATTGATTTCGACAAAACAAAAACACTAGCCAATATCGAGCTACCTACCTACCACATGGAAGCCTGCTCTGGTATTGCATGCTGCTGTCCATGAGGAAGCAAGAAACATAACGCAACGAACACACGAAGAGGAACCAACCAGAGCTAATCTAATAGGACCAAGTACACGGAGTCGCCTCGAAATCAGGAGATGGGTGCAACAGACCGTGACATAAGCACAGACACACGCATGCGCGCCCGAACAGGACCGATTACACGAAGCCGCGCTCGAAATCAGGAGATGGGTGCAGCAGACCATGACGCCCGGAGTGTGTCGAGAGCAACAGAGCGTAACATAGGTAGAGTATATAAAGAACTGCCAGATCCAGAAAACGTCATTTCAGTTCGAGTTACCAGAAGCCGCAGTAAGCAGTTATCTGTTAGAACCTGAAGATGGCAGATGAGATTCTGCCGAAACGTCGTTCAGACAACCACGGTCCCTCTCGGGGCCTATTACCTACGCGGGAGTATACCCGGAAAACGAATTTAACATTCACCACCCGCGAAAACCTGAAAAACAACATATATATATATATATATATATATATATATATATATATATATATATATATATATATATATATATATATATATATATATATATATATATATATATATATATATATATATATATATATATATATATATATATATATATATATATATATATATTTTTTTATATATATATATATATATATATATATATATATATATATATATATATATATATATATATATATATATATATATATATATATATATATATATATATATATATATATATATATATATATATATATATATATATATATATATATATATATATATATATATATATATATATATATATATATATATATATATATATATATATATATATATATATATATATATATATATATATATATATATATATATATATATATATATATATATATATATATATATATATATATATATATATATATATATATATATATATATATATATATATATATATATATATATATATATATATATATATATATTGTTTTTTAGGTTTTTCGCGGGTGGTGAATGTTAAATTCGTTTTCCGGGTATACTCCCGCGTAGGTAATAGGCCCCGAGAGGGACCGTGGTTGTCTGAACGACGTTTCGGCAGAATCTCATCTGCCATCTTCAGGTTCTAACAGATAACTGCTTACTGCGGCTTCTGGTAACTCGAACTGAAATGACGTTTTCTGGATCTGGCAGTTCTTTATATACTCTACCTATGTTACGCTCTGTTGCTCTCGACACACTCCGGGCGTCATGGTCTGCTGCACCCATCTCCTGATTTCGAGCGCGGCTTCGTGTAATCGGTCCTGTTCGGGCGCGCATGCGTGTGTCTGTGCTTATGTCACGGTCTGTTGCACCCATCTCCTGATTTCGAGCGCGACTCCGTGTACTTGGTCCTATTAGATTAGCTCTGGTTGGTTCCTCTTCGTGTGTTCGTTGCGTTATGTTTCTTGCTTCCTCATGGACAGCAGCATGCAATACCAGAGCAGGCTTCCATGTGGTAGGTAGGTAGCTCGATATTGGCTAGTGTTTTTGTTTTGTCGAAATCAATCCTATGTCCTGTAGTTTTGACATGTTGAGCTAAAGATGATGTTCTCTCGTCTTTTCTAACAGCGTTTATGTGTTCTTCGCGTCTTGCACTTATTTTTCTGTTGGTCTGTCCTATGTATGATTTGTTGCAATCTTGGCAAGGTATTTCATATACCCCTTGACTTTCTAGAGCAATTTTGGTCTTTGGATTTCGAAGAATGGTGCTGATTTTCTTGTCGGTCTTAAAAGTTGTTTCTATTTTATGTTTACGTAGAAGTTTGCTTATTTTATCCGTTGTTCCTTTTATGTATGGCAGATAGGCTTTTGCTATGGGTTGTTCGGAGTCCTCTTGATTTCTCGGCCGAGATGGTTTTGACAACTTCTGTATTCTTTTGTTGTGTGAACCCATTCTTTCGTAGCGCTTTGTGAAGAGTTGACATTTCTTCTTTTGAGGTTGTCTGCATCTGCTAGTCTCTGCGAGCGTGTGACTAATGTCTTTACTACTGAGTTTAGTTGTGCTGGATGGTGGTGTGACTGTGCATTTAGGTATCTGTCAGTGTGAGTGGCTTTTCTATAAACTGTGTGGCCTAGACTTCCGTCCTGCTTCTTCTTGACCAGTACGTCGAGAAATGGTAGCTGACTTTCAGTCTCTACCTCCATGGTGAACTTAATTTTGTAATGAATACTATTCAGATGTTCTAAGAAGTTAGTGAGATTCTCTCTTCCATGAGTCCAAATCACAAATGTGTCGTCGACGTACCTTAGCCATAGGCTTGGTTTTAATGGTGCAGATTGTAGTGCTCGAGTTTCTAAATCCTCCATAAAGAGATTGGCAATAACTGGAGATAGGGGGGAGCCCATCGGGGCTCCTTCGGTTTGTCTGTAGCGTTGCTCATTGTATGTAAAATAGGTATTATTTAGGCAATGTTGAGTTAGCCTAAGAATATGATCTGCTGGATGATATTTTCGCTTGATAATGTCGAGTGACTCCTCTACGGGTACGTTGGTGAACAAGGATATGACATCGAAGCTCACTAGAAGATGTTCCGCTTGGACGGTCTGATTTCTTAATAACTCAATGAAATGGTCTGCATTTTTCACGTAGGATTTAACTTCCTCGGCAAATGGTTGTAGTTGTCTGGCTAAGTGTCTTGCTAACTGCTGTGTGGGTGACCTTATTGAGCTAACAATTGGTCTTAGAGGAGCTCCTTCTTTGTGAATCTTTGGTAGACCATAAAATTTGGGACATCTTGAAGACTTCTCTCGCGGGATGATCTGGTTCTGTGTCTCTTTGTCGATTGGACTGGCTTTGATTTTGGCTTTTGTCGTCTTCTCCAGGTAAGTAGTAGGATCTGTGGTAATAAGCTGATATGCAGTGTCTCCTAGTAGACTTTCTATTTTTGTATGATAATCGTCGCTGTTCATCACTACTGTTGCGTTTCCTTTGTCTGCGGGTAAAATTATGATGTCCTCATTTTGTCGTAAGGTCTTCAGTGCTTCTAATTCCTCGTGTTGTAGATTCCTCTTTGGTATACGGGCTGTTCTTAATATACGTGACGTGTCCTGGCGTATAGTTTCCGCTATGTTTTTATCTAAATTGCCAATGGCCGATTCTACACCACAGATTATGTCTTCTACCGGTAGACGTGCTGGTGCTATCGCGAAGTTAAATCCCTTGGCTAATACATTCAACGAGGCCTCATTGAGATGGTAACTGGACACATTGTGAACTACTCTTGTAGGTTCTAATTGTTCGGATTTCTTGATGGGCTTTTGTTGGAGTTGAAGGCGGTTAAATTTATTCTTTAACCTCTCTGTAGTTAAATCATTATCTCTTTCTTCCCTGAAATGTGCAAGTTGGTCAATAATGGTCCATAATGTCGGGTCGATAGTTCTGCTTAAATAAAGAAACGTCGAAACGTCGTTCAGACAACCACGGTCCCTCTCGGGGCCTATCACCTACGCGGGAGTATACCCGGAAAACGAATTTAACATATATATATATATATATATATATATAGTGTAAATAACAGGGGCGTGTGGTGAGATATGATACAGGGGAAGCAGTTTGTGATATAGGGTGATGGGTAGTCCGAAGCCCCGAGCGAAGCGAGGCAAAATTTATTTTTAAGAAAAGGGGCGTGGCTTCCGTATATTGATTTTAAAGCAAATGTCGAAAGCCGCAAAGTTATGATATCTAGAAAAAAAGTACACTTGTAGGGCTGCCACTCCTCAATAAACATAAAACATAAAAACACCACAAAAATTAGACAAACCCCGATTCCAAAGCCGAAGCTGCACGGGCGAGGGTTACACAACAAATTGCACACCACACAAACGCAAATAATATTTTCCACAGTGCTAGGACCAGCTTCCATATTGAATAAGCAATTCTAAAACTGCTTATACGCGCACTAATGTTCAACGTTTTAAAAATCACTTGTCGCCGCACCACAGGTTTAGAAACACCAAAAAAGTTTTTACAAATATAGCACAAAAGCTGGGAATAATACTAGGAAGATTAATATTAAGTATAATATTAAAATCGATATTAAAATCGAGATTAAAATCTATAAAACAAGAAGCATTACTATGCTATACGGCTCAGATATCAAGATTATGAAGTGGGGATGGGATGCATTTCAAGAAGTTGCTTATATCGAAGTCGCGCGAGTCGTGTTGGCTCGATTAATTGAATGCGTCATCGTTCCGGTTTTAGCGTGCAACATTATCTCAGCTGTTGAAATACAGGGCCGTGTCTATTGAAACTGAGTAAAAGTAATTTTAATGATTAATATATGTGATAAATAATAATTAGGTTCTAATTATGTGTTTTTTTTAATAATCCCAAGGGAAGCACTGCTTCCCTTGCTTCCATAAATAATAATTAGTGTATAGAATAAATGTAAATATATTGAGTAAGAGTCGTTTCATTAGCTGTAGTGTGTAAGTTACCTTTTCCCGACCCCTGGCTTATCCGTTTCTTCACTGTAGTTGTCCGGCCTCTATCGTCCCGCCGATAGAGTAAAGTGGTGTTTCTGCACTCTAAACAGAAACTGGCGCCCGAGATATCTATACCGTGAGCACCGCCGTAGTGTTGGGCGTCAAAGTGACATTTCTGCTCTTGTGTAGAACAGCGAAGTACGTCACAAAATAGAAATTTCTACTTAGGTATATCTCAATTCTCAATGTTGTTTATAATACATTAATTAATTTTTAGTGTAAAAAAAATTGCATTTCCTTTCCACTAACATGTAACATTGTAGTCCGCATAGTCCACTCCACCTATGCATATTTCCTGGTCTTTCATCGCGCTTTAGCGCTTGCTTGGATGAACTGAGGCTAGCGGCCAATCAACCCCCATTTCAATACATGGTTCGTGACCTTGAATTATGGCGCGTATCAGCAAACATTCTGGATCTGTGCTGTTAGGGCAGCTAGCCTCTAGCACCCCATCTCTTTCTAGCGCATGTACACTTCAGTTGAGCGTTGATCCCCTCTCTCACAAGAGAATGAACAGTTTATAGAACAAGGACAGTGGCAATTTGTGGTTTTGTGGGATAACATAAACATACGTGGTTGAAAAATGAGTGCTCTAGGTGAAAATATTCCCAACGACATGTCTTGTTATCCAGACGTAGTGGATTATTTGTGGTTAAATGGATTTAGTTCTCTTAGTTACGATCGAAAGGTAAGAATTAAAAAAATGGTTAGACCTACACCGTCAATGCCGTCATTAGTTTTCACAAGTGGTAAACAAAACAGAGGGTTTAGCGATAGCAACTATCAAAAAATCGAGTGGTTAACGGCATCAGCAGTTAGAAACAAATTATATTGTTGGAAATGTTTGTTATTTACTAATGGTCAATCCACAATTTGGGGCAGGGCCGGGTTTAATAATTTGCAAAATTTGTCACGAGGTTTAGAAAGGCATGAAAAATCTCAGGAGCATATTTCATCTTACATTAAATTCGAAATGTTGGGTAAACAAAATATTGTAAATTTCGTGGATTCTGCGCATAAAAGGGAAATAAAAATTTTAATGTAAAAGTCCGTGAAAATAGGGAAATATTAAAGGGATTAATTGATGCCGGTATATATTTATCTTCTCAAGAAAATTCTTTTCGAGGGCATGTAGAAAAACGCGCTTCGTATAATAAAGGAAATTTGAAGGAGCTAATAGATTTTTTAAAAACGTATGATCCAAAATTAGAGAACTTTCTAAATAACGCCACTGTTTTTTCCGAGACGTCTAAATCAATTCAAAATGACTTAATTGAGTGTTAGCTTTATTATTAAAGGCAAAATTTATGAAGAACTATATAATTGCGAATTTTTCTCGTGGCAAATTGATGAAACGATGGACATTACTTGTAAATCTCAACTTTTCGTAATTTTTAGATGTGAAGTTGTTTGTTGGTTTTTTGATATGAGTAGTGGAAGAAACGTGGACAGTTTATTTAAATTATTGTTCGACGAATTTGGTAAATTTGATTTGAAAAATAAATTAGTTGCAAAAACCTATGACGGCGTTGCGGTTATGTCAGGACATCTTAATGGACTCCAAACTAAAATAAAATATATTGCTCCTCAAGATTACTTCACTCACTGTTACGCACACAAATTAAATTTAGTTTTGAGTAAAGCCTGTAACGGAATTAAAGAAGTTAGAATATGTTTTCAAATATTACTGGTTTTTCGTCATTTTTTGTCAAAATCTAGTAAAAGATCTGATATTTCATATACAATTATGGAACATACAATTCCGAGTAATGCTCCCACTCGTTGCAATTTTTCATCTAGGGTTGTTTTCACTGTTGACATATACAGGAAAAACTTACTGATGTTTTTAATTTTATTTCGGAAAGTGAAGACATTTAAATGACGATCAGACTTTAAGAGCAGCTTACGGATTAAAATCATTATTGTTTGTAATGAATCATACGTATGTTCATTACTATAGTTTCGGAAATTCCCGATAGTCTTATGCTGTCGCGCACTTCCTGCCGACATATGATGAATCACGCAGATGTTCATTCCTAGAAGTTTCTGCAATTACCGTTTGGCAGGTGCTGCCACGTACTTCCTGCCGCCATGAAATATTGACGTCATCAAGGCCAGGATTTTGGTATAAATAGTATGGCCGTAGCCGAGGAAAAGTATTCAGTTTTCTGCTGACAACTACCTTCAGCGTGTTGAGCTGGGTAGTTGAGGAGTCTTAAGCGTGTTGAGCTTGACTCCATTTGGTTAGAATTCAGAATCCGACGACGACGCCGCCCGGCTGAATGTCTGGTAGCACTTTGGGGTTTTAAGCGTGCTGAGCTTGGCCTCCTGGTGTTGGTAGCCATTTTACCGCTCTGCACCGCCGTTACCAGTCTAGTAATTATTTATCGCCGTGAGTCTTCAGCGTGTTGAGCTGGGCCCATGGTTGGTAAATGGTTGCTAAACCAACCGCCGTCACCAGTCCCCTAATTATTTATTACCGTGAGTCTGCAGCGTGTTGAGCTGGGCTCGCTGCCGTTAAATAATTATCGAACTTACCGCCACATCGTATCCTAGATGTTTTACTTCAGTACATGTAGCTGAAGCCCACCGTCACCGTACGTTCACCGAATTACAACTCCCCGTAAACTAATCTCACCGATGTAAATAATATTTGTTAAATGTACTTGACTTAGTTTTATTGTAGAAGAATCAGATTTTATGTTTATTTAACTTCATGTTTTGGATAAATGTTACTTTAATAAAATAAACTCTGTTACGAATACCTTGGGCTTTCTTATTTACAACTAACAGGAATCCTGGATTAATCCTCCAAACCAGCTATCCGAAAAGACACCGTTACATGTTGTATAAAAACTTAACTTCATATTTTTTCTAAAGGTTTTTAAATTGATTTTTGAGCAAACTGATGTTGTTTTCCAAATTTTACAAAATAAATTAACTGATATTCTAAAAATATACTTAATTTACTTATATCTAAATTAAAAGAATTTCGCAATAATGAAATACATTTCAATACTTTACAGAGTTAAAAAAAAGAAAGACAACATATAACTTTGACAGGACAGACATACATTACAAACAAATTTTTACAGAAATTTTGGACACCATTATAGTTCAAATTAAAATAAGATTTTCCGATTTAAATACTTTACAATGGTTCGACTTAGTAAATCCTAATAATTTTATAATGTTTTCTAAAACATTTCCTAACAGTCTAATGGACAAATTAATGGACCAGTATTCCTTTTTTAACCATATTTCGTCAAGAAATGAACTATGTGTGTTGTATTCTGACCAGCAACTTTTAGCAAATTCGAAATCGCCTCAAGAAATGTTTACTTTTATACATAATAATAATTTAAAAAGCTGTCTCTCCGAACTATATAAACTTTTATCTTTAGTGTCAACAATTCCGGTAACCTCAGCTTCTGTAAAACGATCGTTTTTAGCACTCAAACGCATAAAAACATCTACTAGAAACACAATAGCTCAAGACTGCCTATCAAATATATCGCTTATTTCAATAAAAAAACGTTTTCTGTCAGAGGTGAAAAAAAAGATTTATTTTCATTTGATGAAGAAATAATCAACCATTTTGCTAGTTCTGAAAATCGCAAGTTACCACTGATTTATAAAAATATTTAGACTTTACACCAAAGATTACTATAGTTAGTTATTATATTAAAAGAAATATTTATTTACGTTATTTATTTTTTAGAAAATATTTTTTATGTAACTTCTTTTTCAAAACTATTTTAATTTTTATTAAAAGTAATGATTTTACACTCTGGCAGTGATAATAAATAAAATTTTTTTGTTTGTAGAAAAACACTTTTATTTATCATTTTTTTCCAAAACTATTTTGATTTTTATTAGAAGTTATAATTTAATTATAAGTGGGATAGTAGGTCTACTCTGGCGATCAACCCACGATAAAAAAATGTACCGCCGTTGTACTACCTCAAGGGTGGTGGGGAAATGTGCAAATTGTAATCATATTGAAATTTAGTTGCTTTTTAAATATCAAGCCTCCTCTGTGGACAATATCACGAGCCGCATTATAACCCATGCATTCGAGAATTAATTTGATGAGGATGGTAATCTTTCTTAGACGAAAACATGCTTTAGTTCCAGCAAGATAGTGCCACTCCATATTATATTTTACCAGTCCGGGAATGATTGAATGATAGATTTTCCCGTAAGTGGATGGGCAGGACCCATATAGTGGGCAGCAAAATCTCCGAATTTGACACCACTTAAGTTTTATATCAAATATGTCGTTTACATAATAGGGAACTTGCAAATTTTTTTTTTACTTCATAAAAATGTTCTACAATACTAAAAAATAAGATATGCAAAATATGACGCCTTAATTCCCAATAATAAATTTGTTATAAATTATTAAAGTTTCGCGCGCGAGCGAACCGTTTCAAACAGGTTCAAAAGCGCGGGAGTAGTCGTGACATCACACCATACCACGACGGAGATTCCAGCACTCGACTGCTTGATTTCAGCCGTAAAAATACCAGCATCGCCATAAATTTTAAGTGTATAGGTACTTAAAATGGAAACAAAAACTCCTTATTTTAAATATTGCATTGTACCGTTGTGTAAGAATACTACAGTAAAAGTGCCAAATAAAATATTTATAATGTTGCCAGAAGATAAGATTCGTCGATCAAAATGGCTAAAAGCGTGTAGAAGAAATGAAAAAGACATTTCACAGAGCAGTAGGTCTCTACATATGTGTGAAGATCATTTTAATGTAATGTAAGTAATTTATTAAATACTATATGTCTATCTACTAGTTTTTCGCAGGCGGGCAATAAAATATTCCGAATTCCGAATTATTGAATTTTAATTAGGGTAGGATTAAAGAAAGAATGTGTATATAATGTTAGAAAATAAGATTAGTAGATATAATGTAATTTAGTGATACGGTAATTTCCTGGTGCGAAAGTAAACAGCTATTTATTATTATACTCTTCGCAAATACGATTACGAAGAGTATATTGCATTTGATCGGGACATTTCTAAAATCGTTAATATCGCTCGCAGAGAAAAAATCATTTCGTTCGTCATCGAATTCTGAACAACTTTCAAAATGTCCGTCTGTTCATCTGTCCGTCCGTCTGTCTGTCCGTCACGTTTCTTGTAAGGACGATAACTAAAGAAAAAAAGTCCGTTCGAATTGAAATTTGGGCTATAAGTTAGTGTTAGCTGGAGGAAGAAATCCATTGTTTTTGAAAAAAATCAAATAGTAAATAAAAAAGTTATAGGACATTTTATTTAAAAATATGAATCTACAGAGGGTTGCAATTTTCAATGTGCTACTAAAACTGAAGTAATTTTCTAAAGACACCAAAATGCTGTAAAATATACTACCACAAATTTCGCCTACGCAGTCGGCATCATCGGGAGATGAAAAAAAAATTGAAAATTAAATATGTGATCAATATATTAGGTATTGTAAGAATGAATCTTAGTTTATACTATAAAATATACTGCCACGCGTTTCGCCAATACAGTCGGCACCATCGGGAGAGAAAATTAAATATGTAGTCAATACATTAGGTATTGTAAGAATGAAGTTTATAAGACAAACACAAGATTCTTTTCAAAAAACTGCGAAGAGTATCCTGCAGAATGTGCAACAATTATATAAAAGTTCAATAACACTACTGTCTGCGAAGAGTAAAATGTTTACCTCTAGTATATATAGTATATTGCAAATACCTTTCCCTTGTCCTTTAATTTATTCTATTCAAATCTTACATTTATCTATTATGTGAATGATAACACGACACAATCACTTATTTCCCTTGCCCCAAAACATAATACGAAAATACCTACGGTAGGTAATTATACATTTGCGCAACATTTCCTTTGCAGCAAATGTCTTCTATAGAGACACTTTACGCGTGTGTACAAAAAAAAAACACGAAAAATATAGAAGTGGCTGTTGTAAAGAATTACCCTAAATTCTTTCAAACATAAGACTAAGTCTGCTAAAAATGCTTAGTTGCGACTAAGCATTTTGTAGTTATTTCTTTTTATTCCGTGATCAAGTCATAACTATTTTATGTTTATAAATTATTACTAAAAAGCTAAAAAAATACATACTTCTCTGCCTTGACCCCGCGGACCTCTCCAAGGGAAAAACTTTCACTATTTTGTATAAAAGATGCCACCATAAACATATCCACTTTAGGCAAATTATCAGATTGGCCCTTTGAAAAACCTTGATCAGTCATTTTAAAATATCTGTACAACTACAATAAGCGGTACTATAAAACACAATTATATATTTATATCAGAACAATCACTAACAAATCAACCACAGTCTTATAACACCGGTAAACATCTGATTGTATTGCTTCCCGGCGCGACAACTACCGAATATGGTATGGTGTGACGTCACAGTCAATAGTAGCTCGTTTCGGGCCACTTCAATTTTATCGCTGTTTAGATCCTTTATACTGATCGCGTGGAATTAGAAAACTTATTTTTTTTGTGAAGTACACGTTTTATTACAACGTTACGCTATGTTTTTTAGTATTATTTTTATTTTTAAAATTATAGGCAAGTTCCCTATTCAACCACAAGGCATTCCCTTCGGCAAAGAAGAAATTAGGTACTGTCTAGAAAATAATGGACAACATTTTGAGAATTAAAATAATATAAATAACATGCTTTGGTTGTCTGAATTTTTTTAAAGAACTTCGTAATGATTGTTCGAATTCTAATTAATATAATAAAATGAAGTTTTTACATCTTTTTTTTTACAAACTTCGGTAAAGGTTTTGCTAAACTACACAAAAAGCGATTGATAAAATTAAATTTAATATGTGCAGAAAGATTTAAGATATAGCGGGGTTTTGGGTGTCATTTAAGATTCTAAACTACGGTGTGGCTGAGGGTGAGGGGGTTGTTCTTTTGTTGATTTGCATATTACAGCAATTATTACGCCCACTCGATGCTATTTAACGGTTAAACTCTTCAATATCTATCTGTTATTGGTTTATATTTATACAGGGTGTCCCAACCAAAAGTAGGCACCCTGAATAACTTTGGAGATAAATTTTTTTTGAAAAATTGGTGAAACACGTCGACCTTATTTCCAAGGGGGACATATTTTAATGCAATACTTGTATACCTATCATCATCTCTCTACCCTACACGGCCACCCCCTCAAAAAATTCAAATAGCAAGGGGGTCAAGTGATACATTTTTTGAAAGGTCTTTCAATCCCCTACATAACTGTGTTTTTTTTTTTAACTTTTATCGATTCGTTCTTAAGGAAAATAATTTTATTTTTGATGATTATACACACAAACGAAATCGTTTAAAAAATCTAAAACACGGCACTGGGTATTGGAATTTATAAAAAAACTACATTTTTTAGTGCTCTCAAATTAACTCGAGTTTTTTCGACAAAAAACACTTTCCTTGTCCGTTTAGTTTTAGAATAATGAAAGACTCATAAGTATTTGATAGTCCTTGAACATTAATTTGTTCACAACCAATTTTAAATCGAGATACATTTTACCAGAGTGAGTTCTCAAAATGGTTTATACCCTTCAGGAGAGAATAGAAATTGTCAGCATTTATTTTAAAAACGATAATTGTGCTAGAGCTACGGAGCGCATATTCAATAGAAGTCACCCAGATAGAAGGGTTGGTTCTCAGTATGTTTTACAATTATTGACACCATTTATGGAAACAGATTCTGTAGGAAACAAAAATCATGAACCTCAGCGACCGATTAGGAATGAAGCAGTCGAAGTGGCAGTTCTAGGTCATTTGCAGATGGATAATACTCAATTGATCAGGAAAGTAGCTGAGGCTTCCGGTGTATCACGAAGCAGTGTTCATCGAATTGTAAAGGCCCACAAATTTCATCCATATAAATTTAAATTGGTACACGAATTAAACGAAGATGATCCCGATCGTCGGCTTGAATTCTGTGAGATTTTTAGTGAACAATTAAACGGTAATACCAATCTACTGTACAATACATGTTTTTCTGATGAATCGACATTTCAGTTAAATAGGGAGGTAAATAGGCACAACTGTAGGTATTGGAGTGAAACCAATTCACATTTGTTCATGGAAACTCATACCCAAAGGCCTCTTAAGTTAAATGTTTGGACTGGCATCTTAGGGGATCACATTGTCGAGCCGTTTTTTATTTCTGACAATTTAAATGGTGAAAGGTACCTCGATCTGTTAGAAAATAACATCGACCCAATGATTACCCAAATCCTCGAAGAAGACGATAATCTTTTAGAGGGCGAACTGTTTTTTTCAACAGGATGGGGCACCCCTACATTTTGCTATAGCAGTTCGTGAATTATTGGATAATCGGTTTCCTGAACGATGGATTGGAAGAAGAGGTCCTGTGGAGTGGCCCGCTAGGTCACCAGATTTAACTCCCTTGGATTTCTTTCTGTGGGGACATTTGAAATCGAAGGTATTTGCAACAAAACCCGCATCTCTAGAAGAGTTACGTGAAAGAATTGTTTGAGAATGCCGTTTATTGACTCCAGATGTGTTCAGAAATGTTCGTACAGAATTTCAAGACAGATTATACTACTGAATGGAAGTCGGTGGGGGTTATTTTGAACAATACATACGATAATTTAAACTGCTTCTTTTATTTTTATTTCCCGAACCTAAAATAATGAAACAATTAATTCTCAGGAACGAATCGACAAAAGTTTAAAAAAATACACAGTTATGTAGAGAATTGAAAGACCTTTAAAAAGATATCTCTCTCTACCCCCTTTGCCATTTGAATTTTTTGAGGGGGTGGCCGTGTAAGATAGAGGGATGATGATAGGTATACAAGTATTACACTAAAATATGTCCTTCTTGGATACAAGGTCGACGTGTTTCACCAATTTTTCAAAAAAATTTTATCTCCAAAGTTATTCAGGGTGCCTACTTTTGGTTGGGACACCCTGTATAATTTATACTTAGGATAATGCAAAATATAAATCAATGATTGATTAGGCAAACAGATGCAATATGCAGTATTATAATTTTGACAATATCAGCGGATAAATAAATAACGGAGCATCACGGCCTCCACCTGCATAATTGCCATTTTATTCCTGTATCATGCTTTTTGTCAAAAAAAAACAATATATTTCTGCAAAAACTTTAGCGATTTCGTGTCTACGGATAGAATACGATTAACGTAAATTCTTATTTAAAACATAGCCATACAAAACGATTATTTAATATCCAATTTACGTTATTATTAAAATTTGACTTTCAATTTATCTTTATGTAACTTTGTTTATTGTTTTCTTTAAGGTTGACCTATAAAGATTAGATGAATCGGCACATTATTTCAATTTAATTTAATTATAATTTGGCAAATCATAATAAAAAAATATTTTATTCAATTATACGATCATATTCAATTATACCACAAGGTTATTGCAATGATCTTGATTTTTATATAAGTGGGTATAACTTTGTTCTTTTGCAAACCTACTACGAGGTAAAAAAGAGGTGTGACCATCATACGACTTTCTTGATTCTTTTTTTGCAGACACTTGATTCGTCTAAATGAAATGGCTGCATATTAAAAAAACGTTTTAGCATTCAGAGCTGGGCACTGCTTTCAAATAAAGTTCATTCAAAAGTATTAGAAGCGATACAAATGCTTGTTGCTTTTTTACCTGAAGAATTTTATACCATAAGTAATTTGAAAATTCAAGCACTTTGGTTTTTGCTTTGTATTTGTTAATTCATTGTAAATGCTTTAAAGCAGTCTAAAAGTACTTCAGATACTTTTAAAATGCTTGAAGCGATTGTAATTATTTAAAGTGTTTTTAAATGGCCTTCAAACATGCTTCAGTTAATGGAAGCGCTTTTAAACGCTTTAAACGCAAGCGTATAACAGACCATAACCAGAGGTTGGATTTACCAATGATATGACGTAAAACCAGGGTTGGCTTTAGGTGGTTATGTGTCAGATTTGCAAGCATATATGAAACGATATCTTACCTTGAAATTTTTTTTTAGTGAATTTCGTATTTATCCAAAGTTGAAAAAGTCAATTTATTATACACTCACTTTATGGTTTGCTGAGGAAATATGTCTATTAATATTTGTGTTGCATGACCATGAAATTATTTTGTCACATCTAGTACAATACAGTTGTCTACCATCAAATTGTAAATCGGCAATATCGCGAATCCAAGAATTTACTGCAGCTTCCGTCGGTTTAGTACGTTGTGACATTTTAATTGTGCATTTTTAGTACCTACGTCCGAATGAATCCACGATATGCAAGATACTGTTTGATCGTGTTATGTTTTCTCCCCTCCACACTAGGGCCAGCCGCTGGTCGTCAGTAATGTATATTACCAGTATATTGTAATTTAAAAGAATCGTATTGTAATTTATTACGCATTACGTTTTTATTTAATATAGCGCATTCCTCGACAAAACTAAGTTACACATTAACATTGTAAAATTAAATAAAATTCACTTAATATGTGCATGACTTTCTTTTTGTAGTTTCGGAATATTTCGATAGGTGTTTACAGTATATTATATCTGTAAAAGCCATCCCTGGAATACGATCGGTAAATCCGACCTCTGTTCTTAACACGCTATAGGTGAATGTATTAAGTCTGGTTTAAGGTTGGTAATTGTTATTGCCTGCAATTGCTGTAGGAATACCTTGACTTTACACTTGGTAATTTTTCATCAGATATATTTTTAACAAAAAGGTACACCACCTTAAGACGACTTGAATAAATAAACAGTCAAGTTAATTACATTTTTAATATATTGGCGATATAAACCACTAAAATTTCACAAGAATTGCCGCTAAAATGCAATAATGCAGTAATGTGCAGACTCGCAAGAGCAAAATTTACAATTTTATTGCTGGCAATAACAATTGCCAACTGTAAAATAGACTTTTAGAAATTCTCAAACTATGTATAAAGAACCTCAGCAGTAATTGTGTGTAGTGGCCGACTGAATGTCTCAATTTACTTTATGAAAATAAGTATTATTTTAGTTATGGTTATTACTATGAGTAACAAGTAGCATACAAAACATGGATGTTAACTTTAATATTTTGTAACCTTTAATGTAAAAAGAAGATACTTACGAAATTTTTACATATCAAAGGAGGTCCGTCATATTGACAACATACGATACATGATCGATGAAGGACACTAATGTTTTATCTCTATAAATTATTACAAAAAAAAAACTGCAAAATTTTTTGACTAAATTGAAACAACGTTTCTTAGGACGATATTTTTTAGATATATTTATTGGATATTTATTATAGCTTATCCTTGAGATCTTTTAAAATATTTTTCGATAACAAATGCAATTTAATGGAAAAATAAATATAATATAAATGGGACATAAAAGTTATAGGGTCTTGTTTCATTTATTTATTCTAGAAGCATTAATAAATAAATTTTAACCTAGAAATTTGTATGTACAAACCATTTCAAATGTGAACACAATATGTGTTATACATGACCGCTTAAACTCGATGATGACCGTCTTGTTTGCTTTTATTTTGTTTATTCTCGACTTAAATCTAAGACATTGACTACCTGAATACATAGATGTATTTCAGCATCGTCCGCTATCTTGAAACTAACAAAATATACGTTTGTTATGATCAAAAATCTTATAGTCTGTTTCTATCTAAGTTGAAAAGTTAAAAAATGTAAGCAGTTAAAAAATTTATATGTTTTGTGTATTGTGTATTCCAATTTTTTTAGAACTAGGAAAATGGGAGGTCTCAAAAAACTTTCTGTAGATTGATCCACTAGTTTCCAAGCTATTTTCGACCATTTCAAAAAGCTCGTGATCGACACAAGTTAAAAACATGTCTTACCTTGATATGATATGTATCTGAAGTCATTTTGGATAACAGATGCAGTAGTAGCACAAATCGCCAATAAACACACTTGGAGAGCTGTAGTAATGCCATTTGGTACCATTATTTGTATTCTCTAGAAAGAAAAAAAATGTTACAAACAGAAGATTTTCTTTTTAAACAAAGTAAGTTTAGTTTATATCTACGTAACTTAATTTGGTAAAATCAGGATCTTTCCGTAATACACTCTCGAATTTTTCAATAACGGGCTTATTTTTTGCGTCATTTATAGTCTGTAGCTGTGTATTTACGTCGTCCACTATTTGCAGCGATTCCACTAACGACAACGAAGTATTTTGCAATTTTTCTATTGCGTCGTGCAGTCCTCTATAATTGTTATAAATAGTTTTTAAATCTGTTTCAAGGGAAATAACTTGAAAGCTTGTCTGGCTTTCCTTAATAGCTGCAGCCTCGTTAGGATTGAACTGTAGTATCACAGCTTTTATTTGTTGAAAATATTCAGCATAATAAAAATCTTCCTTCAACCACGTTCCCCAACGTGTAAGAATCGGCTCTGGTGGTTCCGGAATACCAGGACACAATGTGTGAAATGTTCGAAGCCGTTTAGGAGATTTGAGAAATACTTTTTTTTATTTGCTATTAATGCATCTACCTCTGGAAAACATTTTCGAATCATTTCTGCTACAAAATGGAACGCATGCACTTTACACGTAACATGTAAAAACCTACAATCGTCTCTTTGAAGAAAACGGCCCACCAAACGCATTGTCGCAGCACCGTCAGTCACAAACATCAACACTTGACTTGTTGATAGTTCAAATTTTTCAAAAGTCTCCAACACCACCCGCGTATTTGTTTCGCCAGTACATGCAGTTAGTCTTTTGCTAGCTAGTAAAAGTGGAAATGTTGGTTTAACAGGGTCGAATACACGTACTATAACATTTAAAATAGATTTTTTTTATAATCTGTCGTCTCGTCAACACATAACCACAGCCGTGTATTTTTTAATGCACATTTAATCCTATTTACAATATCTTCACGAACACTTGGTACATATCTACGTAACGATGAACGACTTGGTAAATTCACCTGGGGATTGTATTTATTCCAGAACTCCCGAAATGCTGGTTTATCCAATATGCTGATTGACTGTGATGTTCCCCATCACAGGCAATCAGCATTAACAGTAAATCAAACATAAACTGAGGTTCCAAAGAAGCACGCCATTTTTTTTATTTTTATGCCGGTTACTATTGACATGAATTTTGCAGCCGTATTTATTCCAGCACATTAAGTCTTGATCACAAACTTTACAAATTATTTTACATCCATCATAGAATAAATCCGGAAATTCACCGATAAATTTATTCACTTTATCAGCGTACGGTCGTTTTCTACTCTTTACGCTCAACATTATTTATTACTTATTAGTACTCTAGGCATCGACCGACAGATAACAACTGAAGTGTGTCATGTCATCGTCATCGTAAACAAGCGCGCGATGGCATTGGTATTGCGCCCGACCCTGAATCTACCACCGCTTGGCCAGGCTTAATTATAACTCAAACAAACAATGTATTACTGTGGCTCTATGTATCTACCTTTTGTTTTCTATTTAGGTTTTAGGTGAGAAAAAAATCTAAATCGCAATAGTGGTAAAATTGCACCCTGTATGTTTAAAAGTAAGTAAATATTTTTAAAATATAACAACTAGGTATCTATAGGTACTGCAACTCTAAAGTTTTAATACTTGTTTCTTTATAAATATATGTTTTTATTGCAAATTAAAACCATCTTTTATTAAGAAAAAATAACTTTAAAACGGGCGGCAATTTGTTTTTTTGTCCGGGGCGACGTAAACGCCAAAGAAGTCCCTGATTTTCTCTCAGTGTATCAGTGTACATTAAAAAGAACATACAAACTTATTTTATTAACAGTACCATTCGTCTTAGTATTAATTTTTGCTTACCCCAGTTACCTCTAAGGTCTAGCTCTGAAAGATAAGCTCACATATCACAATATAATGTAAACATTTCTTTGTACAATTATCATCTAATATCATATTCTTATGAAGTCATTGCCATTATGACAAAATAACACATATACCGGGGTGTCAATTTGAAAAGACTCCACCTCAGTTCTCTTAGGAACAGAGAGAAATATTCATTTTAAATGAAATTAAGGGAGAATCATTACTGTAATATGAAAATCAACAAAAACGAACCCTTTTACCCCAGCTACCTCTATTGTACAATGTTATACCTCTTGGGATATATTGAATGAGTGCCCTTTCGAAATGCCGTCTTTCTGTAAAAATTAAATTTGATTTCTCCAAGTACTTTTTGGGTAATCTAACCAAAAATGTTTTTGCTACTAAATTTACTATAAAAACATGCTCATTTAGTTTTTTCAATTCTTATAACTCGAAGTTTGAATTTTAATACATTCACTCTATATTGCATTGTTACAAAGGAATCCACGAATCTAGATTTCTTTTAATTAATAACAAATGCTTCACCCTTCACCACGCAACTTAAAAATGTTTTTTGTTAGTAATATATGATGTGGCGTTATTATTTAAGATTCTAAAGTATGAGTGGCTGGAGGTGAGTGGGGTTTTTCTTTTGTTGATCTCCATATCACAGCAATTACTCCCTCTGGTAAAAAGTGAAATATTCATTGTTTACCTCAACAATTATTTTAACTCCAATGTGTTTAAATTGAGCGTATGAACACATTGCCTAGTTTGTAACAAATATGTATTTATAGAAATTATTCATCAAAAGTTCGAAGGTAAAAAGGAACAATTAAATATTATTAAATATTGAGAAACAAAAAATATTGTAGTAATAATTATTTCATATGTTGTGACTAATGAAATTATAAAATATTTGAATTGTTCAGTAACTACACAGGGAAAAAACAGTTTAAAAAAGTTATACATATAATAAACTTGTCCACGAAATTTTTTCATAAGCTCTGGCTGAAATCACATAAGAAATAACTCACTAGTATTTTTTCTTTTTCTATCCACATAATAATAATAATAATAATAATAATAATTTAAAAGGGGTGCAAAGGACCGGCAACCTCCACGTTGGTGCACCCTGGACAGGCAGAGGCAACTCTGCCTGACTAATGCCGGCCGGGAGTACCAGGGCTAACCACCCTGGTACTCTTACTGCTATGGGTTCCTTACAACCTAAGAAGGGCCCCTCACAATCGACCTCAGTCGGATGGAGGTCAAGGACAGATGGGAGGGGCCTTACCGGACGGTCCAAACGATGACAACACCGCAATTGTACATGGACGCTTTAAGTGCACGAGGGAACTAAAGGATGACTTGCTGACCTGCCGCGAGAGTAGCGAACCTGAGCGAAGATGATACATGGCGCGATTGCATGCACTTTGGTGCGAAATGCATCCAGAGCATCGCGCCTTCTCTCAACAACACCTGAGAGATCAAGTATCCTTCTTGCTCAGGACAGGTTACGTAAGGGCACCCCGTCAGCTGGAAGAACTGCCAGCCGCAGTTCCACCGCGGCAATTACCAGCTGATGGGGAACATCCATTAGAGTTCGCCGATGTAGACTTAAGGACAAGGGTTAGCCTTAACACCAGGGCTAACCTAAAGCCACAAGACCTGGCTAGAATGAACGCGGTCATCGATGAGGAAATTCCGGAAGACGCAGACATCTGGCAAATCAACTGTGCCGTGTACAACGCCGCGAAGCAACTCGTCCCCCGTGAGAGGTCAACCAATCACGGGGTCGAGAAAGCCAAGCGGCGTGTACAAAAAATCGAGGCCAAGATACAGTCGGCCAGACAACACGCTTCTCGGATCCAGAGTGTGGTGGAATATAAGACGGCTGGTAGAGTATTTACTCCCAGAATCCGGCGCATAGCAGCCGGATTAAGACGTCAACACCATACTCTAAATCTGACAGTGATGCTTACCATCAAGCAGCACTGTCTAGATAGGATTCGAGCGCTCATGGCGATAAAGAAAACATTGAAGAGGCGGGTGAGGAGTATGGAACAAAACAATTTGTTCCGTACGAATCCTTCTCTCCTCTTTCAAGAGCCACAGCGTGTTGTCGAGAATCCGCCGACTGTAGAAGATGTCGAAACCTTCTGGAAAGGAATCTACGAAACGACTCGTCCATTCAATAGCGACACTCCATCAATTGCACACTTCGAGGCTCTGTGTCACAGACATCTTGAAGAGCCAGAAGAAGTGTGCCCGGCAATCAGTACGGAGGAAGTCCAACAAGCACTTGTTGGTACCAAGAACTTCGCTGCCCCGGGCCCAGACGGCATTAACAACTGGTGGTGGAAGAAATTTCCTTCCACTCACCGTCGTCTGGCGCGAGTTTTCAACTCATGGTTGAACGAGGGGCAGCAGATTCCGGACTGGTTCGTCGAGGGACGTACTGTGCTTATCCCCAAAAAGGGGGATCTTTCCGACCCGAGGAATTATAGGCCGATCACTTGCCTCAACTCCTGCTACAAGATATTTACACGTATCTTGTATGCTAGGACACTGAGGTCTGTTGATCCGGTCTTCCAGCAGATACACGAACAGCGTGGTGCCAAGAAGGGCATGGCAGGTTGCAAGGACAGCCTGCTGATAGACCGCTGTATTACACAGGATTCTGTGCAATACAAGCGGAATCTATCGATGGCCTGGATTGACTACCGCAAGGCATTTGATACAACGTCGCATCAGCTATTGTTGCACTTACTCGAATGTCTTGCGGTACCAGCACCACTAGTGAGATGCATAGAACAGCTGCTGCCGCTCTGGAAGACCCGCTTCACCATAACATCAGGTGCACAGCGGGTCACGACAGAGCAGGTGTCATTTAGGAGAGGAGTTTTCCAGGGTGACTCCCTGAGTCCTCTCCTCTTCTGCATCTCACTGCTGCCGTTGTCTGTTGGGCTCCGCCAAACCCGCGGATATCAATCTGGACCACCCAGCGACCGGAGGCATAAGGTCACCCATCTATTTTATATGGATGATCTTAAACTTTATGCCTCCGGAGAGCGCGAACTACAAAACACTCTTAGGGTGGTCGAAGAATATACGCGGGCAATTGGTATGGAGTTCGGGTTGGACAAATGTGCAGTCGTCCACCTCAAGAGAGGACGATGCGGGGAATTCCCTGAAGATGCGCAGCTCGCAGACGGAAGCATCCTAAGACATCTGGATGCCGGAGAGACCTATACATACCTGGGTGTGCAACAAAGGCACATCCAGGATGTAACACAAATAAAGGAATCTCTCCGCGGCAAGTACAGACACCACCTCCGAAAGATTTGGTCTTCCGAACTTTCGGGGAAGAACAAGGTGTCTGCAACTAATATGCTTGCCGTTCCGATTCTGCTCTACTCCTTCGGAGTAGTAAAGTGGAGGGTAGATGAGCTGCGCCAATTAGACAGAGATACCCGCAAGATGATGAATATTCACAGAAGTATTCATCCTAGATCGTCCGTTCCTCGTGTGTACCTCCCACGTCAACGGGGGGGCCGAGGACTCTTGAGCCTGGAGTGTACGCATGGCAGAGTAGTACTGAGTATGGCATGTAACATCCTCAGGAGCTCAGATCCCCTCTTGCGGTTTGTGAAACATCATGAAACTGTAGGAGTGGGAGCAGGATTGTTTAAGGCAGCAAAAAGAGTCGCAGATGAACTCGGTCTCGCATTTGACATCAGGCGAGGAGGCCGGCGAGGTGTTGATGTTGAGTCAGTCACCGAACTTCAGCCAAATCGTCTGAAAGCCCGAATTAGAGCTGCCGAACAGGAAAATCTGTTTCGGCAGCACGTCGATAAACCCCAGCATGGTGTCTTCTATAAGAACATCGAAACACTGGGTTTATCGACCAGGCTGACCTTCGCCTTTCTAAGGTCAGCAGGGCTTAAGTCGGAGACCGAGGGATTCATTATGGACTGCCAAGAAGGTGTTATCAACACCTTGGTCTACCGTAGCCGCGTGTGGCGTGTAGAGGTTCCTGATATCAACTGCAGGACCTGCCATCAGGCGCCGGAATCGCTCATGCATTTACTTTCTGCATGCCCCATATATGCGATTTCGGCCTACATCCACCGACATAACGCGGCCTTACGAGTGCTATACTACCATCTAAAGCACTCGTACGGGGTAGACCAGACACCAGTGCTGCTTTACGTCCCCGGAGATATTGAGTCCGTTGTCGAGAACGAGAAATGCCGGATTTACTGGAACTACTCGTTCCCGACTGTCAGGCTAATCCAAGCCAACAAGCCTGACATAGTCCTCCTCGACCATCAACTCAAGGTGATGTATGTCATCGAGTTCTCGGCACCTGCGGAGAAAAACATCACCTTGAAGGAGGAGGAGAAACGGACCAAATATCGCGATCTCCGGTACGAGCTCCAAGTGCTGTACCCAGGCTACGCGGTCAAAATGGTCGTCCTTATTATCGGTGTACTCGGAGAGATAAAGCCTACGCTGCTCTCGGAACTGAAGATCATACCGGCCTGCCAAAAACCAGCCGAGTGGCTAGCAGGTCAAATGCAGAAGGCGGTCATTCTGGGTTCTCTCCGTCTGCTTAGGGCACACGATTCTGGTATCTACAGTCACTAACCCTGCGGGATGTGGGGAGTGGCTGTAGTTGATGCGCCGGCGCGACTCCCGTGAGGCATCGGAGGCCACGGGAAGACTGACCGGCATCGGGAAACCGAGAAAAAAAAAAATAATAAGAGGTGCAAAGGACCGGTAACCTCCACGCGGTGCACTCTGGACAGGCAGAGACAAATTTGTCGTAAGACAAAGGAATCTCTGTCTGAATAATGTCGGCCGCGGGGCAACAGGGCTAACCACCCTAATACCTGAACACCTCTGGTTCCAATCACACGCATAGGAAGGGCTCCTTACGATCAACTCCAATCGGATGGGGGTGAGAGACAGGTTGGAGGAGTCCCACCGGAAGGTCTCAATGTTGACGACACAGGTTATGTACACGGACGCTTTAAGTGGACGAGGGAACTAAGGGATGACTTGCTTACCTACTACGAGAGCAACGAACCTGAGCGCAGGGCGATTACATGATGCCTGGTGTATCATGCACCCTGAACACCGCGCCTTCTCTCAGCAATATCTGAGAGATCAAGTATCCTTTTTGCTCAGGAAAGATTACGTAAGAGCATCCTGTCAGCTGAAAGAACTGCCAGCCGCAGTCCCACCGCGGCAATTAGCAGCTGATGGGGAACATCCTGTAGAGATCACCGATGTAGACTTAAGGACGAGGGTTAACACCAGGGCTAACCTAAAGCCACAAGTCCTGGCTAGAATGGACGCGGTCATCGATGAAGAACTTCCAGAAGATGCAGACATCTGGCAAGTCAACTGTGCCGTGTATAACATCGCGAAGCAAATCGTCCCCCATGAGAGGTCAACTAACATTTCAGACGGGGTAGAGAAAGCCAAGCGGCGCGTACAAAAATCCAACACACTTCTCGGATCCAGAGTGTGGTGGAATACACGACGAACGGAAGAGTTTTGACTCCCAAAGTCTGGCACATAGCAGCCGGACTAAGACTTCAACGCCACACTCTAAATCTAACAGTGATGCTTACCATCTAGCACCACTGCCTAGATAGGATCCGAGCGCTCATGGCTATAAAGGAAACGTTGAAGAGGCGGATAAGGTGTACGGAGCAAAACAATTTGGGCCGTACGAATCCTTCCCGCCTCCTTCAAGAGCCACAGCGTGTTGTCGATAATCCGCCGACTGTAGAAGATGTCGAAACCTTCTGAAAGGGAATCTACGAAACAACGCGTCCATTCAATAGCGACACTCCAGCAATTGCACACTTCGAGGCTCTATGCCACAGACTTCGCTTCCCCGGGCTCAGACGGCATTAACAACTGGTGGTGGAAGAAATTTCCTTCCACTGACCACCGTCTGGCGCGAGTTTTCAATTCATCGTTGAACGAGGCGCAGCAGATTCTGGACTGGTTCGTCGAGGGATGTACTGTGCTTATTCCAAAAAGGGGGATCTTTCCGACCGGAAGAATTATAGACCGATCATTTGCTTCAACTCCTGCTACAAGACATTTACACGTATCAGACTCAGACAGACCTCAGTGTCCTAGTATACAGCTAGGACACTGAGGTCTGTTGATCCGGTCTTCCAGCAGATACACGACCAGCGTGGTGCCAACATGGGTATAGTAGGTTGCAAGAACAGCTTGCTGATAGACCACTGTATTACACAGGATTCTGTGCAATACAAGCGGAATCTATCGATGGCCTGGATTGATTACCGCAAGGCATTTGATACAACATCGCACGAATTATTGTTGCACTTACGGTACCAGCACCACTAGTGAGATGCATAGAACAGCTACTTCCGCTCTGGAAGACTCGCAGGTAGCGTTTAGGAGAGGAGTTTTCCAGGGTGACTCCCTGTGTCCTCTCCTCTTCTGCATCTCATTGCTCACGTTGTCTGTTGGGCTCCACCAAACCCGCGGATATCAATGTGGACCACCTAGCGACCGGACGCATAAGGTCACCCATCTATTTTATATGTATGACCTTAAACTTTATGCCTCTGGAGAGCGCGAACTAGACCAGACACCCGTGCTACCTTACGTCTCCGGAGATACTTTCTGTTTTCAGT
Source organism: Rhamnusium bicolor (assembly GCA_029963845.1). Classification (NCBI taxonomy): domain Eukaryota; kingdom Metazoa; phylum Arthropoda; class Insecta; order Coleoptera; family Cerambycidae; genus Rhamnusium; species Rhamnusium bicolor. The sequence continues at coordinate 243,742 of JANEYF010002889.1, read as the reverse complement.
AAGCAGTTATCAATGCGAACCTGAAGATGGCGGATGTGGCTCTGCCCAAACGCATTTAAAAATGCGTACGTAGACATTTAGTAACATCAACACTTTAATAAATTATTTTAGTATTATATTTTACTAACATTATTAAATATAATATTAAAATAATTTATTATAGTCATACAATCTAATATCTAGAGCAAACATTTATAAAACAGATTTCCCTCAGTGTAGTAGTTGTCGATTCCAAAAATTATTTTTATAGCATTTTACTCTACTATTTCAAATTTTACTCTAATTTATTCAAATGTAAAAGTTTGTACAAATGATATTTATTTGTTTTAAAATGCTATAAATTATTGTATCATGTAATAAGATCTTTCCTGGTATTACTGATGGTAATGTACTTGTCTCGATTGATTCTTCGATCATGTATTTTTAAGTGTTGTTAATTTAATTTCGTTGTGTGTATATTTGCGTATCTAGACTAGATAAAAATTAGATATAATAATTAAAATTTATATCGTAGTATTTGTGTTTGTGGAACAAAAAACTAAAGTAAAATTTTGCTCCAGTTGTTTAAAAAAAATTTGAACAGCAAAATTGTTATTGTGTAAATGTGTAAAACAACTGCAATCCATACATTCTTGACTTCAGATCTATCAGCAACAAGTAGGGTAATAAACGAGAAAGTTATGAATGGACACCTTGATGTTCACCCTGTATAATTATATTCATAATTATTAATTACTAATCATTTGATTTACTTGGTACAAAATTTGTGTATGTAATCATTAATTACGATGCCAAAGCACCTTTTTAAATAACCCTTGAATGAGATTACGTTTCGTCCTAGTTTATGATTTCAGTAAAGTTTTTGTAGTTTTGCATTTCGTGTTCGAGAAGTTTGCCAATAATTAGAAAATGGAAAGTATCAGGATGCTATATAATAATAGTGAACCATAAAGTTCAGTTAAAAGGCACCCTTGAGGTAAATAGATTACGGTCAAGTAGTTTATTGGGAAAGGGAAAGAGGGATATGGGGGCGAAAAGACCTGACCTGGCTTTGTATAGAATGAAAACCAAACCAAATCAAGTAACATTGAGAATATCGTTAAAAATTCAAGACCTTTGTCAAGTTTGTCTTTTTATTTTACGTCCATATATTGTCCTTTTCACACTTTTGGGTCTTATATCTTCCACTAAATTATGTGTATGCTAAATAGCTCTGTGGCATTGGTTTCTGTTACGATCTTATCTTTTTTGTGTTTGACTATAACCAATTTCAGTTTTAAAATATTATACCTGTTCTCATGTTAATTATTATACTACGCAAAAGCATAGTGATCTGTTATAACCAGTACAGAATAGACGTTCATATTTGGATATACGTACAGGGTAGGGCAATAGTACGTCGGACTTCGATATCTCGAGTTCTACGATAGCTATAAATTAAAAAAAAATACAAGTAAACTAGATAAAAAAGTCTATAACTGGAAATTATTTTCGAATATACAGGGCGAGCCAAGACGAAATTACAGGATCAAGTGTCTCTTTTTTAAATGGAATGCTATGTATATCAGTACATTTTTCGAGGCCCCTTTCTAGACTCTATTATTATTGACTATCTCCCAACCACTTGGATGTAATGGATTTTCTTGGTGAAATAATGCCATCTGCAGATGCATATTGAAAAAATCACCAGTCATAATTATGGGTTTTAAGAAAAACTTATGTGAATACTAGTTACGAGACATCTATTTAATGTTTTTGAATAATTTTTACTTCCCAAAAATGTACAGGGTGGCCAAACATTATTTTTCAATTAAGACTTTTTAAATTGAATTTTCTCAATTTTTTCAAATGGAACATATATTTTTCGGCAATGTGATGTAGAAATGAATAACGAACATTTTTTTAAAGTACAGGGATCGGCAGAATAGACTTTACAATTTAAAATTGCTCTAAAATCAATATAAATTTTTTAAACGTAAGACGTTTCTATCCATTAAATAAAGCATGCTTTGGAGTTTCTTTGACAGTTGTCAAAATATTGGATGGGCAGAATTCACTTTATAATTTAAACTGGAAATATTTTATTTGCGAAGGTAACAACATTTAACAAAGAATTTTACAACGAAAAAGAAGAAAAGAAGAAGTTATTTTTAAGAAAAAATTGTGTGGGTTAAATGGCCCCCTTCCATCTCCATACACTCTTCTAAGCGATGAACAAAATTATTTATGACAGCTCGTAACACCGCGCCAGGAATTCCATGAATTTCGTCGCGAATCGCTTCTTTTAATTGGTCAATGTTTCCTGACTTTCGTCGAAATACCCGACTTTTGAGAAAACCCCACAAAAAATAATCATGTGTAGTCAAATCGGGTGATCTGGTGGGCCAGTTTATGTCACCACGGCGTAAGATTAGACGTGTAGGAAAAGTTCTCTACAGGCAGTTAAACTGGTACATCTGCGGTATGACTGGTAGCACCGTCCTGTTGAAACCAATACTGGCGTTCGTCGTCATGAAGTTCAGGCTCAAAAAATGTTCTTATCATATCTGCATATCTCCTAGACGTAACAGTCACGCCACGTTCGTCTTCCTCAAAAAAATATGGCCCAATTATTCTCGTTGAAGATAAAGCACGCGAAACAGTAACCCTTTGCAAATGTAGAGGTCGTTGATGGAGTTCAAGTGGATTATCTGTGGCCCAGTGTCGACAATTTTGTTTGTTAACAAATCCGTCCAAATAAAAATGAGCTTCATCGGACATAAATAGACGGTGGTCAATGTCTGGATGCTGTTGTTGTAATCATTGGCATTTTACGCAGAACTCTATTCGACTTAGTTTGTCTCGATTACTTAGTTTTTGCACAGTTACAATTTTGTAAGGGTGAAATTTCATGTTATGAAGCATTCTCCGAATACTTCTATCGGATATACCCAGGACTTGAGCATGTTGCTTAATTGGTCTTGTTGGACTTGCTGTAATTGCATCACGAACTCGCCTTTGATTTTCTTGCGTATTTAGTGATCGCGGACGACCTGAATGTTTAGTGTTCACAACGGATCCTCCAATTCGCCATTTTTTGACCCAACACATAATTGTTGGATGCGATGGAACATTTCTCACGCCAAAAGTTCTTCTAAAAGTTGCACTTGAATAATACTATTATTTTTGATAAAATCTTTAACACAAAAAATTCTTTGGTCTATACGCCAGCCATTCATTTTGACAACTGTCAAAGAAACTCCAAAAGCATGCTTTAATTAATTGATAGAAACGTCTGGATTTTATAGCAATTTCAAATTGTAAAGTCTATTCTGCCGATCACTGTACTTCCCTATAGCTAATTGCAACCATTTTCATTCTATTGAACAATAAGTACAAAATTCAAGAATAAACTTAATAAATACAAGTTTCTTCAAATAATTCATATGAAAAAAATTATAATAAGTGCTCCACATGTTGCCCATTTTGATTGTTAACTGGTCCCTTATTGTAATAGTTTTTTGTAATTTTTTTTGCTGTTTTCGTTATTCAACAAGCAATAAAACCTCAGTTTAGTATAAATTGTCTTGTACAATTGAACATTTATCGCACTTATCGGTCGTCAGTTCATTTGTATTATATTTAAAATATTTCCTGTTTTACAAAATTTTAATAAAACGGAACTTGTAGACATGACTTGTTTTGGGCGAGTCAGACAGAAATTGTTTGCTTGCCAATAGAATTTATAAGCAAAAGTATCCCGAAAGAAGGATTCCTGATGTTAGCAGCTTCCAAAACCTTCTCGATAGATTTGTGTAAACGGAAAATGTCAAATATAAAAAAAAGTGAAAAATAAAACGTGTTGTGAACGAAGATAATGAGTTTTCTGTGATGCTGGCAATGATTGAAAATCCCCATATTAGTCAGAGAGAAATGAGCTCGATAGTAGGAAAAAGAATCATAAAAACAAATAAATTTCATGCATATCATATTCAAATGCACTATCTGATGACGATTTTCAAAGGTGTCTACAGTTTTGTAATTGGGCCAGAGATAAAATGCAAGATCTCACCTTCTTCAGTAATATTTTATTCACTGATGAGGCAACTTTTCATAAAAATGGATTTGTTAATAGACACAATTTTCATTATTATGCTTCGGAAAATCCTCACGTTTTTAGACAAGTTGATAACCAACACAGATGGTCTATAAACGTTTGGAGAGAAATTGTTGGAGAACATGTAATAGGGCCACATTTCATTGATGGTACATTGACTGGTGCTATTTATCTTCATTTTCTGGAAAGCTATCTGCCACAATTATTGCTGAATCTTCCTGAAAGGATTCGAAATAGGATGCGGTTTCAGCAAGATGGTGCTCCACCACATTATTTAAATGCAGTTAGTGACCACTTAAATAATACCTAACCAATTCAATGGATTGGAAGAAATGGACCCACTAAATGGCCTGCTAGATCCCCAGATCTTACAAGAATGGATTTCATTTTAGAGGGATACGTGAAGGAAATTGTTGATAAAGACACACCAACAACAGTACCAAATGAAGGAAAGGATAATAACTGCTTTTAGATCTATCACACCGGTAATTTTAGGAACAGTAGAAACCTCATTTTAAAAGCGCAGAGACGTGTGTCAATCAAATGCGCAACATGTGGAGCACTTTTTCTAATGAATTATTTGAAGAAACCCTCTATTTTTTAGGTTTATTCTTGAATTTTGTACTTATTGCTCAATAAAATGAAAATGGTTGCAATTAACCATAGGGAAGTACTTAAAAAAATGTTCGTTATTCATTCTACATCACATCGTCGAAAAATATACAGGGTGTTCCATTTGAAACTGCTGTTAAAAAAATATTGATGGGCATATCTCAAATATCGCCGACGCAAAAAAATGTAAATTAGAACCCATATGTGTGCAAATACAAAAATCGCTACACCCTTTGAAGCATTTCTTCAAAAAGCGTCTACTGGCAAAGGTACAGCGATTATTTTTATTTATTATTTTTTGTCGTATTTTTCAGCTTCAGTAAAACAGTATTTTCAAAAAAATATAAAACGCAGATATTAGAAAATTTTGAAAATATTCTCTCAAAAATTATTAAATTATCTTTTAAAATTTGATAAAAAAAAATAGTAACAGATACCAAAATTGTTGTAATTAAAATCATTGATGATAAATAAATTATGCAAAAATATTGATAATTATAAAATGTCCCATGTCAAGCAATCTCATACTTTTACACATTGTTATCAAATTGTGGCACAGAAATTAATATATGCATACAAAGCAGGTAATTTTGCTTAGAAAAGAGGCCTTAATAAACATTAGAATTTATATCTTAACAGAGCACATGCCAAACAGCTGGGTACGAAATCTGGAGATTTACAAACATATGGCCACAATTAATATAAATTTGACATTTTAACGAAATATGTTTTTTAAGACGCAAATTTAACATAACAATATAAGCATTCGATGAGTTCTTAACACGTTTAGAAATTTGAAGAAAAGGACTTTTTTCAATTATTAGTTAAACTATCAGTTTTCAGTAATTTTTGCAAAACTGGAATTTTGTTTATTTAAAATATGTTCTAGTGTGATAAGTTAATGTCCGTATTTATTTGGGTACATTTATCTCATGGTTCATAGAGATACTTCAAAATTGAACTACATGCTGTTTATTTAATAGGACCACACAAAGAGAACACATAAAGACTAGAAAAATATAATAAAATTTTATGTTGTGTAAGAAAATCTGAAGGACTGGAAAGATCGTTTGTAAATTTTAACATGTAACTAAGTAAGCGTTGATTGAAGTTCAATCAACGAACTAAGACATAAAGTGCTCACAAAATGATATTTAGCTATGGTGGATTACACCTTCACTTTGTTGCTAGCAATGACATAAGCAAAAAGTAAATTTGCAAAAAATACAAAACTGCATAACAGTAACAAAACATATTGGCATTTCTTAATTACCGTATAATATTTTTAATATGAGTGAAATATCACATCCAAGAAAGTACGTTTTTTGGAACAATATTTAAAATTCACGAAAACAATCACTTCATAAGATCCATCCCGTCTTATGGATCGTCTTCATTTTTGACGGGGGTAATGAAAATATTGAAAATAAAATTAAAACATTTGAAATAAAAGTTCTTAAGAAGATGTATAGAAATGATAGACCGTATAAGACAATAGTCGAGGTAAATAGTAAACTTTTCCAGGATATAATGGAAACAAGAAAAGGAAAAATAAACATTGATTGAGATCGATGTATAGTATATGAATATTATAACCTTATCATATGTTTGAGATGTGGCAATTTCAGTCATAAAGCGACAGAATGTAAAAAAGCAAAGAAGTTTGTCTTAATTGTGGAGAAGAAGAAGAATAAGCTAATGAAAATCACAATACCATCAACTGTTAAAATAATACAAAATGTATAAACTGTGTTGAACATAATCAAAGACTAAAACTTAATTTAGAAGTCCATCATTCGATATTTGATTATGAATGTCCTGTGCTAATAAGATTGCAAAAATCTATAAGTGATAAAACCAAGTATGAAATGTAGCAATTAGACAATTCGAAAATTAGTATTGTGCATTTAAATGCACACAGTTTTATAGCAAACAAAGAATAGATAATACATTTTATTAAGAAAATAAATTTCAAATTGTGTGTATTTCAGAGACACACATTACTGAAGACATTAATTCTGTTCTACTCATTTATGAAAAAATTCTAGAGATTATTGTAAAATAACAACTTGAGAAACATGTTGGAAAATTTACGAAATACTGGTTATTCTTATACTATTATCTTCTTGCGAGACATCTTTACAAAACATAATATCGAATTGGAAGGAAAGTATTGATACAGGATGTGCGATGGGTGTAGTCTTTATTGATTTTAAACGGGCATTTGAAATAATAAATCGTGCAAGATTAGTAGAAAAATTAAAAAGGTATGGTCTGAATGGAACGGTCATAAAGTGGTTTCAAAGTTATATGACGGAACGTTCTCAAAAGACTAAATACAGATCTGAAGTACCTTGTGAGAAAGAAACGAAGTATGGAGTACCACAAGGATCAGTATTGGGTCCAGTGCTGTTTAGTTTGTATATTAATGACATAAAAAGTGCAATAAAAACTGTTTTATAAATTTGTTTGCGGATGATATATTAGTATTTGAAAGTGGGAAACATATTAAAACAATTGAAGACAATTTAAATAAGAACTTACAGAAGATGGACAAGTGGATGTTATTTAATAGTTTGAAATCAAATTCCAGTAAATCCAAGTTTATGTTAATAAATAGTGATCGTAGTAACGCAGACTAAAATCTAAATATTAATATGAGTGGTGAGAGGTTAGAGCAAGTTGCAGAAATTAAATATTTAGGAGTAATAGTAGATAATAAACTAAATCTGAAAGCACATGCTCAATGTATCTGTAAAAAAGTAGCTAAAAAAATTAATTTTTTTGTCTAGATTAAGTAATGACATATCTATGTTACAAGGATAACATATATAAAAGTATTATTTCTCCTCATTTGGAATATTATGGTTCCATCTTATATTTCTTAAATCAGACGGATATACAACTTTTACAAAAACTTCAGAATCGAGCGATGCGTATTATATTACAATGTAATAGGTAATAGATATACTCCTATACGATACATGTTAGAAACGCTACAGTTTATGTCGGTAAAACAAAGAATATGTTGCAATACATTGCTATTTATTTTTAAAATAAGAGAGGGTCTGTTGCCTGAATACTTAGAACATATCACTTCTTATATATTCGAAAGACATAATCACAACACAATACAACAAAATGACTTTTATAGGTATACATTTTAGACAAAAAATTTTTCTATTTTTTAAAGGTTTAATAATGTTTAATGCTATCCCTACCAACGTAAAACAAATAAAGAAACTGAATACATTTAAAAGAGAAATTAATAGATATGTTAAGATTAGTTATTGAGTCTCATGTAATTTAATTTAATTGTACCTAAGATTAGAGATATTTTATTTATTTTTTAAATATTTTACGCAAATGTTATATTTTTAATATATTGGTTGTATAATAGCAAGTTGCTAAATAAACTGTAATCATAATAAACCATATCGTCAGATTTCTCAATATACCAGGCAGTTCCTCTTCCACTCAAATCTGATATGATTTGTCGTACAGGTAAAAAGTAGGGCCCAATGCGAAAATCATCAACAATTCTATACCTACCACATATTTTCAAAAACTCATATTGAAAATATTTGTATAATTTCATGGTTCCCTTCGGATTTGCAAATCCATACTTGTTCTTTTCGTATTTATCGAATTCAATACATTTTACCGAGATCAGGAGTATTTTTTTGCTTAGAATATAATTGTTTTTCATCAAATTGGCTCGAATTCATGAAATTTAGAAGTAATTAAACCTGAATTTATCGCTGGTCCTGACAGCATACCTGCTTTCATCTTACGCGACTGTGCTGTAGTGTTTACCTGCCTTCTTATGAAAATCTTTAATCTTTGTTTAAATTCCAGCATATTTCCAGATGCGTGGAAAAAATTCTAGAATTTGCTCTGTTATCACTATTATCTCTAATTTTTCCAAGGCTTTTGAAACTACATAAAGCAATTCATCTAGTACTCATGAGTAGAGTTGGCAAGTCGTGCTGCTATTTAGTGGTGCAATAGCAGGTAGATAGATATCTGGTGAGGCAATGACCGGCTGGCGGACAAAACGTCCATTGTTGTATGTCGTAGTGTTTACACGCTAATTTATTCCTCTCCGTTGTATTATATATTGTTGTATTGTTGATAATTTTATTTGTTGTATTTTATTGTTGATATTAATTTAATAATAAAATATGTCAGACGTGCGCAAGGATAAAAAACAGCCCTACGCTGACAAAGTGAATAAATTTATCAGTGAATTTCCGGATTTATTCTATAATGGTGCTACAATAATTTGTAAAGTGTGCGTGACAGACCTGATGTGCTGGGATAAATATGATTGTAAACATCATGTAAATACTGTGCAGCATAAAACTAAAAAAAATTGCGTGCCTTCGAAAACACACTTTATATTTAATTTACTGTTAATGCTGATTGCCTGTGATGTTCCGCTGTACATACTCGATAAACAACCATTTCTGGAGTTCTGGAATAAATACAATCCCCAGGTGACGTTACCAAGTCACACAACGTTGTGTAACTATGTACCAACTATACACGAAGACATTGTAAATAAGATCAAATGTGCATTAAAAAAATACACGGCTGTGGTTATGTGTTGACGAAAAGACAGATCGTGAAAAAAATTCTATTGTAAATGTTATAGTACGTGTACTAGATCCTCTTAAATTAGCATTTCCACTATTACTAGCTAGCAAAGGACTAACTGAGTGTACTGGCAAAACAATTACGTAGGTGGTGCTGGAGACGCGTAGAAAAATTTGATCTGTCAACAAGTCAAGTGTTGATGTTTGTGCCCGATGGTGCCGCAACAACGCGTTTGGTAGGCCGTTCTCTTTAAGAACATGGTTGTAGGTTGGTACATGTTACGTGTAAATGCATGCTTTACATCTTGTGGCAGAAACTATTCGACAAGGTTTTCCAGAGGTAGATGCATTAATAAATAGCAAGTACCAAAAAAGTGTTCCTTAAATCTCCTAAAACATAGTAGAAGGCAGCTTTTTATTATGCTTAATATTTACAACAAATAAAAACTGTGATACTACAATTCAATCCTGGCGAGGCTGCAGTTATTAAGGAGAGCCAAACAAAATTCGAAGATATTTCCGTTGAAACAGCTTTAAAAACTATTCACAAGAACTATAAAGGACTACATGACGCCATGCAAAACTTAAAAAACGGTGCGTTATCGTTAGCGGAGTCACTGCAAATAGCAGACGAAGTAAATAGACTGCTACACGCCGCAAAAAAAATGAGCCCGTTAGAGAGACGTCGCACGTGTGTTAAAGCACGACACCGGTTTTATCAATCAATTATCTTCAAAACTGAAGGAGAAAAGGAGGGTGTACCATGATCCTGTTACTCCCGGTATATTTATACGCATTATGAAGTATACATTTTCTGTTAATAAATTCTGATAGATTTACCCCAACCTAAGAAGATTGGACGTGCCCTAGGCAATGAACACGTTGCGCATTTCCACTAGTTTGTTATAAATATCATGGGGTGACTTACCCCCAGTATCTTTCGTATATTGCGTATATTTTCAATTACCTTTGGCCTTTACGCATATCCCTTTCCGCATTAGGCCGATAGCAGCTTGTTTGAGTAACTGCAGCCACGCTTCGGGTTTTTCATAGTTTGCCTGATATCTAATTTTATTCTTCGTGTTACTTCTGAATTTTAAAAACCAATTTTGATTTAATTCTTTGATAGGATAATAACAGATAGTGTTTCATTTATTTAAGAATTTGATGTATTGTCAAATGGAATATCGATCGTAAAAAATACAAATCTCTTCGCTTATTAAACAATTTCGGGTAATAAACAATAAAACTGTGGTGTGTGTGATATCAAAATGTTAGTTAATGTAATTGGTTGATATTTGATATTATCTTCATATTTATTATAGTAGCCTAGTAGTCTATTATTCGTGATATCTCAATTTTTAAACATTAAAATTAAAAACAAATGTCAGTTTTTGTGTGTGGGGAAACTAAATGCCCATATTTTTCATGCTTGTTCATGCCAAACTAATTTTATTCAAATTTAAAAGATTTCTGACGGATTTCAACTTTTTGTGCCTAAAATAGGGCGTATTTCTTTTGTATTAATTTAAAAAGGACAGTCAATGTTCTGAATAGAAAAATTAGAGATTTTGTTAAGAAAAATATATCTTTAATAGTTAATTACATGACACGATTGTACGATTGCTCGATTTCTGAAGCAACCCTCGAATGATCATGAGGGTTGCTGAGCAACCCATGAAATTAAAACGTGGTAAAATGATTGATTAAGAACATAGCCGGATTAAACCATAATCTATACTAGCTGTAGACCAGGACCCCGGAGCGCAAAGGGCTCATAACAACGAAAATCACATACAATGTATAGAAGTAGAAAAAATTGGACATACAAAAATATTCCTGCAAATAATTTATTTTAGGGCTTCAGTATTTAATGTATGTCAGATTAAATTAAAATTTTAGACCTTTTGCTATCTCTTCCTAATGATGAGAATTTTCAGCATTGAATGTTTAATGTATTACTATTTTTGGAGTACCCTGAAGTTCCATAATTAAAGTCTATTAGTTTTAAGCGCGAATTAATGAAATGCGGCATTCGTAGCAGTAGGTCCTGAAAGCGATAATTATTTTAAAAATGATTCAATTGCCAAATCATCCTTACAAGGGAAGTCCAGATTTATGTAATTTTTCTGAGATTTAAAGTTACTAGACTGACAGATAGATAGGTAGATCTTTATTGGTCATATATGCACAATTGTGTTTTGACAAGTCAGAGTTATACAAAATATAATAAAAATATTACAAAATCAGTCTGAAAACTAAAAGGTCGTCATAGATAAAATAACAATAAAAATAAATTAAATATAAACAAACACAATGTAAAGAACTGTTACATGAAGACAAACAGGAATGTAAATAAAACGTTAATTTTTTAAAAATCAAACCTAAAACTTACATGTTTAATAACGAAAAACTGAAATCAAAATATCTTAATATACTTTCAGTTTTCTATTTTCAATGCTTAAATCTCTGTATCAGTGACGCATACTCACAGAAAAAACTAACCGAAAGAGAAATAGACAAAAACGAATCAAAATTAAATACCTTTTACGACAACGCTTATCTACACGAATTTTACCAAAAATTAAACGAAAGGACAGAAACCATATTTACAAACACAAAAATCAAACACATTAAAAGAATCAACAGCCTAATGAACACAAGAATCAAATCAGAACCACTTGTATTTAACCAAAACTGGCTTAAAAATTTAACAAAAATAACAATACCTAATAATGTAAAATATATATTAAGTCTGGGACCAAAATTATCTCTGCCTTGTAATACTTTTCCTATCAATAAAATAATTGCAAGTGTAGAACAAGGTATAATAAATATTAACAACGAAAATAAAATCGAAATTAGAAACAAAATCTGTAATATACTTACAAACTATAAAAATAAACTAAAAAATGCAAATAATAGAACCAAAAACCAATTAAATCATTACATTAAAGAAACAAAAAAATGTTTAACAGAAAATTCAAATATTTTGATACTAACAGCCGACAAATGTAATAAAACAGTAATAATGTATAAAACAGAGTATGAGAGAAAAATGAATAATATGCTTAATGACGAAACAACATACAGAAAAGAAAATCACAACCCAACAAAAAAATTCAAAATAAGCTTAATGACCTCATTAAGTCATGGCTCAGAATAAACCTAATTAGTGAACAACAAAAAAAATATAACTTCTTTGTCACAACGGCCATGCCCCCTTCATATACGGCCTACCAAAACTGCATAAAGAAAATATTCCATTAAAACCAATAGTAAGCAATAATAGTCCCACATATAATCTTTCACAGTTTTTATCTACGATGCTAAGTAACGTTTTAAGAAAAACTGAATCCTTTGTTAAAGACTCATGGCAATTTTGTGAATTTATAAAAAAACAGACAGTTCCCAGAGATCATATCATTATTTCACTTGATCTTACCTCACTATATACTAATATTCCAACAGATTTTGCAATAGAATGTTTAAAAAAATAAAAGGTCCGAAATTAGTAAATATTCACCCATTACCCAAGACGAATTTATCAAAGCAATAACATTATGTCTAAACTCTACATATTTCACGTACAACAATCAATTCTTCTCACAAATTTTCGGAACCGCCATGGGGTCGCCTATATCGGCCACTATTGCAAATTTAGTAATGGAAGAATTAGAAAATAAAGTATTAAAATCAATAAACTATAAACCAAAATTCTACAAAAGATATGTAGATGACTGCATTATGTGCTTTGTGCTTGCCAAAAGACAAAATTGAATGTACGGTTAATATTTTCAATAATTGTCACTCAAAGGAAATAGAACAAAACAATAGCATAAACTTCTCAGATTTAACAGTTAAATATAATAAGGACGGTATTATCGAAACCAACTGGTACACAAAAGAAGTGTGGTCGCAAAGATACTTAAACTTTAAATCCCACACACCAAACAACTACAAAAAAAGCGTCATCAGCAGCCTAACAGATCGTGCCATCCAACTGTCACATCCAAAATGCAGACCAAATAATCTGAAAAAAAATCAAAAAAGTTCTAGAAGCAAACTCCTACCCTAAACACTTTTATGAACCAATAATAAAAAAAAGAATACACAAAACCTATAATAAAACAGCCCACACACCAAATAATAGTAATAATAAATATGTCTCCATGCCATACATACCAACAGTATCCGAAAAAATAGCAAACGTATTTAAACAACACAATATAAAAATAGCCCATAAACTATACAATACCATGAACAAATTTTTCACAAAACTTAAACCTACACTACCAACCGAAGACGAAACTAACACTATATACAAGATAGACTGCAACGACTGTAATGGTACCTATATAGGCCAATCTAAACAATATATACATAAAAGAGTATACACGCACAAATATAGCATAAAAACTCAAAACCAAAACACGACAGCACTAGCCAAACACGCCATAGAACAAAACCACCGATTTAATTTTAACAACATGAAAATATTAGAAAAAAACCTAACTATAACCGAAGAAACATATATGAAATGCTGCAAATAAAAAGACATTCCAACGCCATAAATAATCGCACTAATATAGAAAATTTAAGCGAAATCTATTTTAACTTAATTAAATAACTAGGGTATATTACAACATGAATTCAATTTTTACATCTTACCGATACAAAATAATAATTTTTGAAATAAAATATCTTATGATATAGTCACTATTAAGCAAAACACCTACAGTAAATCATTTGTATACATTTTCAACGTTATCTCTGTAACATAAACAAAACTTCAAGAGCCTACAAACCATGTTAAAATATCTCAGTTGCGTTAAAATAAACAACCTAATAACATGTAAATTTTTTTTTAAACAAATACCTAATATTTATTAGTGTAAGTAAATTGTAATGTAATATAACCATACCTAAGTTTTTAAAATTGTATTAATTGTAGTTCTCTGATGATGGTGTAATAAACCGAAACGTTAGAAAAAAAGAATCAGTTATACCTGACCGAAATCCCCACAAAAAAAACTATGAGATATTATTTGTTAAACATTTATAATAAAAACAAAAAGAGAATCATAATTTAACATGAGAAAAGTCAGTTAATAAGAATTCGGTAGAATCGTAGAATGAATTTTGTAGAAAAAACCATTTAATTACAAATTTATATCATTTTCGTCAAGTTCCTGGACAGCCTTCGGCAGCACATTAAAAAACTTTATTGCATAATAGCCTGTCCCATTCCTAGTCTTCGTTAACCGTAAAAACTCTAAATTAATATTATTTTTATTACGTGTTGAATAGGAATGAACGTTGTCGTGTGTTACGTAATTATTTATATTTTCTTTTATGTACAGGAGACATTGCAGTATGTATGTACAAGGCAAAGTAAGTATATTTACATTGACAAAAGCGCCCTTGCAATCTTCTCTGTATGCCAATCCAGCAATGATCCATATAGCCTTTCTTTGAACTAAAAAAACGGTTGGAGTATGTGTCGAATGGCCCCATACCAAGATAGCATACGTTAATGAAGTCTGAATCAATGCCATTAATATTGTTGGCTGTGATACACTATTTGCCAAAATGCGCAACAAGAAAATATTGCGTGATACATTTTTACAGATTAATTCTGTGTGTTTATCTCAAGTTAATTTATTGTCTAAAGTAACGCCGAAAAATTTAATACAATGTGAGGAATCCATATCCGGAGAGTGGTGTCTTAAGCTTAAAATAATTGTTTAAGTTTTATCTTTATTCAGAACTAACTTATTGGTTAAAAACCAGTCCTCAACTGTATAAAACGAGTTGCGAGCCTCGGATAACAAAACCTTGGCATCCCTATAGGAGAAAGTCAAAGTTGTGTCATCTGCAAAAAGGGTGAATTTTGCTTAATGTATTACTATTTGGCAAGTCAGTGCCATAAATATGAAATAGTACTGGCCCCAGAACAGACCCTTGGGGAACACCAAATATTTAACAAATCTGACTTATTATTATTAAACATTACAAATTGAGATCTGTCGGTCGATATGACAAGATCAAATGTACGCTATTTTCGAAAAAATTGTAAAAGCTTAATTTTCGTTCTAATATATTGTACGACACACAATGAAAAGCTTTGCTTAAGTCCAAGAATTGAACATGTACTAATTCTTTCACTTCAAAGCCTTTATTTATTACATCTATAAGAGAATCGATTGCCAAAGTCGTCGACAAGTTTTTGCTGACACCGTATTGGCAGTTTGTAAATAATTTACAATATTCAAAATAATTCGTTATCTGTATTTTTAATACCACTTCAAAATTTTTGCAAAAATAGATATAATGGAAATTGGTCGGTAATTTGCAGGGTCATCAATGCAGCCTTTTTTTGAACATAGGTAACACTTTAGGTAGTTTAAAATTTTTTGGGAAGACATTTATAATGCACTGATTAATAAGTTTGGTGAGAGGAATGAGAATAGTATACTTAATACAGTTTAGCAGTTTTATATTAACGTCATATGCATCTTTACTCTTGGTATTTTTCAGGTTTTTTATGTTGAGTACTTAATTATAAGATATTTCACTAAAATTAAATTCCTCGTCAGAAGGACTTCCAGTTAAATAATATTCGAGATTATTACTAGTGGGTGATGCCACATATTAAATGTTACAAAAACATATATAAAATAAAGAAATATAAACAAATAGAATCAATTAGGTCATGTTTAACTGAAATTGAGAAAAATAATAAAAAAAATTGCCGGCCGAATGAACTTTTTTTTTGTACAGCCGGGGTCAACATGTTAAATTTAATTTTGTTATGCTGCAAAGGGGTTTGGTTCCATTGTGCATAGCAAAAAAGGGTGTCGAGATATTAACATTAAATTATCTTCATTTTATAATGTATACCCAATCATACACTGTGTGTACCTTAAAAAGTTAGAATCAGGGATTTGTTTTTATTGTTGATCTTCATTATTAGACTTTGTCAAATAAGTAAAATAAAGCGAAGCTAAAATCGTCACAAACTAATTAGAAGAAAGTTTGTAAATGATCATTTATAGAAATGCAAACGAATTACTCAAATAAAGTTCATGAATATGGAATGAGGATGTAAAATGTCAATAATGAAATAAACGTCTCAAATTTCACCGGACCACACTAAATGCATCTAGATACAAAGGTAAAGTCATTCAGCATCTTCACATTTAAATATTAAAGTAACATACATCCAACCAAAATGTTTACTGTTGTAGCTCTAGGTATAAAAATCTTGATAGAAAACCTGTCTAACATCTCACAGCGAGTTTCAGGTGTCAAATATGTTATCACTTCTTTATGATGATTCAGGGGCGGACTGTGTCCGTAAAAAAGGCAAAAGATCCAACTTTTAATAATTATGAATAATAAAATATTTTTCCAAAATGCGAAAAATATAGTTAAATATTTTACGTATACTACTGCTATAAAACAAATTCGATTGATACCCTCTTCACTGGTAGACATTGTTCTCAGCAGATGGCTTTGATCAGGTTTATTTTATGATTAATTTGAATTTAATCACATTCTTTGCTATAAAGTGGTACAAGTCAATAAATAAAATTAGTATTATTTATTGAGCTCGCAATATAATTTTCTTTCAGTAAGGCGTTCTCTAAAGAAAAATCTGAGTGGTTCGGTTTTCGTATATACAGTGAGTTGATAAAGTATGGAACAAATTCTAAATCTCGGATAACACACAATTTTTGACAAAATCCAGGGACACCTAACTTGATTAAAATTATTACTTATCTTTTAGCGGCATCGGTAAATCAATGCCGTCTGCTGAATGACGTCAACCAAGTTTTTTAACTTTCCGTTAAAAAAATTGAAAATTTTAAGAAATCGGGAAGTTATTGGTTTCACCCCGATTTTCGAAAATCGAGTTTTTGTCAGATCTCGACGTTTTGAGGTCCTAAGAAGCTATTCTGACTATTCCCACGATGGTGTCTGTATGGCTGTATGTATGTGTGTGTGTGTGTGCATGTGTGTACGGTGTATGTAAACCTCTCATAACTTTTTGAACGGCTTGACCGACCGAAACGCGGTTTACGACTTTCTAAAGGGGTTGACTCAACTTAGATTTCCTGAAAATTAGAACCGATTCGGCCCAGTAGATTTTGAGGAATCTCAAAAATAAAATTTTCAAAAATTTGTTTTTTTGGAATATCTTTTAGACTACTGAAACGATCAATTCCAAAATCTAATCAGCTCTTCTCCTTATAAAACAACGTCGATCGTCACAAAGCGTATCAAAATCGGTTGATTCGTTCGAGAGATATCGATTACAAAAAATTCGCAAAAAAGTGTTTTTTTTTTAAATAACATTCAAAATTCCTGTCGGATCGATTTTTGGTACTAAGATAACATTTTGTACTTAAAAAACTGCGTTGAATGTCGTAAACCGCATCAAAATCGGTTGATTCGTTCAAGAGATATCGATTACGAAAAATTCGCAAAAAAAGTGTTTTTTGAATTAATATTAAAAATTTTTGTCGGATCGATTTTTGGTACAAACATAACTTTTTGTACTTGAAAGACTGCGTTGAATGCTGCAAACTGCATCTCGATTGGTTAATTTGTTCAAAAGATATCGCCGTTCAAAAATTACAACATAGTGTTTTTTTAATATAACTTCGAGATCTTTCACCTAATCGTAGAGCTCAAAAAATGTATGTGTATAATATTTTCAGCTCGGAGAGCTCAAAAATTAACTAATACGTATATTTTTGAGTGCCTTAAGCTCGAAAATAGCGGGAAGTTTCAGGGATGGCCTGCAGGGTCAACCGATTTTCAGATTTTTTTATGTGTGAAGCAGTTCTAAATAAATAGAGTAAGTGAAGTTGAACTTCTGCCTTTTATTTAAAACAAAGATATAAGTATCTAATAAATTTGTTGGTACACCGAGAATGGCCTGCAGGGTCAACCGATTTTCAGATTTTTTTTAAATAAGAACACCTATTTTTTATAGATGAATTTTGTACAACCCACAATCCTCTTTACGGCCACGTAAAATTTTTAATAAAATAGTTGTCAGTTGGTGAGGAAAAATTACAATTTTTTTTATTTAATTGAAATTAAAACAAAGTTCACAGAACAATGAAACTTTTACAGTAAATGTCAATGCTTTTGACTATTTGCCAAAACTGAATACTTATCCCATATTGGCAAAAAGTTGTTTTTACTTAAAAAGATACCCTCATAATTTTTACTTTAAAAGTGCTTAAAGAATAACATGCATGATCGTCCTTTAGGTCAGTCCATCCCTGTGATAATATAACTGTATTAAAACTTCTTGGTTGTTAGTTATTTTAAATCAATATCTTTCATTTATTAAAGTCAACGTGACAGTTAGATGTATCTTTGCAATCAGACCACTTTCGGAATGTATTTGTAAGTGGTGTATAAAAATGATTTTCCTTTTTTTTTGTTAGACTGAACAACGCCTATTATTTTATTTAGTAAATTTATTATCAGCTTATTCTGGATTTACATTATAAGGATCGCGAAAAATCGCAATTTTATGGTAATAAACTTTTTACATATTAGTTATGGTCGTTTAGGGTTTAGCATCGTGTATATTGTTATATATTAAATTGTTTATTCCATATGCTATAAATAAACAATAAATAAAAGTTCGTGTTTAAATCGTTATACTTATGACTAGAAAGTAAAGTTATTTCTATTAGTGTAGATAAATCACATGTGTTTTGAGTGGAGATCTCTTTTAATTTTTGTTTTCTATCAGATCAAGTGATAAAGTTAGAATAACTTTCACAATTTTTTATGCGTAGTCTGCACTTACAAAATGTTTCACAAGCAAAATTTGGTGTTATTCCTTCATCTATCGGATCTGTGCATCGTTTGACAGATCGAAGGACTTATATAGAAGTTAGTTACATATGGAGTGCCTTAAAGCGCAATCATGAGACCTATTTTTTTCTGTTGTATACAAATGACCTGGAGAGTAATTTACCTGATGCCAATTTTATTTTTTGCCGATGACACCAATATTTTAATTAATAATTCCAATAAAGATTGAACTGAAGCTTAATGGTGAATGGTGGTATATCCATCACACAATCCCTACCTAAGATTGCATAGATTCTGAATTTTAAGCTGATATACAAGCCACTAGAAGTGAAGCGGGACTGATGTGCTCCGCTGGTCTGGTTGTTACCCACTACTAGCCGCAGTAGCCGTTGCTTTATTTTTATTATCATTCTACATGATGTAAAGTCAACTCAACACTCGGTCGATGATATGAATGTAGATGTTTTTGAGGATTATTGGAACTTATTCCGTGAGGATCCAACAAATTCTTAGAAAAGTTATTCAGTGACTTTCAGAAAAACAAATAAATTTTGAGGAAAATATAGTGAAAAACGAATTATTAGCTATAATAAATTTAAACAAACGTTTTACAAAATGCGTCCAGAACGATATGACAAATAAACATAATAGTACTAAGTACCACCATCACTGCGAATTTAATCCAATAGAATTAGTGTGGGCTCAAGTGAAACTTATAGAATTAAATATACATAATCTTTTCAAGAATCTAAACATGTTTCCAATTTTAAAAAGCTTTTTTAAAACTATTTTTTTCATCGTATGTACAAACAATATTTCTCTTAAAATTTTTCACAATTGAGGGGTTATAGGCAAAAGTAGCTACATGTTGATATATTTCTATTTGGGAATATTTGTTTATTATTTTTAATATTGCTATGTTATTATAAAATCGCACCCTTGAGACGTTATCCAAAGTCTTTCCTTTGCTGTTTCGATACTGAGCAGTACACGTGACTATTCCATTAATTTTATCTGCATGTAAAAGCATTCTTGGGTCTCGAGTGGCGATCATTTAAAATTATACATGTTCGATGGTATCATTTTTCATATAGGATGACAGCGTGTCATTTTTTATGTTAACATTTCAATAGCCTATTTGTATGTCACTTGTACATGAGAAAAATAGTTTGGTATACAAGTTATTTAGTACATTGTTTACACTAGTGCTGAAGTAGACGTATGTGATTTATAAGATGACGACATTTTATTTTAAAAGACTAAACAAAGACTCTATAATACACGAAAGCAAATAAATACAATTGATTATACCGGATACAAATATTTAAAAATTGTTTGTTTTGTCCTTGTAGGACATTTGGCGTTTAAAATTCAATTTTGTATTATTCAGTTTATAGGTCCTTTTCACGAGTTTCGTATATTCGCACGTGGGGTGCCCACAAAGGCAATAAAAAAATTCAAGTTATTTACGATTTATTCTTTCTATATTGAGTTTTTGTATAAACAGGTAGTAAAATGTAGCAGAATATAAAATATGAAAAAGATAAAAAATGAATTTGAATTATTACCGTTTCACTTTGGCATCAAATAGTATGTTAGAATAGTTAATTGAATCGAACATTATTTGAGGAAAATCCATTTTACACTGAACACAAAAATAAACTCCTGAGTTTATTTTCACATAAGTATTTTTACAATTAACAATATTTTTTAATTCGTACGCTCGGTGCGGTGGTGTGTTGGATATTGGAGCGTCCTTCTACCCAGACGAACCGAGTTCACAGTCTTTATTATTTATTGAATCTTTTATTGATGAATGAATAAATCCTCTATTTTCTATATGCAAAGTTTCTAAATTGTTATTATAAAAATTGTTCTCATCAAATAAGTGATGCGTATGTCGATTGTGGTTTTCTTTTTAATGCTTTGAAATTCTCTTTTTAAAAGATTTCCCTGTCTGTCCAATGTACACGCACGCACCGTAGTTAAGCTTCTAAACTCCACTTTTATCTTCTATTCGTAATTTCTTACATTTTTCCAAAATATTTATTATGACATATTTTGACCCTGTGTAAAATTAAGTTAATTTGAAATACTTAATATCCTTTTTTACGAATAATAAATGGAATTTTTTATTTTGTCTTTTTACAGAAAACAGTCAATAGCTTTATGGTATGAATTATATAGGATTTCAAAAAATATATATTTAAATTAGGACTGAATATTTATATTATACTTTTTCTTTTTGGAACTCGGTATATCATTTGTCCTCTAGCTTATAGTTTATGTCACGTGTGATTTGTGTATTTATTTTGATACGGCTATAATATTTTTCTACTGTAGAATCTTATCAGTATCAGTTAATAAATATAAATAAATTACATCACGAATATGTATCAATAAACTACCTACCTACGGTTGCATGAAATATAATATCGAAATCCGATAAATATAATCACGCATTTATTTTTGTTTTCTTGTAATTAAAATACAATACATATTTCTTCACTATTTTTATCTAAAAAAAAGTAGAACTAAGACGTAAATATGATTAGATAACGTTGTTGTGCACGATTTTTTAAGGTAAACAATTTATCTGTAACAAAAAAGTATTACGAAAGGTAATATATAATAATTAAGAAAACAAGTGTCCCAAAAATAACTGCCCATATTAGTGGTGAATAAGTTTTTTTTTAGTTTTTTTTTCGTAGAACGAGGTCTAATCGACATATTCTTGTTCAGTAGAGTATTTTCTATACAATAGGGACACTTACAACATTTTTGGCTAGTACTAGTCTTTTTTATTGATAAAAAAGGCCAAAATCAACGGTTTATACAAAAAAAGTGCTTTTTAGCAAATATAACGATAGATTTTTTTTATTTGTAGAAATTAGTATATCTGCAACGAATAAACTAAGGAAAACACTTTGAAAAATATTTTAAAAGAAAAAAATTATCATATGAGCCTTGGTTTATATCTTGAGTGATATTGGCCCAAATTCCTGAAATGAGCACTCCCAAGTTTCTTATTGTTTGTGGATGATCTGATGGTCACGTATGATTCTTCTGAACATATTCCACATGCGTTCAATGGGATTAAGGTCTGGTGACTTAGGTGGGAGTGGAAGTGCCGGAATCCCAAGATTTTGTAGTGCAATGGTAACGATTCTTGCACGATGAGGACAGGCATTATCATCCAAGAAAAAATGTTCACCCCGATGGCACCATGAAATTGAAAAATAATGTTTATGATTCTGTCTCTAACAGATCGTCCACTGATATAACTCCCCACATCATGATTTAATCACCGCCATAAGGATACGATTTTTTCTCTGGTTATCCCTGGCTTAGTTCATACTTTAACTGTGCGAGCAATCTGAAAATCTACTCACTCAAAACTTATATTATAACTGTTAGAACATAACCTTAAAACCATATTAAATAATATTTTGGTATTTTTTTATCAATAAAAAAGTTCGGTACTGGTCAAAAATGTCGTAAATCTCCATTTCGTATAGAAAATCGTCTACTTAACAAGAATATGTGATGTGGTTCTACGTCGAAATTTCTTTTGTGGAAGCAAGTGACTTTTGTGCACAAATTTACTCCACTACATTGTGCGTAACTGTGCGTAACTTGTTGGTTATTTTTAAATCGAGAAATAATGAAATTTAGTCAATAGTTGAGTCAGCTGGAAGCTCCCATTATTGAGTGCATTCAGCCGGCCATATAAAAATATTTGCAATTTAAAAAAAAAATGTTCATATCGCTATTTACGCAACATCTTACTTTTTTTTAATTATAAGGCTACTATGCGATACGAATGTATTGAGTCCTCACTTTCAATGCGAATTACAAAAAAAAAACTAAGGGGATAAAATTTTGTAAAAATTAGGGTTTATTGCTTGGATATATGTTTAGATAGATAGATAGCTAGAAATATACTTTATTGTCCAAAGAAATAATCTTGTTGACAAAGTTGTAAAATACAAACAACAATAATTGCTTAAGTCATTAAATTACAAACATATATATACATATATATATATATATATATATATATATATATATATATATATATATATATATATATATATATATATATATATATATATATATATATATATATATATATATATATTTGTTAAATTCGTTTTCCGGGTATACTCCCGCGTAGGTGATAGGCCCCGAGAGGGACCGTGGTTGTCTGAACGACGTTTCGGTAGAATCTCATCTGCCATCTTCAGGTTCTAACAGATAACTGCTTACTGCGGCTTCTGGTAACTCGAACTGAAAAAAAATATCGAACTGAAAAAAAATTTTTTTTTTTTCAGTTCGAGTTACCAGAAGCCGCAGTAAGCAGTTATCTGTTAGAACCTGAAGATGGCAGATGAGATTCTGCCGAAACGTCGTTCAGACAACCACGGTCCCTCTCGGGGCCTATCACCTACGCGGGAGTATACCCGGAAAACGAATTTAACATTCACCACCCGCGAAAACCTGAAAAACAACATATATATATATATATATATATATATATATATATATATATATATATATATATATATATATATATATATATATATATATATATATATATATATATATATATATATATATATATATATATATATATATATATATATATATATATATATATATATATATATATATATATATATATATATATATATATATATATATATATATATATATATATATATATATATATATATATATATATATATATATATATATATATATATATATATATATATATATATATATATACATATATATATATATATACATATATAATATATAATAATAATAAAAATATTTATTGTTGATCACAAAAGGACAAGATACATTTAGAAATGATATTTATAACCCTGCCCAGGTAAGTATAACTATAATACAAAATATTACAAATACACTAGTAAATAGAAAATAAAATATGTAAAAAGCAATACATTAAAAATTATGCAAACAGTAAAACATTAAAATTTGTTAACATCCGGAGTATATATATACTACATACATACACATATATACATGCATAGACAAATACATTCTTATTTTGGTAAAACAAATGTTACAACTATACAAATTAATAGTAAAAGATATAAAACAAAGAAAAACAAATAAACATAAAAACATTAGAGAATATTATTCATAGGTTACACTGTGTCATTGTAGTACTCCCGCAAGTTATAATAGGGTCTGTCAATTAGCCAAAGTTTCACAGCTTTCCTGAAGAGTTTCAGAGAAGATATATTTTTAAGGTTACTGGTAGATGATTATATATTTTTCGATTACTATAAATTTTGGAATTTTTTTGTAAGATTTAAAGTAGGAACAGGCAATTGAATATTATGGGCTTGGCGCGTATTATAGTGGCTTTCTGGAGTGTCGATCAGATTTTTATTTTTATAAATGATGTACACAGTTTCGTGTATAAATATTGAGACTATTGTTAATATCTTGTGAGTAACTAAAAGTGGTTTGCATGGGGTTCTGAAACGCGCTTTACAAATATCACTTTTGTAGAATAAGAATGCTATTTGGCATCTGTTGACTGCATGATCCCCAAAATGGAATACCATATGTTAAATGAGCCTCTATTAGGGCAAAGTAGGCTGTCTTTGCCTTAGAGTAAAACAGTTCATTAGATATTGTACGAATTGCATAATATCCCGTAGCAAATTTCTTACTTAAGTTCGTTACATGTTCATTAAAGTTTAATTTATTATCAAAATGCAATCCTAGAAACTTTACATGAGTTCTAGTTTCCAGTTTGTTATTTCCTAAGGGAATGCACTCTAAATTGCATCCAAAAGTTACTATATTCGTCTTGGCTACATTAAGTGCGAGTAGGTTTCAATCGCACCATTTTTTTACCAAGTGTATGTCGTAGCATATCACTTCATGTAACATCTCTAAGTCTTTATTGTGTCATAAAATCGTATCACCGGCACAGAGAGTAAAACGACCAGTTATATTTATAGATGCAATGTCGTTAATATACAGTAAAACGAGAACTGGGCCAAGCACGGATCCCTGCGGAACTCCGCAACTTGTGTTGACTTCATCAGAGTAGTTCTCTAGTGATTTTACTCTCTGTTTGCGATCACTAAGATAGGATTGAAGCCAGAGGAGAGATGTATCCAAAATTCCGTAACACCGAAGTTTCTCAAGGAATATATCATGGTTCACGTAGTCAAAAGAATTGGATAAATCACAAAACACAGCTGCAACTACTGCCTCAGCCTAATTTTTTTTGTGTAAACTTCAGCTAAAAAGTCAAACATAGCATCACCAGTACATTTGTTGCTTTGGAATCAGAATTGATTAATGTTTAATATTTTATGGACACTAAGGAACTCATGCAATCGTTTCTTAACAAGTTTTTCAATAATCTTTGAAAGAGTACATAATAGTGATATAGGTTTGAAATTTGAGGGGTCATCAGTACCGCCGCCCTTGTGAAGTGGGATTACAATTGAGTTTTTTAACGAAGGGGGAAATACACCGGTGTCGAAAGAGTGGTTTATCTGGCGGATTAATACGTTTAGAATTCTATCAGGTAAGTTTTCAAAGATTTTTTGCCGATAATTTGTCGAGTCCCGAACTTTTTTTATTTTTAATTTCCTTAATAGTTACTTTTAGTTCTTCGTTTATATCCTGTAATAGTTTTATCATTTTATTTTTTTAAACTTACCAAGAGTCGCATTATTATATCAAAAAAATGTACCCTTTTTTTATGCGACCTATGGACATATTAATGTTTAATTAAGAGGGCTAATCGAACCAGTGTTTGTAAGGTAATTTTTCAAAATTTATTTCTTCCATACGGTTTTGTCAAATTACACCAAATTTGGAGGATCAGTAGTTGAAAGTGTACTAGAGGGTACATGTATATCTATTTTAATTAATTTTCACTTTATGTAGGGAAAACTTATACTGTAAATATAAGTGAAATTTGAACGTGATTAGCTCCTGAATTATGATATCAATCGGTAAATTTCGGGGTAAAATTCATACATAGCTTCTAGAATGAATCTTCATAATTATGCTCCGCAAGTTTCAAACTTTTATTCCGTACTATTTGGTTAAAATGAATTTTCTAAATAAGTATCTTTGTCACTACAAATGGAGCAAAGAAGTGTTACCTCTATCGGGAATCGCACCTCAATGAAGTCGGTGAATAAAACGTCCAGTGAAGGTATAGTCAAGAGCAAAATTATTCAGCGGCGCATATATAAAAAGTTTCTAGAGAGTGACACAGCTATCCGAAGCTTTTTCCCGACTAGGCCCCTTAAATATAACTTCATAAATTATTAAGATATTCGAACGAAATTTGGAGTGTAGGATAGAAACATATGTCTATTTGCATACTGTGTAAAAAAATTAAAAAGAAAATAAAAAAGAAAAATTTAAAAAATATTTTGTGGCATCACTGTATATCTTAAACAAAGCAATTTATAGGTATTTTTGTTTACAACAAATAAGTTTCAATGTCTGGAGAATCAGTATATAAAAAATCTCAACGAAAAGTCCAAGATATTTCAAAAAATAAATAAACAAGCGAGTTTCTCCTACTACGATTATGTTTTTCTTGTGGTATTTCCTTAATTAATTTTTGATAAAATTATAATTTATTCATAGCATCGCTATTTGTTGTGCAACTGTTCTCTTAGGTGAAAACATTTTAATTTTATTGTTAATAATAATGGAAATATCAATTAGCAACAATATTTTTAATAACTGAACAACTAAAAGTCGTTTCTTTTTGCAAAAGACGACAAGTGTATAGGAAGCTTCATTTCATAACTCACGAAAATTTCAAGTAGTTTTGTCAGTTAGTTTTTGAAAAATTAATTCGCAAATACCGTTATATCGAAAACGATGCCGAAAGTTGGTACATCTTTTACACTATCATTCAATATTTCAAAAACCGTAACACCTATTTTCATAATATTTTGACACACTATAGTAAACAGTATATGCACTGATATGTAAAGAAATGGTCTAAATCGGTCGCCTAGTTTTTTTCGTAGGCATTCAAATTGAGAGTTCAATACATTTGAATCGCATAGTAGCTGAAACAATTTTCTATTGGGTCGTAATTAACGCCCGGTAATTTACTGCAGTTTGCAGATTAAAAAAAATACTAAATGTTCGATAAAAAAATTGAAAATGCAGTATAAAATAATAGGAAATGCCTTATATTTTTTATAAAATCACAATATAAAATTTACAATTTGCACGCTAAGTTCCGGTCGGTATTTTAATTAAATATGCACTAAAAAAATATATAAATTCTCGATAATTTACGTTCACAATTGAATGAAATTTTGCATTTTACAGTAAAGCACTAGAAAAAAAATATAAATGCTCGATAAGTCATGTTCAATATAAGTGCCTTATATCGCATCGCAAATAAACGGGCGCTTGTTTGCCGACGAACAGTACATAACCTCAGAAAACGAAGCGGGCATGCTGCATGTTGTTTATAATCTGTAGTGCGTAAATAGGTGTGTTGTGTTTATCATTAATGCGTACTGTTTTTAAAACCGACAATTATGAGTGACAGTGAGATTCCTCAATACAGTTCGTCAGAGGATAATGCGGCTGATATACTTGAGAAGCCGGAGCCAAAGAAAAGAAGAAGAAAAGCTGATAAACAGTGGAAAAGAGAACAGGTGTTCAGTAACAAAGCCTTAGCTCAAAAATTAGTAGAAGATGAAGGTATTTGGAGCTTTTATCATAAAAATGTTGATACAGAGGGTAACGTTAGTGCGATTTATCATTGCAATAAAGTAAAATATCGAGGAGAGCAATGTGCCTTAGGTGTATATTATCTCGCAAATACTGATGATGTAGTTTTATACCGATCGGAATTGCTTCATAATTGCGAAAGTATACCCCAAAACAACCGGTAAAATAAGCGGACATACTAAAACAGAGATCAATACCTTGTTCGAAAACGATCCAAAACTAAAACCGAAAAAGATTTTAGAAATTTTGGTGAAGAAAAATTTACCAATTTCTAAAAAGCAACAGTTAAATAATTATTTGGCTTCTCTAAGAACGTCAAAATTTGGTCCGAATTCGATAAGTCTTGGGGAGTTAGAACAATTTTGCATCGACCACTCTTCAGTTCCAGAAAATGATGATAAGGCTTTTATAATATCTCACCTAATGGATTACGAGGATCCCCCTTCTTTTCGATTTTTTATGTCAACAAAAAATTTAATCACGCAACCACAGAATGCTTGCCATGTCCATGTAGATGCCGCATATAAACTTATATGGCAAAGTTTCCCGCTATTGGTGTTCGGAACAACAGACAAGGCCAGATCCTTTCACACTTTTGGAGTGGTAGTTTGTGCCAACGAGCAAACTGAGGATTTCATTTTTGCATTCAAAGCGCTAAGAACTGGTGCAGAGAAAGTTTTGGGTGAAACCATTAATCCATCGATATTAATATGTGATGCGGCCCACAGTATACAAAATGGTTTCAAAAATGTATTTGGTCCGAACGTTACAATAAAGATGTGCTGGGCTCGTTTGGAAAAAAACGTAAGAAAAAAGCTGATCAACTTGTGCGTCGAAAAGGAAACATACATCATAATCTTGCAAGATATTGATTGTCTTCAATTAAGTAAAAGTCAAGAGATATTCGATAGAGCGTCCTTCATGTTTCTTTCGAAATGGGAGGAGCAAAAAGACTTACGTTATTTTGAAAGTGAATCATCAAAGATGAAAATACTCTAAGAGAACGGCTTCCTCTATCTCGATTCTCTGTGATACTAAATGTCTCAAAATTTATGGACAAAATCCTATCAGTGGGCTAAAGCACAAAAAAAATATTTCTAAAGGAACACCATCGGGCAATGTTTACATTATTCCTTCAAAAGATACAACCGAGGTGAACCAGGACGACTTTAAAAAGTATACGAATCTAGACTTTCATAGTTTTGACGAATATAACACTGTTATGTTTAGTGTATGGACAGTAGAATTCCCGACGACCAAGATGGTTGGATTAATGGTGAATGTGATTGTCCGACTTATTTTAAAATGCTGATTTGTAAACACATTGTGGACTGGCCATACGGCTAAAACTTACCACACCACCTCCTGAAGCAAAAGCAATTCCAATTGGAATGAAGAGACGTCGTGGGCGATCAGCGAAATCTAAAAGAGCTCTTTTAGTTCAATAGGTAAGTCAAAAGTCAATATTTTCCTGATGTATATGCCATATGCCATTTTTTATATCAGATAATCTCACCATCCTCAGATGTACTTTGTGCCTAAAGTGTTTGTTCTTACAAATCAGATTTAAGTTTTGTTTTGTTAGTAGATACGTACTAAATTAACAATTTTAAGTTCTTTGTTGCGAGCATTCTGTTTTTAGAATAGATTGTTACCAGAAAAGTTATTTTTGTTTTTGAATTGTCAGAGTTTGTTTTATTTATTTATTTATTTATGTATTTTGTATTACATATTATATTCAATTAATGTTTATTTTGTTGTTTTTTTATTTTCACTGTTGTTTTTTTTATTTTCAATGAAAATATAAGCAGATACTCTTTGTGGGCTTTGAACTTTTTAGGGATAATATCATCATTTTTATTGAAGGGTAAGTATTTCTTCACCATCAATTTTCTATTGAACATTCATTATACATTTATCGAGCATTTATTATATTTGACTGAATGTTAATTAATTTAGGAAGCATTTAAATTTGGTACTAAGCATTCCTTAAATTAATCAAGCTTCTATTATTTTTTAACGAATATGTATTAATTTAGTAAACATTTGGATTTGATACAGAACATTCGTTATATTTATTGAGCCTGTATTATTTTTATCGAATATTTAATAATTTAAGAAGCATGTGAATTTGGTATGGAACAATCATTTTAATTATCAAGTGTCTATTATTTTTATCGAATATTTATTATTTTAACAAGCATATAAATTTTATATCGAGCATTCATTACATTTATCGAGCGTCTATTATTTTTATCGAATATTTAGTTTCTTGTCATGCATTTGGATAAATTAACTGGAAAATGTAATATGCACTGGGAATAAAATATCGAGCATATAATTTGTTCTCTTTTCTATTGTATGTATGTATAATGTATTTTTAAATATTACGTTTTAACATATTATGCTATATTATTATAAATGTACGTAAATGCATGATTTTACTGTTTAAATGTAAATAGAACCTTCACGTTTTAATAACCTTTTTTATTTTATAATTTAGATAAAAATAATAAACTAAAGAATAGAACAATGTAGTTTATTACTGTACAAATAAAGTAAATAGATGTTGATAAAATATTAACTTTACCGAAAACAAAGTTCAAGTTGTATATTGCATATACGTTATTCCAGATGTTCTTGTAATATACATTGCCAAATATTTCCCTGCGTTTAAGCTAGTCTCATTAAGTTCTCATCGTCTCAGTCCCTCTAATTCGTTTTAACAAAACACGCTTTTATTCTATATAGAATCATATATCTTGGGTTTATTTTCTTATTTTTACTATGTTTGAATATGGCAACTCCAATTTGCTGGATAAACTTTAGGAAATCGTTAAACGATTAATTTTAATTACGTTTTGAAAATACGAGTATATTTATTTATTTATTTACTTTATTTACAATCTACAGATATAATATCCATTTACAGATTGCAGTATAGGTAATATACACTATTATAACTGTAATCAATAATGAATATCCATGAGAAAAAATAGAATAAAAATAGAAGAAACTATACCTAAACTAAAACTAATTAACAGCAACACTAATTAAAAACCAAAAAAAGACATACTTTCCTCACATTTAACTGAGGATGAGGAAAAATGCT
Organism: Rhamnusium bicolor; assembly: GCA_029963845.1. Classification (NCBI taxonomy): domain Eukaryota; kingdom Metazoa; phylum Arthropoda; class Insecta; order Coleoptera; family Cerambycidae; genus Rhamnusium; species Rhamnusium bicolor. The sequence continues at coordinate 212,697 of JANEYF010002889.1, read as the reverse complement.
TAAACCTAATTAGTTTAATCTAAAAAAAAAAAAAAAAAAAGTCATTATGGGACAGGAAATACAAAACAAAAAATAGCTAAATCAAATAGGTAAATTATTCCTTATGTCCTCCATAATATTATTTTTAAATGTGGTCAGCGAATCACTAAAAATATCACAGCAGTCTTTGTGTAAATTAAAAGCAGTACACATTGATTTTAAAGGTGAATTGACATGATAGTTCTGCCTAGGAGTGGTATAAGTAAATGTTCTGTTAAATCGTGTTTTTTGTACAGGTATACAGAAATTAATCGAGCTAAGTAGCCACTCATCAGATATTTTAGAATTTACAATTTTATAAAGGTAAAAGATATTTGACACAACACGTCTGTTAGCCAGAGAGAGTAGGTTATATTGTTTCAGATTCAGCAAGTATTGCTAGAGTAGTGTCCTGTTAGTATGAACCGACAGTGTTTTATAAATTTCTTTTGAATATTTTCAATCGCTTTAATGTACGTAATATAATGCGGATTCCAGACTATGCTACAGTACTCAAGTTTTGATCTGACGAAACTATTATAGAGTATTAATAATGTTCTTTGATTTCTAAATTGCTTGCTGTTTCGCAAAACAAAACCAAGGTTACGATATGATTTACTAACTACATCCATGATATGATCATTAAAGCTCAGTTTTGTGTCAAACTTGACACCCAGGTCAATGGTATCAGTCACACGTTGCAATAATTCATTATTCATTGCATAATTGAAATTAAAAGGATGTTTTATATAAGCAAAAGTCATAATTTTACACTTACTTACATTAAATGGAAGTTTATTAGTGACCATTGGTATATGTTATTTACATTTACTTGAAGTGTGCAACAGTCATCAATATTTAATATTTCTTTCAATAACTTCATGTCATTTGCAAACAGTAAAATCTTGCAATCATGGATGCAATCAACTATATCATTGATGAACATTAGGAAGAGGAAGGGTCCTAGATTAGACCCTTGGGGAACCCCAGAAGTTGCAACATATTCAGGAGACTTGTAATTGTTCACAGAGACATATTGCTTACGATTGCTCAAGTATGAAGATATTAATTTTATAAGAGCAGTAGAAAAGCAAAAACTAGCTAATTTGGATACAAAAACTTGATGGTCAACCTTATCAAAATCCGTGTAGATTACGTCTACCTGATGGTTTCATGACAAGGCTTCAGAAGAGTTTTAAACAAAGTTAATTAGATTCCCACATGTCGACTTCTGCTGTTGAAACCCATATTGCCTTGAAGTAATTTTATTTTTAACTGTGTTATATATGTGCCTATAAAGTATAGATTCAGCGATTTTTGAAATATTTGTTAGTATGGCAATAGGTCGATAGTTACAGATTTCATCTTTGGGACCTGATTTGTGTACTGGACATATTCTAGATTCTTTAATACATCAGGAAAGTATTTGTTTTGAGAAATAAATTGAATAAATAACATAGTGGCGCAGCTAAAACATCTTTACAACCTTTCAAGATGTAGGCGGGTACATTATCGTGACCTATTGCCTTACCACATGTGAGATGGCCAATTGCTTCCAAGATGTCACTTTCATCAACACTGTCTAGCACAACATTTTCATTCATACTTGAGTAATCGGTATTACTGAGGGGGGGATACCATCTGATACTGTGAAAACAGTTTGAAAATGGTCAGCAAATCCATTTGCAATATCAGCACCATTATTTAATTTATTTCCATTAAAATTCATTTCAGATGGAATACGAGAAAAAGATTTTTTGTTTTGTATGTACTGCCTGTATATAGATACAGGATCAATAAAAATGCACCATTATTAGATTTTGCAAATGTTTTTTTTTAACATGAGTTTAACAAATATGGTCCAATTTCAAAAAGTTGCAACATTGTCAAATAGAGACCAATTAAAAAAAAACAACGAAAACATAATTTTCTTGCCTATAAAACTTCGATCTCTCCTTTAAAATCATTATTGTTCATTTCTCATGATATTAAACGGTGTTTATTAAACGAATTATCTGTCAAAATCTATTAGGAGTCTCTCCGGGGTTTAATCTTGGGCCTCTCTTATTTTTATTATTTATTAATGATCGTACGAGAGCTATCGACTGTTATGAGCTCCTATTTGCTGATGACCTAAACATTTATTTTAAAATTAACACTGTATATATCTGCACATTCTTGTAATATCAGAATATTTATTTCAAGACCCATCTACAACATTCAAACTTAAACCAAATTTATCTAACATTTTTTGTTGAACAATTGGACTTAGAAATAATATCAAATGATTAAAATATCATTATGATTAGAAAACGATATCTACCCGAAATTAATAGCGTATTGGTGCTTCGAATTAGGGACGAACATAATCCGCCTTGACATACTCGTATTTTGATACGACAAGTTAAGCAACAGTAGTTACAGTTAGTAATTTGGGTGGGCAAAAAAAAATTCAATTCCAGACAAAATAATACTTTTTACTTACCAAATGTCGGAAGGAATATTAAAAAAAAATCAGCTATTTTCAGTGTTGCACATAGTTTTAATAATATATCTGGTCAACGTGACATTATTATTATTAACGTATAATTTCTACTACATATTTTTAAATTAATCTTACTATGTTTTATACTAATACGTCATATTTTCTGAGTTTTTACACTATTTATTATTGTAATTTATATTTGTTTGTATATTTTGTACAGGAATAAATAATAGAGTCCTCAAGAGGACGTCTATGACTATATTAACTTAGTAAATTTTTATAGGGTTATAAATATATCAAATATAATTCGTATCTTCGTTAATAAATAGGATAAACCCAAAAATTCAAATGGCTTCTATAGAAAACCATGATTTTTGGCTATGGTGTGTCCTAAAAAAAATTTAAAATTTAATACCTCGATTTACTATCACGTAGAACGAACAACCAAGAAAGTATCGACGATATATGACATGCTTTAACCTCAACTACTAATTATAGTTTTAATTCATTATTGATCAATAATTAATAAAACGGGATCAGAAGAACGCAAATCCAAGCAAAAGATTATATGTTAACTGCTTAATTCTAAGAAGATCTTCTGTCTATTAAATGCTTTTAAGGTCAAAAGGCTTATGTTATCAGAATGGCTGGAATTGCCTTCCTTTTATTTTGGATAATTATCAACAATAGGCGCTTCTTCTGAATACACCACATTCCTATTTAATAATCTGACTAATTTGTGCTTCATCACCTATAACAACGGAGCAAAGATATCGAAAAACGAAAGTACGTCCATAAAAATATGACACGCAGAACATATTCTTAGCACAACATTTTAGAAAAAAAATCGCCACTACATTTTAACATACCAAATACGATTATCAATCAGACTTCAGGAATTCTGTATCATTTGACGTCATTGGCACCATCTACCAATGGTCAAATTGAAAGAATTCGTAAAAATTCCTGCAATATTTCATCTGCTTGGTCATGGTATTGTCAAGTACTACTCAAATACCGTGATAATCGTCTATAATAGTTCCTATAAAAAATATATGTATTTTCTTCTCTTCAAAATGCCAGCAAATTGAGTCTAACGCCATTTTCCTATATGAGGGTAACTCGCCTACCCTACATTTAACACCCGTTGACATTTTCTAATGGGGGTATTTGAAATCTATCATTTACTAGATCAAAGCAGTCAGCATAGAAAACTTCAGACAAACAATTGTTGATGGATGCAGATCCATTGGCAGAGATACTTATCGCAGTGTCGGACAAGGATGCTTAAAACAGACACTAAAACTTTTGGAATCGAATCAACGACTCTTTGAACAATTAATTAATTAACAAATTATCAACAGTTTAACAAACAAGTTTCATAAAGCATCCTCTTAGTGTGTCTAAAGCTTTCAGATCCATTTTAATTCTTGATGTGACTGCATTTACAAAGCCCTTCAATTTGATGTATCAGAAAGGGTAATAGTGTTATTTAATATTTCAATGGTAGATGGAAGTGAATCGATAATTTATAATGCATTTGAAAATTACATTTCAATAACAAAGCACTTTAAAAAAAATATATTGTGAGTGGTAAAACAAAAAGTAGTAATGTAATTATAAGGTATCGGTATTGAGTTAAATTCACCAAATCAGGTTTAAATAAATGGAAACAAAAACATGAGGATATGTAAAATATTGATATCCCTAATTTAATAGCAGCTACTAAAGTATTAATACAACTTTCAGAGAACATTAGTTTTTTTTTTTTAATATTCTTACGTGTTTGCTATCCCCACAAACACCTCTACTCATAGATTCGTTGATTGAAAGTCCAGGTGACACACTTTAAAGTTTCTCTCTTATTTCTTCTTTACTTGTTCACTTTCAACTTAAGACTGAGCTCGGCCCACCGTGCGTCTTATTTATATATCCATTCACGCGGTCTAGAACATTCCAGAATATTCTCGGCCAATGCCAGGCTCATTTATTCAGTCTAAACAGTCCAGTGGCGTAACACTGCTTCCTCCTTAAGCCTGAACGTCCCGGTAAGGCAATTCGTTGTTCCCGTTGTTAACTAGTCTCTGTATATGCGCCACCTTCATCTTTGATTTTGGACTCTGCTGAATTCAGTATACGACGTCGTTTAGTTTGCAAGGCGGGTGAAGCTTCAGGGACCTACCTTTCTTTCGTTCTGGGTTATATGGCCAAACCAGATCTCCCGCCTGGTACCCTCCTAAATTAGCTTTAATATCATAACAAGCCTTCATACAGTCACTTGCTATTGCAATTCTCTCAAAAGGAGCCTTGACGTTATATTGCTTCATTGGGCCCTTACTTCTTGTCTATAGCCCCCTTCTTGCCGCGCAAACTTCACATTAGTAGCCCATACATTACAGTCTTACACACATGCTTTGGATGACAGGTCTGGTCCGTCAGGTTTGGTCTCTGACAGACCAGTACTTTCATTGCCCACTAACATGAAATAAAGTTTTGCGGTCTAAGGTGTTTATTAAGTCCGTGGAAGTCCAATACTTTGTGTTAATGGTATAAAACTGTTGAACAATCCCATTTCTTTGCCTGGCCCGTGGACTTTCGTCGAATCGAAAGTCTTATTAAATGATACATGGTAACTAATGTTGTATGTATAAACTACATTATGCATAATTTATATTTACTATGAACAGTGCAAAAAGAAAGGCTATACTCTGTTTAACAAATTTTTAATATAATACCACAGCGTTACCATCTCATCATATGCGTTACTTTTTAAATTTCTGTTAACATACTCTTTGGATTTTATTTTCCAAAGACACGGAAAGCTTTCATACAACTAAATAAAATTAGTTAAGAAGTCTTCAGATAAAAATCTCATGTCTTTATCCGCCATAATATTTAATCGTTAAATAATCGTTATATACTATACTAATAATAATAAATTTTCTCTTAAGAAAACTGCCAGACAATTCTATCATCCAACCAAACACGTGCACAACACTGTTAAATTATGGGCAGCGATGGATGAAAACGGTCACCGGCTTTGCCTGTTAGACTGATGAGGGCAGGGATGTACCCGTTATAACCCACAGATTAGCAGTATTACTGAAGGGCAAAGTCTGGCGCAGTCCAAGGAGGTCGATTAAGACTGTAATGTATGGGCAGCTATTGGCGGCACCAAGCCTCCACATCTTGACGACTGTGTACCCAGTAGAAACGTTCTCTTATTTTTGTCAGGGTTTTGTTGATGCCAAAATGTTCGCCAGACGTTTCATTATACACTTGCTGAAGTACTTTTGCTACGTGATACCTAGGGATTACTAATTTTAAAGTAATTTTCTTCCCATCTGAACTTTCCCACGCTCTCTTCAGCAGTCCATCCTCTATTCTAAGGGAGTCCCATTGTGCCCATAAACCCTTCAGCCCCGCTGATTTATTTGAAATGCCCTTCCAATCGGGTCGGGTTCCTCTTCCAGAATATGACCAGTTTCCTTATCGTTTAACTGCATTTTTCATAACGACTCTTTTGTCCAATCATCCGGAACATCAATCTTAAAGGTATTCTCTATTTGTACATTTTGCTGTTTTTCCTCACGGTGGTAAGGCTTGCAGTCTTTCTGACATGATCTTTTGGAAAGTCCATCTGCCTTTTTATTAACCAGCATATTTCGTGAAGTACTAGTTCGCCAGTTTTCTTGCAGCTCCTCCATTACTGCGACATTTATCCTGTCAGGACTGCGCTGACGTCAGCTACTCTGAATATGGCCCATTCTGCCACACTTATAACAGCGCATGCTTCCTTCATTCTGTCTCTAACTACTTTGCTTTTGGTTTTGTCTCGGCTGGAGATTCGATAGTTTCATGGTCTTTTGTACTTCGGACATTACATCTTGAATGTTGAGCTCATGACAGTTTCTCTTAATATGGCCCAATTTGCCACACTTATAACAGCGGATACCTCAATTTGGGCTATTTTGTTGTTCTCGTCTCGTCTGGAAATTCAACTTTGTCAATAGTTGTGCGATCAACTTTTGTAACTCGATTAATACGACTTGCATGGTTTTATCTGTCGGAGTCTCTTCCACAGCCACGACTCGCACTCTCTGGTCTGATTGTGTGTATCCTCATAGGCAGCCTCAATCTCAAGTGCATGTACTAGAGCCTCACTACTTCGCTTGCGCCTGGCTAATTTAAGGATTCAACTAACCTCCTGGTCCCTTACTCCATCAATAAACGCTCCAACTGCCAACTGTTGCTGAAATTCCATTGGTGCATCAGGATAGGCTAAATGGGTTAATCTCTCCACAGCGGCCTCGAACTCCTGGAGGTTTTCTCAATTCCGTTGTCTACGTGATTTCAGCTGCGCCTGATATACTTGGGCGAGATGTTGGTCGCCATATCTTAGTTCTAACGCTGCCTCCAAAATGCTAAAGTTTTGTTGCTGTGCTGCAGGAATTATTTGGAGCAGGTGTAATGCTTGGCCCCCAGTGCTAATACCAAAGCTGTTACTTTCTCTTCATCATTCCAATTATTTGAACGTGCAGCTGCCTCGAACTGTTGACCATCGAAGGAAGGGGGTTGTAACCTGGTACCAGACGACAGTACTAACTGGCCACCTTTCTCTCTTAATTCTTGTTTGAGCCGGGCTACTTCTCCTTCAACGATACTGACTTTTCCCTTAACTTCACTGACTTCTCCTTTAGCTTCACTGACCTCTTCTTTAACTTCATTAACTTCTCCTTCAGCTTCACATACTTTCACTGCGACGTCAGTGACTTTTTCGATAACATCTATTTTAAATTTTTCAGTGAGGGAGCAAATGTCTGCCTGCTGTCCATCTAGGCTTCTTTTGAAGTCTTCTCTTTCCTCGAGTCGCCGCGTTTCTCGATTCTCAAACATTTTTCTTAATTCGTCCTGACGTTTTCTTTCTTGTTCTTCTTTTTCTTCATGTCGTCTTATTTCCAGGCCTTTTTCCATCATTTTTCTTAAGTCATCTTTTCTTCTTTCGTATTCGAAATTGTCTTACATACCATACTCTATCCGCAAGTCGATCGTTTCACAACGTTCCACAACTACGAACCTACTTTGCATAACACAGTATTTAATATAGATGGTGGTGGACAGGTCGATGTCATTTATAATGATTTTTCTTTAGCATTCGACAGAATATACCATATTTTATCTTCGTAACAGTAATCAATTTGTACAATATCAGGGTCATAGATCTGTGGAATTTATATCTCAATCAGATGTTTGACAAGGTTTGGTATGGGGCCTCTTGTTTGCTATATTCATAAATGATATCGTACTTGACCTCCAAAGTCCATCCCTCTTATACGCTGACGACTTGATAATGTACGGTAAAATTGATAGTATCCGACTGCAATAAATTACAAGCAAACTTGGTAACTGGCGCAGCAAATTAGATGGTCTGTAAATACCAGTAAATACAATATGGTTTCATTTACCAGCGAGTTAAACAAGCTACAATTCGATTACGATGTTAACGGTACTACACGGGAACGATTATTTTTAAATATCTAGGTGTCACTTTTGATTTCCAACTTTTTTTTAGGGAACATACAAATAGTATCGTATCGTCATCCTTTAAAATGCTTGGTTTTGTCATAGCAACTCTCGCGATTTTCATAATACACATTAAATAACTACGACCTAGGCCTGAGTAGGCAAGTGTGATTTGAAACCCATGCTACGATATCAATATTAATAATACTGAAGATATTCAAAGAAAATTTTTAAAATTTCTGTCATTTAAAATTGACCATATATGTCCCCCTGTGGGTTACGATCAACTATTATACTTACCGAACTTGACGAATTTTAGTTGCAATTATTTTTTAAAGCGGAGGATAGAAAATACATAAAGACGGCTGCATATTTTCTGAGGGATGTGCAGATATGAGACGGCTGAAAAGCTGAATCTTGAAAGAATGAATGATAATTAAATCTTTCACCCCCGCCATCGCCAAAAGTCTCACTTGCAGCTGCTTCTGTTTATTTTCTATTTCCTATTTAAAAAAAGAAGTACGTATCACTTTATTTAATAATCTTTATTTATCAAAGATTGGGATTAACAGTAATAATTGTTAGACAATTAATTTTTTCTTGTGAAGTAGGGTAGGGTGGGGCAGTTTGGTAAATTTTTTTTTCAATTACCTGTTATTCAAATAAAAATGTCTACAGAAATCACCAAACTGGAAAGTGGTTTATTTGCATATGTAAGAAACTTATTTTTGAGTACAAAAGTTCAGATTTATTGCTTAATCTAATAAAAAAAATACAAGAACAAAAAAGATGTTTTTTTTCCCAATGTGCCCCACCATGGGGCAGATTGAAACAGCAGTGGGGCAGATTGGGACTTACAGCTCAAAACTGATCTCTTTTATTTTAATATGGAATAAAGAGAGAAATACAACATACAAATGCGACAGAATATTTATAATACGTTATAATTCATAAAGGAAACTTCAAAGTTTGTGTAAGAAGCCAGTCTATTTGTACCTCCGACTTGTTTAGGCTTTTGCAGCTTAACAACGATGTCTTTTCTAAACACTACACTAATGTCATCCTGAGTAGGATAGAAAAATCCACAATTCATTTTTTTTCACATAAACTTAACTATTGGTACTTCTTTTTCAGTTGTATCTTGAACACAGCCAACATAATGAACAATCTTCTTTTTTTGTTGAAAATTTCACTAGAATAAAATCCCCAACGGCAATTTCTTCATCATCTAACAAACATTCCAATTCACAGTCTTCAGTCAAGTCGATGTCCGAATCGGATGAACAGTTACTCATTTCGAATGAAGCTTCAGAATCACTTGATGAGGTCGTTATTTCCTTTTTTGCACGTTTTGATTTAGCCAGCGAGGTCATTCTCTTTTTTCCTTTACTACTACTTGCCTTGTTTGATACGTCATCAGTAGTCTTTACGTTTATTTTCTTTGTCTTTGCCAGTTTTCCTTTTTCACCTTTTTCTTCCTGATCATCAGAACCTATTTTGCGTTTCACCACCTTCAGCTTTTTTGACATTCGCCTCTCTGTTGCTAGTTCAATTTCATTTTTTTCTGGTATGTTTGTGTAAATTCGAGATCGTCCTTGCTTACGAGACTTCTTGTTGAGTTTCACAGTAAGTTTTGGGTAAGGTCGTATATCTGTTGGGCTTAAAAAGGTTTTTTATTTACGTTAGTAGAAGCATCAGTCACTTTATCTAAAACGTTATCTAAAAGCAAACTTAATAGTCCAGCTATGAATTCCTTGACATTAATGCCCTTGTCTTTACTAGAAACCACTACCAAATTGCTGATTATATTAATCTTACTTGAATCAACAGAGGCATTTAAGTGTAACGATGTAGTTGCTATATTTGTTTCTTCTGGTGATTGAGAGGAAGTAAGCTCGTGAGTGTCAACTTCATGCTGCAGAACACCAGTAAAATCTGAGTCGTGAAATGCAAGAGAATTGATCGGCCAAATTCCAGATTTGTTGAATGCCTTTGTTATATTAAGCGGGGTAAACGATAACAAATATGGTTGTGCTGTTAGTTGCGCAACATTATAAATTATAAATGTTTATTGCCTTCCCAGGGTGGCGTAAAATATAGTCATTAAATGAAGATTTACACCGATTTTTAAAAGGCCCATAGACGCCAATATCCAACGGTTGCATCCTATGGGTGCAATGTGGCGGAAACGACAACATCACAATTCCATTGTCTCTACAATAGTTTATTGCATACAGGGAAATATGAGTCTCATGATTATCCACGATTAATAGCACTTTATTGTTACAAGAAATGTGCATGTGTTTTTTTATATGCTCCAATACTTGTACAAAAATCTCAGACGTCATCCAACCGGATTTAGATGCAAATGCTACAGCTCCAGGTACTGCTCCAAACAAATAAGCATCTTTCATACGGACCCTTGGAAATATGTAAACAGGTGGTATAGCTGTGCCTACAGCCGTAATAATTCCGCAGAATGTGACCAGGGTACCACGTTCGGCAGACACACATTGACTAACTTGTTTTAATCCACTTTTACAGATAACTTTTGGAGCCTGTAAGACTGTGGTAATTCCTGTTTCGTCCATATTGACTATTCGATCTGGAGAAAATTTTCTTTTCTCTGAACATTTGCGCAATTATCAAAAAACATTTTAACATGTTGTGAATTAAAGGAGGAAGTTCTGGCAATGCGGATATTTTCAGGTTTTCTGTATGATAATTTGGGGTGACGTTTCATAAAACACCTAATTCATTCCGTACCAGCTTGCTTCTCACTGTCCATTTTGTGGGTAATGATTTATTAAGTGCTAAAGCATACTGAAATGCCAGGGCTCTAGCGTTAGCATATGTTAGACCAAAGTGCATCGCTGAAGAATTTGAGAAGTATTCCTCTAGTTGTATTTCTTCCAACGCCGAAAAGATTTGCCTGGATGCGTATTTTGATTTTAGATGTTCTTCTTCTTCACTGTCGGTTTCATTTCCCGAATCCGTGTGTGATTTTGTACATTTTTTTTTGACATGTCTGTGCAGAGTGGTTTTAGATATATTGTACATTATCACGGCATCCCTAATGCTTCTCTTGTGCCTCACGACCTCATTGAGGGCCTTTTTTAAATCTTCAGTATTTATTTCTGCGCGATCAGTTTTTCTCTTATAGTTTCTGACCATCCTGTGAAGAAAATAATTTGAGTTACTTCTGCTATTAACAGTTGAACAAAAAATAGAGATGAATCAAGTATTTCTAGACAGCTATTAACCGTTTTGATGAATTACTTTAGTGAAATGTACAATGTACCAAACTGCCCCACTGAGTGGGGCAGCTTGGTACATTGTCTCGAACTGCCCCATAGACTTTGTCCCAATGTGCTCCATGCAGCAACTGCTCAGTAAATATAAAATAATAATTCACCAGATGCCGCTGGCCGTCATGTTTAAAGTTTATATTATAGCATAAACATACTAAATTCGTATGGCTAATCTTCAAAACCTGCTTTTAATATTTACGGAAATTATGATCTTATGATGAAATATCTGAATACTTACTTTGGAGTCTTAATTCCAATAATGGTCTATACAGCACATAAATACAATCGGACACAACCACTTGTAACTGACACTTCTTCTATACTGCTAGAGAAACACTAAAACGAAACGGCGGGAATTTCGTCCAGCATTAGGGCGGTTAATTTGAATTGTCCCGAGGTGCCTCATGTACTAAACTGCCCCACCCTACCCTACTTAAAGATATTTAAGAAAAATTAAGAAAATAATTAATTGCCAGCTACTTAAAAAAAAACAACTTTTTGGTTGCGCCATTTTGGATTAATCTTATTTATAATTTGTAATATTTCTGTAATCCATGAATATTACGATGAAATCTTTTGGGCGCACCCTGTAAATTTTTCAAATTTATTAAGCGGTTAAGTAATTCATCATCTATTATCGCAATAGTGTTCAAACTCATCATAAGTGAATTCCTTTCATTCTTGGATTAATAAATAAATTTGTTGTTCATCCAAAGACACCAAGACATGAAGGACTATTAGTGGAATGCCTTTTTTGTAAAATAATGCCATCAAAGACATATTTCAAACGTGCACGACTTATCGCTTCGAGTTTTACAATAACTTGTTTTTACTAAAGATTAAAGTTTGCACCAATATTTTACTTGAATGCATGTTCTAAATAGTGAAAATCACATTTAAGCACGTAGCCTTTAATCCCTTACACAGAACGTACACAACCTACTATATTTATTCAGGGTATATTATGAGCTTTAATGAACATTAATGCTCGCAGTCAAAAACCTTTTTTTATTATAACTTCAAACGGCTTTTTTTTTGTTTAGACTAATGCATAAAACTGAACCTGTTTGTTAACCTCAGAAGTACGTGCCTACAGTCTCCCCTTTGCAGTTCTTAGAAAGCTTCGATACTATATCAAATTTGGCTTAATAATTAATTTCAAATTTGACGTACCTATATGGGCCCCAAACAAATTTCGCTGGCAATGTGGAAGTTTTATAGAATCGCATCGCTGTTGCATAAGAAAAACTAAAACATAACGAAGGTAGGGAATTTTTCTTTGCATTGTTAAATGCATTGTTACAAAATGATTGGGCTTTAAAAGTTGAGTTAAGAAAATGAAATTTACTTTTTGATTTTTAAAAATAACTTGAAAACTAAAAGATGTACACCAGATTCAACCGCGCCGTTTGGGGGGTAAATGGGGACACATACCCCACTCTTAACTTTCATAACCAGCTTTATCAATATGGCATTAGCAGTTACTGCGAATATCTTAAAATTGCATAGCAGAAAAAATTGAAAAAATTATGTATTCATTGTGTGTCACTTTTTAAAGAAATTTTGACCATACCAGCTATTTAATACGTTATATCTCGGAAAATGTCAATCCTATGTAAATAAAATTTTAGTAATCGATAAAACTTTTTTCACAAACTGCCTTTATCAATTTAAATTTTAAAATTTCTGAGTCATTGTCAAAAACGTGAATTCATGCTCATTCGGTTATTTTTCAAATCTTTGATAAAGTGACTGATTACCTAAATTATAGACATTTTCAGAATAAAGATTTCTGAAATACAAAATTTTTCCTTCTTTATTATTTCTTCTTTGAAAGACTGCAATTAATTAACCGCTCACGTTTTTTAAATGTTTTCTTCGGAATAATTGTTGATCTGATCATGATTTAATGTTCTAAAAAGAATTTTCACTATATCTTCAAAGATAACTGAACAGACACGGTGGAATATTTTTCTAAATAATAAAATTTTGAAAAAGATTTTAAAAACAACCACATATAAAAAGGATATTCCTACACATTACTCAAAATGTTTCAAAAAGCTAATAAGTGGTTTCCGAAAAACGCCCACTTAGTCTCGTTTAGTGTAACGAGAGTATCGTAAAGAATGGGTACATTTTTTGATATAAATTAAAGAATCTCCAGAACATTAACCTGAATCAATCAAATTTTAGTTAGTGGTTTACAATCGACACATAATTTTTTTTTACCAGTTTTGTAATTATGAACATAACTAATTTTTAAAAATTCCTTAAAAGGGAGTTTTACAAAACATACTAGTTCTAGAATGTAAGCGTAAAGAACCGGTAACATTTTCAGTTCTTTGAATACATTCTTACAAGAATAATATTTATTTATGCTAGTAATATCCCGAACCGCTCGTTCTGGGATCTTAAATACTCTGTTTACATGATGAAAAAAGCCACAAAAAATGATACCATGAGTTAAATGCGAGTAAAATTAAGAATAGTAATATGACAATGTAACAGATATATTACCAATAATACGTAGCCAATATAGTGCAAAGCATATGATGATAAGTAACAACTTACAAAGTGAATTAATGTGATTCTTTAAGCAGGGAGTCTAGCTTAAAGAATTGTCCTAAAAATTTGGTTTCATGAACTTCATGTCCCGAACCGCTCGTTTTTGGATCTTAAATACTCTGTTTACATGATGAAAAAGCCACAAAAAATGATACCATAAGTTAAATGTGAGTAAAATTTAGAATAGTAATATGACAATGTAACAGATATATTACCAATAATACGTAGCCAATATAGTGCAAAGCATACGATGATAACAACTTACAAAGTGAATTAACGTGATTATTTAAGCAGGGAGTCCAGCTTAAAGAATTGTCCTAAAAATTTGGTGTCATGGACTTGTTGTAAGGATACCTATATCGTTAATTTTTAACAAATTGCACGGTTTTCCCTTTATAATTTTAAATTCAGCACTAACTCATAGAAGATAATTATGACAGGAGATTTTAATTTTGCGAAGAATTGACCCCAAGAATTTATAAATGACCCAAATTCTGTTAAACAATATATGTTTCAACGAGGAACATATTTTCTATTTGAACGGGTTTATGAACAAATATAATTGCAGATATTGGAACAATGAGAATCCACGTTTTTTGAGAAGATACTCAATAGTTGAGTCAAAGAATTCTTGGACGATGGATTAGAAGGAGAGGCCCCAAGCATGGTCGGCAAATTCTCAAGATTAATGCACCAACAGCAATTTTTTAGCCTTCAAAATCGTGTACCACAAGGTAGGGAATGTCATTTGAAATGGGGATAGCTGAGAGCAGGGGGTGGACGTATTTAACGACATATTTCATTGTGTTATGCCGGCGAAGTAACACGTATATTTGTGTCTTCCTGAAATTTGTTCAAAGTTATTAACAGGGTGCTTTTAAAATTAGCAAAAATAATGGAGGAAAAAATAAATGTGCAATCAGTTTGTGATAAAATGGAAGAGAAATTTAAAATACAAAAACGTGAAATAAACCAGTTAAAAACTTAATTGGAAGTACTAAAAAAAGACAAACAGAAATTAGAAAAGGGAATTGACAATAATCAACAACATTCGAGAAGTTTAAACATAAGAATTTTTGGCATTACACAAGAACAAGAAAAAGAAAATACCAGAGCGGTTGTGTTAAATCTTATAAATGAAAAACTGAACTTAAAAACATAAAAGATAGCGACATTAAAAAGTGTTATAGTGTACATGTAAAAATTATAAATATTGACAACCCACGGCCGTCAGCTATATTAGCAAGTTAGTGATACCAAACATGCTGAAGTGATAAAAAATAGAAAATCCCTAAAATCGTCAGGTATCACAACAAAAGATGATCTTTAGTTAGATCGTCTTTTATTGTGATTAAGGTTGGCTCTATTGGATAGTGCTATTAAATACTTCAGCAAAACAACTGTGTGGTATCACAATGATAATATTTATTGCAAATACAATAATATTGTGCACAGAATTGAAGATGAAAGTGATTTTATAGATATAAAATCTATATCGTTCTATTATTATTATTCAACTTTATGCCAACTTCGTTTATATTGTTGTGTAGAATGTGGTCACTTTGAAACTTTTTCTTTATGGAATGCTTTTTTTTTTTGGTAAATTTGAGGTTTTTGATTAGTACTCGTATTACATAAACTTCTGTATTAAAGAATACCTATAACAATATACATGTAACTACTAGTTTACTAAAGAAAACACAAATCTTTTTTAGCATAGAATGCTTATTTAGATATTTAGATATAAGCCATTATGTTGATTGGTATTTTTAATTATTTTTCTTTTTCCCTATTTTTTTTAATAGCACATTTATGAACTAAATAAACCTACTTTTTTTGTAGCACAATTATTTAACCTTTTTAAGAATTATATACCTAGAAGACAAATATTAGCATTTCGTTGTACTCGAGCATTAGTGATAGCAATTTTTATTATTATTTACCATTAACGTTATTGATATTATTATTATTTTGTTATAAACTATTTACTTCAAGGGATTGCCTATAGACTTATCACTTGTTTACCTATTTTGCGATCCACAATATAAGATAATTAATGTATACATATTTATAAATATATATACAATACATACAACATACACTACATTTTATGTGATAACATGCTTTATGAACAAAATGGTTGATTTTAAAGTAGCACATCTTAATGCACGTTCATTATTAGCAGGATTTGCAGATTTTAAAGAAAATATATTGGCAAATAATTTTTATATATTTCTAATTAGTGAAAGCTGGCTGGGAGATTATGTGGGGGATAATATTTTGTATTGAAGTTATATATCGCCCTCCCAATACAAATGTTAACGATTTTTTGGATCCATTTGAGGATACCATGTCAGATATATTACCAATTTGTGATCATATTTTATGTATGGGTGACATTAATATTGACCTTCTTGATTTAGAAAATTATAATACAATAAAGTTTACTA
Organism: Rhamnusium bicolor; assembly: GCA_029963845.1. Lineage (NCBI taxonomy): Eukaryota > Metazoa > Arthropoda > Insecta > Coleoptera > Cerambycidae > Rhamnusium > Rhamnusium bicolor. Next base: position 196,345 of record JANEYF010002889.1, on the reverse strand, counting down.
ATTTATTAAGTGACCTTGAGCTTTATCAATTAATTAATGAGTCCACAAGAATATCAGTAAATAAAATGTCACTAATTAACGTGGTATTATCTTGAGCATATAACAATATACTCAAGAGGAATAGATGTTCTCTCTAGTGAAATACAACATTGCAACAGTCTTCGAACTGACCATGAATTAATTTTCTGTCACACTGAAAATTTTGTACGAAAAAAATCCGCATACATTAGACTTTCAGTGATTTCAAAATTTTTGATTACGTAACTTTTACTAATGACCTTCAGTCCCTCCCGTTTCATGCCATATTATATGTTAATGATATTGAAAATAAACTCCTTTATTTTATAGAATTAATAGTTTCGTTATTTGATAAACATGCACCGATGCACAAAACCAAAGACTCCCTGGTTAACTGAAAATATACTTAAATTATAGAATTCAAACTGTTAGGTCAAAAAAACTAAGGAAAGATTTAGATAATTTAAACATTCATTCCAGTAAGGAAAAAGACATTGAAATACATGTAGAATTATCTGATGTCAATCAAATGAATAATTTTTTTATCGAATCTGCAAAAAATATACCATCTGGAAATTTAGAGGAGAGTTATTTTATTCAGAACATTTAGTCACTAACTTTGAACAAAAATTTTCATTTACTTTAGTAAGTAATGATGAGGTTTTTGAAATAATTATGTCACTGAATAGTAATGGTTATAATAAAATTAATTTAACAATTATTAGATACTGTTGCCCTTACATTATATCTTTTATCACGCATATAATCAATTCGTGCATATTAGAAAATTATTTTCCAAACCTCTGGAAAACTGATATGGTTATTCCTCTGCCCAAAATCAATCAACCTACTAATTTGAACACTTAAGACCAATATCTGTGTTGCCTCCAAAGGTTCTTGAAAGAATACTATCAAATCAGTTAAAAAATCACCTAGACCAATATGATTTTACCAATGACTCAATCAGGTTCTAGAAAAAAATTATAGTTGTAGTACTGCATTATCTCATATAATTGATGATATGCTAATAGCATCAGATCAAAATAAATTAACAGTGTTAATTTTATTAGATTTTACAAAAGCTTTTGACTGTATCAATGATGAGATTATGCTTTCAATATTATATTATATATGTCTAGATCAAAATTCTATACACCTTTTTAAGCACTATCTAACAAATAGAACACAAATAGTAGTACATAGTAATCACTCTTCTCTGGAAAGAAACTTGAATTGTGGAGCGCCACAAGGTTATATTTTGGATCCACTGCTTCTTTCTATATACACAGGTCAATTACACATTAAGTTAAATACATGCAAAGTACACTATTATGCAGATGACACTCAACTGTACAAATCGTTTATCTCAGCAAACGCATTAGAAGTAAATAAATAAATAAATAATTATTGTAATCAATCTAAATTGTATAGTAAATATTATATTATTAGGGTAATTAATTAAATTAGATTAAGTAGATCCGGAGGTTAAGTGGTAGAACAGTACATTGTACTGAACTTCGCCTCCTTTCAATGGTGCATAATATCCTCAAATTTGCATTATAACTTTTGTAAAAATTAGACTGCAGTATTAAAAATAAAGGTCATTTATTATTTTTTTTTGTTTCTCGGAAAATCCGATGCCGGACAGTCCTCCCGTGGCTTGCGACGCCTCACGGGAGTCGCGACGGACTATGTCAGGCTTGTTGGTTTGGATTAGCCTGACCATCGGGAACGAGTAGTTCCAGTAAATCCGGCATTTCTCATTCTCGACAACGGATTCAATATCTCCGAGGACGTAAGGCAGCAATGGTGACTGGTCTACCCCGTACGAGTACCTTAGATGGTAGTACAGCACTCGTAACGCCGCGTTATGACGGTGGATGTAGGCCGAAATTGCATAGGTACACGGGGCATGCAGATAGTATGTGCATGAGCGAATCTGGCGCCGGACGGCAGGTCCTGCAGTTGATGTCAGGAACTTCTACACGCCACACGCGGCTGCAGTAGATCAAGGTGTTGATAACACCATCTTCGTAGGCCATACTGAATCCCGGTCTCCGACTTAAGCCCGGCTGACCTTAAAAAGGCGAATGTCAACCTGGTCGATAAACCCAGTGTTTCTATGTTCTTATAGAAGACACCATGCTGGGGTTTATCGACGTGCTGCCGAAACAGATTTTCCTTTTCGGCAGCTCTAATTCGGGTGATTTGGCTGAAGTTCGGTGACTGACTCTACATCAGCACTTCGCCGGCTACCTCGCCTGGTGTCGATTGCGAGACCAAGTTCATCTGCTGCTCTCTTTGCTGCCTTGAACAATCCTGCTCCCACTCCTACAGTTTCGTGTTGTTTTACAAACCACAAGAGGAGATCTGAGCTCCTGAGGATGTTACATGTCATACTCAGTATTGCTCTGCCATGTGTACACTCCAGGCTCAAGAGCCCTCGACCCCCCCGTTGACGTGGGGGAAGTACACGCGAGGAACGGACGATCGAGGATGAATACTTCTGTGAATATTCATCATCTTGTGGGTATCTCTGTCAAATTAGCGCAGCTCGTCTACCGTCCACTTTATTACTCCAACGGAGTAGAGCAGAACCGGAACGGCAAGCATATTAGTGGCAAACACCTTGTTCTTCTCCGAGAGTTCAGAAGACCAAATCTTTCGGAGGCGGTGTCTGTACTTGCCGCGGAGAGAATCCTTTATTTGTGTTACATCTTGGATGTGCCTTTGATGCACATCCACATATGTAATGTATAGGTCTCTCCGGCATTCAGATGTCTTAGGATGCTTCCATCTGCAAGCTGCGCATCCTCAGAGAATTCCCCCGCATTGTTCTCTCTTGAGGTGGACGACTGCACATTTGTCTGTTTATTATTATTATTATTATTATTGTATTTTTTAACAGTGTATAGCAACTTCTCCTTCGATAACTAAATCGACTATTTTAACTCAAAATGATATTTGCTTTAGATCGTGAAATTTTGAGGGTGGATCTAATTAGACAGTTTTCGGCTCTATCTCGCGTACAGATAAACCAATTGTAATTTTTCGAAAGCTTGCTATTTTTATACCTTTGAAATGATATATCACAAGGTAGGGGGTGTCATTTTATAAATTATATTTGCTCTCGAGAGATATTTAGGGTGGTTAGTTTTGAATTGAAAAGTGTAATGTCAAGCTTCGTATAATGTAGTATTGAAAATGTAAGTATTATCTTCGTATTACCTTATTTAAAAAAAAATGATAAAATAATATTTTACTCTAAAAGTTGCTACATCATAATTTATTCATACAAAACGTCCTTTGTATAATACATATAGTATTCTTTAGGTACTATAAATACCGTTGTATTTTTTTTTTTTTTGTTAAAAAAAATTCCTCAAACTATTTCACACCAAATTTATACATATAATTTTAACTACCTAATACTTTTTAAAAATGTAGCTAAATGACCCTCGTAATTTTTTTAATTGAATCATTAAACTGTGTCTAATAAATAAGTTGTTCTTATAACAAATTATCTTATCTCAAAAGCAGTTCTGTTAAATAAATAAGTAATATATATCAAGTACATATTCCAGATATGCCATCGCAGAATAAAAATATCAGTTATTTGTGTTCTTATTTACAAATAACAATAATTTAACAAATGTACACCAGAGAAAAATTTACTAACTCATTTGTTAATAGTTTCAATAAAGTAAAAATACTCTGTCTCATTCATTATATTCTTGGTTTATTTGAAGAATGTTTTGAGTAATGTAGCACATCCTGTATGTATGATATTGATATATTTATGTCTTGCCGCTGGACATGGGTCTGACATACATAAAAATTGGCGCCATATGTGACAATTAAAACTGCTTAATTTGATGGTATCGACGATATTGTTAATATATCAAATCTAAGAAAGTTTTATTAAATTATAGAAACTTACAAGTATGATTTTCTATGAACAACATTGTGCAGTAGTTAGTGTGAGGTCAACATAGAGGGGGGAGCGGTAATACATTGTCCAACTTTCAGTCACTCGAAAAATCTGCTAAGAAATTCGCAAATAACACAAACCGTCAACATGTCCAACACAAATCACACACATTTATTCAATTGTTTTAATAAAAATGACCCGTTAACATAAAAATCAAAACAGATGCCTTTGAATAATTGAGATTATTGAACGACCTTGAGTAAAGGATCGTAAGGTTGTTTAGATATAAACAGACTTTGCTTGAACGTAGTGGGTACGACACCAGAGGACTCGTTAGTACGGAACAGACAACGATAGACTAGTGGATTTCTTGAGAGCACTTAATCTTAGGTTTTAAGTAACTCAGCTTACTTCGAATACCGTACGCAAGCGCAATCCACTTGCTTCAAACAGGTTATAAAGATTATGCTAGTCTAGAATAATAATTATTATTATTTTCTATACAATTTCATAGTTTCAACTTTTTAAGTAGCCGGTAATAAAGTCAATGACACCTTTTTAGATTTTTTATTGCGCCCTTCGCAGGGAAACAATCTTTACTTAATTATACCACTGTTCATCCCTCTACTATTTACAGGATGGGCAAAACAAGTATGACCTACATCTGGTTGGCAATTGTTTTCTTAAATATTATTAAATCTTTCTTAAGAAGATTTTTTCTTTAATTTATGATATTCATTAAAAAAATATTTTCTAATCGTATCAATTTCAGAAAGAGTGTTTTTTTAAATTATTTACTTATTCTTATTACACGAAAAATTATACAACTTTAGTGAATTCTCTGCATGATCTTGGTTCAATTTCAACAGAAAGAACGTGGTAGACAAAGTAAAATAATAAAAATATGGAAATGAAATTAAAATTACGCTAACGGAAACTAAACTGAAGATTAAAAAATTAATGATCGATAAAGAAGTATTACTTCATTTCTTCCAAATTTTTTTAGTGTCCCATTAAATAATTTAATTATAATACCAGGCAATTCGGAGAGATATCGTGAAGAGATTCTAATCCTCTTCATTAATCAGCTTGATGCCAAAGATATGGCTTTTGGTTATTTCAAAATTTTTCATTTCTTATATCGCCGAAGTTGTTGATGACATAATTTAAACATATACATTATTTTTAACACGTATAATGGATTTTCCATATCCAAGATACAAATAATCAAATTTTGAATATAAATCATTTTAAATTTACAAAAAAATATATGGCATACGCGTTTTCCATAGAAGAGCAGTATATATATAAACTTTTTCTTGTGATTTAAGGATGTTGTGAAGCGAAATATTAGAATTTCCAGTCCAATATTTTTTTCCGGCGCTTAATAAACTTCTTTGTCCGGTACTTATTTCACTTCGTTAAATAAATATAAATACCCATATCAACACGCTGAAAACTCTATTGAAGAGTTGAATGAAATGCTTGAATATATTCCACACAAAACGTTATTTAAATATTAAACAAACATTAAAATAACATTTAGATGCTAAAACATCCGTATACAATTTTTTGCCATTGTAGATGTCTTAAACAATTATAAAATATAATTATTATTCATTGGGTATGGCAAATACAATAAAATTATTAATATTAGTTTATTTTGCGCTATATTTTATCAGCACCATCACGTACAACTTCATTTAAATATTGAATCTTGCCATTCGTTTTTGAGCCATTACACGTGAAACGAAATTCAATTTTTTGCTGCTGACATCAATTGCAAATACAGCGGTGGACAATAGGTTGGAATAATGCAAATTCCTAAGGTAATTTTGAAATCATATATCTTCTAAATGATATGGAATATCGTAATACGACTTTCACGACTTTTTGGAAATTTCGTTGACAATAACTGGCCTGAATATCAATTTTCCATGGTACCCAAAAAATGCATATACAGAGTGTAAACTAAACTCTTTACAAAATATCAAAATTTCATTCTTACCGAAAATTTAGGATAACCAAAATCGAGTTGAACTTTTTATACCAGGGTAATCTATGGACCAATTAGAAAAACCAAATTCAGCGGATTTTTGATATCTCGTTCAGTTTTTTGAATATACGTGATTTATATTGAAATTAGGATAATTTTTTGAAAATGTACCTTCTACTTTTTAAGAACAAGTTGTGTAATGAATTTCTTTCTTATTATCAAGTAACCTTGCGTACCTTAGTATCCAAAATTGTAATTGCTTATACGAAGTTCCTGCTAAAACATTTAATAAGGGTATGTCACGAAAAATCTGTAAATTTAAATAAACTTTTTTGCAGTGCCCTGCTTAATTAAAATGAACAATAATTTTAAAATGTTGAAGCTGTGGAGAGAAACCCTAGACAAGTATCTCGAATGGTTTTTTATTTTTTTTGATAGGTTGACTATTACCATATTTACAGGGTGACCCAATTTCGTTGTAATTACACGCATTTAAATAACCTGCAGTGGTACAATCAGATGGGCTGAGTATTGTAACAATTAAGTCGTCTTTGGAAACAAAAAAATGCTTCGTTTGACAGTTGCTAATGCAGCATAAATGTGTTTGTGTTGATAGTTTCGGTTGAGAAATATTGTTTTTTCATAATAAAAAAGAAATTTAAAATGCCACGATTGACAACAAACGAAAGAAGAAATTGTATTCGACTTTTAACTGAGGGTCTATCTCAACAGACTGTTGCTAATATATACGGTGTTGCTCAAAGTATGATTCAAAAGTTGAAAGGCGGTTTGATGAAACAGGAGATGTAAACCTTTTGTTTCATGGAAAGCGACAAAAAAAATTGGAATGCGAGAAGAACTAATTTTCCTAAGAAATGTACGAAGTAATAGGACACAGAGTGTGAGAAAAATTAACGCTGCGTTTAGGAGTCAGACACGAATTTTAGTTTCAAATAGTACAGTAACAAGAACCCATCGCAACAACTTGAGGTAAGGTGCTTATAACAGAGCCTAATTCTAGATATGCCGAAGAAAACATGGTAGCTCAGGAGGCCTTTGGTGGAGGAAATAATACTGTTTGGGCCGCCGGAGTGAAGCTGAATGGCAAAACAGAATTGTTTATTACTCGCGAAACTGTTACAATTCAAAGCTATAGGGAAAACATTTTGACACCAATAGTTATTCCCAATGCGGCGGATTATTGAGAATGTTTTGTTTTAATCGACGACCATACCAGACCTCACCGGGTCCAAATTGTTAACCAGATTTTGGAAGAAAACCATGTCAATAGGATGGATTGATCTGCAAAGTCACCCGATCTAAATCTGATTGAAAACGTTTGGTCATACCTAAAATTGTTGGTAGTATCAAGGCCCTATCCATCTGAATCTTTAGAGGATCTGGCTCAAGCCATTAAGGAGGAATAGGAAAATGTCCCACGAAATTACATTACCTTATCTTAAGTATGCCAAACAGATGCAAGGAGTTTTTATTAATAGAAGAAGACCTCGTCGATATTAGACCACCTCTCTAGCTGTTTCCCTGGAAACTAAAATTTGTATTTTTATTTCAATAAAATTATTCGTCTTTCTCTATCTCAAACCGTTTTCGAGATATCTTAGGTCAAATTTAAAATTTCGATTTTCAACTGTTTTTTTTTATTGAAAACGATTTATAATAGACCATGATGTCTAAAAAAAAATTAAGCTACAATTTTGTGTTGTTCTATAGGGATTTAATTACAACGAAATTGGGTCACCCTGTAAATATGGTAATAGTTAACCCATAAAAAAAAACCGTTTCGAGATATTTGTCTAGGGTTTCTCTCCATAGTTTCAAAATTTAAAAATTATTATTCATTTTAATTATACAGGGCACTGCAAATAGTATATTTAAATTTACAGACTTTTCGTGACACACCTTTATTAAATGTTTTAGCAGGCCCCCTATAAAAGCAATTACAATTCTGGGTATTATGCAGGGGCGTGCAGTGAGTTTTGATACAGGGGAAGCAGTTTGTGATATAGGGTGATGGGTAGTGCGAAACCCCGAGCAAAGCGAGTCAAATTTTTTTTTAAGAAAAGGGGTGTGGCTTAAATTAAATTGATGAAATATACTCATTTTAAAGCAAATGTCGAAAGCCGCAAAGTTATGATATCTAGAAAAAGTACACTTGTAGGACCGTCACTTCTCAATAAACATAAAACATAAAAACACTACAAAAATTAGACAACCCCCGATTCCAAAGCCGAGGCTGCACGGGTGAGTGTTACACTTATGAAAAACAAGCAGACACACAACCATACCCACCGACATTGCCAGTGCCGGTGGCGGGGATCGAACCCGCAGCGAAATGGAGAGTTTGTTCAGTCACACTTGCCATCGTGCACTCTCTAGCCAACTATAAATCGAGCCGGCTAGTTAAATAGTTAACATGCACACACCTACCTATTTATAATGTAGTTTAATCCACCTTTCCTTTTTTGCGAAGTCGGAAATAACTCCGTCGTAAAAATTTTTGGGACATCTCCTTCACAAAGTCACTTTCTATTGTCAACACGGACAATTTTGAAAGCCGCTCTTCACTGGTTGAATTTCTTGAAAAAGTTTTTATTCTTTTCAAGGTCGAAAAACTGCGTTCAACCGAAGCACTAGTTGCAGGTATCGTCAACACTAACTCACACAATTTCAACACTTCAGAGTAGGCCTGATCCAAACTATTTTCCTTTATAAAGATAATCAGTTCGTTGGCGTTATGTTTCTGACTAATATCTTCTGTAGCATAAATAACTGAAAGTTCCGATCGTAACCCAACTATATCAAAAAAATTTCCGTAGTTATCACTCAATAACTGAAGTGCGTTTTGTGGAAACTGTTTATTTTTAAATTTATTAAAATTACACAATTCTAAAAATTGTATATCACTAAAATTTTTAAATCTATTATTTAGTTGACCAGTGATATTGTCCAAAGTTTCGATGAAAAGTCTTCGATATGAAGTTCTACGTACCACTATAAATTCAGTTCATATTCTTTTACTTTGCGGCTCTAAATTGTCACTACTAGTTTTCTCCCGGAACTTTTCAAATTCATTTCTTCAAATCTTTGAATTCTTCAATTTTCTTTACACAAAATCCAACGTTACCATTTCGGAGAAAATATTTAACAAAAAATTAAAATCAAAGTCTCTTTTCAATGAATCTAAAGTAACCTCTGGATCCATTCAAAGTCTCAGTGTCTCAATCATCTTTGCTTTGTAAAATACTTTCAAATAAATCAATTAGAGGCTGTCGATATTCAGATACAGTTTATACTAGCCTCCCATTGTAATTCCATCGTGTTGAAGCAACTCTGGGTAGTCTCTTCTGTACTTCCAAATCTAAAGCTCGTGTCCGTTTTGATGATTTTGAAAAAAAGGCAGCCATTCCACTAATACTTGAAAAAAAATACTTTGCACTCTTTAAGACACGCTGCAGATTGAGCAAGAACTAAATTTAATCGATGCGCAAAACAATGTACAAATATTGCATTCTGAAAAGTCTCTTTTACTTTGGCCTGCAGGCCCCCCCAATTCACCAGCCATTACAGCGGCCCCATCATAACTTTGGGCGATAAGTTTAGCACCACACTGTAGATCATTGACTATCTGACAAACTATAGCATATAAAGCTACGGCCGTTCTCTGCGTTGTTATGTCTAAAAATCCTAAAAAGCACTCTTGGACTATCCCATTTGGATTTATGTAGCGTACTACGATTAACAACTGACTAATATCGTAATATCGGTTATTTCATCTAACATAATTGCAACAAAAGGAGCTTTTTTTATTTCTTGCTTGATCTTTTCTAAAACAATATTGCTTATCGACTGAATCAAATCATTTTGAATATGATTTGATGTACCGCGAAATACCGTGGAGTATTCCAGATAGTTACTTAAAATTGTATCGTATTTTGCTAATAAATCAACTAAATTGATGAAATTGCCCCTATTAGCAACGCTCCGAGATTCAGTATGACCTCTAAAACTAAGTTAATTTTCGCCGAGAAAACAAACAATGTCAATAAGTCTTTTTAACACTTCTCGATTTTTTTTTACAAGTTCATTATGCTTACGGTCACTTTCTTTCAACTGCTGATCTAATAAATACTTAACTCGTGATTTTCCAAATGTTTTTTCTTTTAGCACCGTTCGCAAATGAGTTTCACACTTACCATGCCTCTTTGTCACTTTGTGAATGCTGTTTAAATCTGAAAAAACATTTTTTTCCAAACACCTTTTCCATTTGTGAAAAGTACACATGACCAACAAAACAGTTAACACAAATTTTCACAACCCGTTAACCACTGATTAGCACTGTACATTTCAATATTAAAGTACCTATTGCATGATTTAACTTTCGTTTTTAAAAGTTTTAAATCAGGTGTTGGTCTCCCTTTTCTAATAATATCTAGTTTATCTTGAAACGAATATTTTAAAAATCCCTTTTTCAACAAATTGCAAACCACACAAACGCAAATAATATTTTCCACAGTGCTAGGACCAGCTTCCATATTGAATGGGTAATTCTAAAACTGCTTATACGCGCACTAATGTTCAACGTTTTAAAAATCACCTGTCGCCGCACCACAGGTTTAGAAACACCAAAAAAAGTTTTTACAAATATATCACAAAAGCTGAGAATAATACTAGGAAGATTAATATTAAGTATAATATTAAAATCGATATTAAAATCGAGATTAAAATCTATAAAACAAGACGCATTACTATGCTATACGGCTCAGATGTCAAGATTATGAAGTGGGGATGGGATGCATTTCAAGAAGTTGCTTATATCGAAGGCACGCGAGTTCGAATTCGCTCGATTAATCGAGTGCGTCATCGTTACGGTTTTATCGTGCAACGTTATCTCAGCTATTGAAACGTAGGGCAGTGTCTGTTGAAATTCGGTAAAAGTAAATTTTAATGATTAATATATGTGATAAATAATAATTAGGTTCTAATTATGTGTGTTTTTCTAATAATCCCAAGGGAAGCACTGCTTCCTTTGCTTCCATGGACCGACCGCCCCTGTTATTAGGACAGTTATAGGTATGCAAGGTTACTTAATAATAAAAAAAAAATTCATTACTTACCTTGCTCTTAAAAAATAAGCGGTTCATTTTCAAAAAATTATCCTAATTTCAATAAAAATCCAGTATATTCAAAAATAAGCGAAATATTGAAAATCCGCCGAAATCCTTTTTTCTAAGTGGTCCACTGGTATAAAAATTTAACTCGATTTTGGTTTTCCTAAATTTTCGCCAAGAGTGAAATTTTGATTTTTTTGTAAAGGGTTTAGTTTACGCTCTGTATACATCTTTTTTGAATACAATGGAAAATTTATTTTCAGGCCAGATATTGTCAACGAAATTTCCAAAAGTCCTGAAAACCGTATTTCGATATTCCAAATCATTTAGAAGATATATGATTTCAGAATTACTTCAGAAATTTGCATTATTCCAACCTATTGTCCAGCCTGTATATTTAATTGATTTTCTACATTTTTATCCAAAATTGATTAGGTGAACTCTCAAAAGTTAAAAATCTGTGTGGGGGAGGGGTTCTTTTAAAATTTTAGAGAAATGTTTGAGAGATTTTACCTTAACAATTAATTACATGAAATATATTCAGTCAATATGTGTACTTCCATAAACTACTTTTTATGCAGAACATTCTTAATAATCTATTCGATACTGGTATCAGTAGTGATGAATTCCTTAGCGATATACGGACAGGCAATATTCCCGTCCTTAAAATTTTAATAGTAATACCATTTACAAAACTCTTCAATTTATATTGCAGAAATTATACTATTTTAACCTAGAATATATGAACAGTTTGAAAGTAATAATCTCTTCATTCAACAGCAGTTTGAATTTGGAAACTAGCTCTTAACAGCATCAGCTAATAATAAATTCACTTCAATCAATCATTAACGAAGCATATGAAGAAGTGTTTATACATCAGCACTTTTCTGCGACCCTAACTAAAAACTTCAACTATATGTGCGCTGATATATTAACTATTAAATTAAAATATTAAAATTTTTCTGTAAATATTATTTAATTTATACAATCATATTCAGAAGACAGATAGCAATTAGTATCATTTAATGGAAATGACTAAAATCTTCGACTTGTTGTTTATGGAGTCCCTTTATGGATCAACGATGACTCCACGTTATTTCTAATCTATGTTAACGATATATCAAGTAGTGATCCCAGCAATAATTTCATTATATTTGCTGATAATATTACTGCAGTAAACAAAAATAAAGACGTAAATTTATTAAAGTTAGCACAAGCAGATGTGCAACTAAAGGTCATAGCATGGTTTCGTATGATTCAACTAAGTCTGAATAAGTCTAAAACAGAAATAATATATTTTTCTGTATGTGATACATCCTCAAGAAATAATCTTGAGTTAGTATTTGGAAATATATTTAGACTACAATTTAACTTGGTATTATCATTGATAAAGTTTGCAATACATTATCATCATCCGTCTATGTTGTTCATAAGCTATCAAAAAGGTTTCTAGATTTACTGCGATCGATGTTTTAATGCAATCAAAAATCTCATGTAATATTGGTATGGGGCAATGACTCTTCAACAAGCAGAGATTTTGTAGATAAAAGAAATGTTCTTCGTAAAATGAAAATTTTATTTGCTAATAGACACTCAATAAACTACAAATTTAGGAAAAAAACTCTGCTAGTCACTCGTATTGCCTATTTTCAGTTATTATGATTTTATATATTTTCTCTGCTTGGATCAAATGACATGAAACCGTATACAAAAAGTACAAAAAATGTGTTGCCGTTTCATTTGAAACTTAAGAAAATTTGATCTCATTTCTACTGCTTTTGCTAATCTTACCTGGTTAAATATGGAAAAATGTTAGATACCACTATTACTGTTTTATTCAAAAGCTTCTAATAAATTCATCTCCTACCTACCTATAAGAAAAGCTTGTATTCGGAATCGCCATACACAATTTAAATATCAAATTTCCCAACACACCTACAATGCCTTTACACGGTACGACTATGTCCACCATATCGGTAAAAATTTACAACACTACACCCAATAATTTCAAAGATCTTTCTGTGAATCAGTTCAGGTAAAAATTAAGTCACATCTTCTATCAAATTAGTAATATTGGTTAGATGATTGTTATGTATTATTATTACTTTCTTTATATATGTTGTTTGCCTTCACTTTCTTGTATTAGATAATATAAATTTAGTATATTTTTTTAGGTAAATACTTATTTACAATATTTTCAAAACTAACCCAATCTTTTGTGTAGTCTAGTACATGTTTAGCTTATAGGTTTTAGGTTAATTTATAGTTTGTGCGTTTAGTTAAGTTTTTTTTATATTAAGCTGTGGCGGTTAAGTGTAAGAGTAGCCCACTGGCTAAACTTCGCCGCGTAGAACCCAACATCCTATATAAATTTATATACGTGTATGTTGTATGGTATACCTATATACTCAAAATAAAGACAATTTTTTTTTTCGGAATAACTGATGCCGGACAGTCCTCCCGTGGCTTCCGACGCCTCACGGGAGTCGCGCCGACACAATAACTACAGACACTCCCCACATCCCGCAGTGTTAGTGATTGTAGATACCAGAATCGTGTGCCCTAAGCAAACGGAGAAAACCCAGAATGACCGCCTTCTGCATTTGGCCTGCCAGCCACTCGGCTGATTTTGGCAGACCAGTATGATTTTCACTTCCGAGAGCTGCGTAGGCTTTATTCCTCGGAGTACACTGATAATTAGGACGACCATTCTTACCGAATGGCCTGGGTACAGAACATGGAGCTCGTACCGGAGATCGCGATATTTGGTCCGTTTCTCCTCCTCTTTCAAGGTGATGTTTTTCTCCGCAGGTGCCGAGAACTCGATGGCGTACATCATTTTGAGTTGATGGTCGAGGAGGACTATGTCAGGCTTGTTGGCTTGGATTAGCCTGACCGTCGGGAACGAGTAGTTTCAGTAAATCCGGCATTTCTCGTTCTCGACAACGGACTCAATAGCTCCGGGGAGATAAGGCAGCACTGGTGTCTGGTCTACTCCGTACGAGTGCCTTAGACTGTAGCATAGCACTCGTAACACCGCGTTATGTCGGTGGATGTAGGCCGAAATCGCGTATACGGGGCATGCAGATAGTAAATTCATGAGCGATTCCGACGCCTGACGGCAGGTCCTGCAGTTGATGGCAGGAACCTCTACATGCCTCACGCGGCTATGGTAGACCAAGGTGTTGATAACACCATCTTGGCAGGCCATAATGAATCCCTCGGTCTCCGACTTAAGTCCGGCTGACCTTAGAAAGGCGAATGTAAGCCTGGTCGATAAACCCAGTATTTCTATGTTCTTATAGAAGACACCATGCTGGGGTTTACGACGTGCTGCCGAAACAGATTTTGCTGTTCGGTAGCTCTAATTCGGGTTTTCAGGCGATTTGACTGAAGTTCAGTGACTGACTCTACATCAGCACCTCGTCGGCCACCTCGCCTGGTGTCGAATGCGAGACCGAGTTCATCTGTTGCTCTTTTTGCTGCCTTGAACAATCCTGTTCCCACTCCTACAATTTCGTGATGTTTTACAAACCACAAGAGGGGATCTCAGCTCCTGAGGATGTTACATGCCATACTCAGTACTACTCTGCCATGCGTATACTCCAGGCTCAAGAGTCCTCGGCCCCCCGTTGACGTGGGAGGTACACACGAGGAACGGACGATCTAGGATGAATACTTCTGTGAATATTCATCATCTTACGGGTATCTCTGTCTAATTGACGCAGCTCATCTATCGTCCACTTTACTACTCCGAAGGAGTAGAGCAGAACGGGAACGGCAAGCGTATTAGTTGCAGACACCTTGTTCTTCTCCGAAAGTTCGGAAGACCAAATCTTTCGGAGGCGGTGTCTGTACTTGCCACGGAGAGAATCCTTTATTTGTGTTACATCCTGGATGTGCCTTTGTTGCACACCCAGATATGTATAGGTCTCTCCGGCATTCAGATGGATTTTCGCAAAATAAAAAAAAATGTAAGCGCAATAAACTATGGATAGCCAGGATATTATAAATGGTGACATTTTTCTCAGGAACTTAATAAAATATATAAATTACATGGAGATAACAAGATCCTTTTAAGATATGACATAAAATAAAACAGGTAAAAAAAATTACAAGTCTAAATGTCTGAATTAAAATAACAAATCAAAAACGACATGGCATGGTTTTCAAAAAATTCTGATGGCAATAATTTCAACAACTTGCATAGATACGTATTTAAAACTTGCATAGATAAATTTTTTATTAATTCTGTAAACATTCTAACTGATAATATGTCTTCTTTCTTGAACGATACTAAATAAGTTATTAAAAAGAACACTATTTTCTTGTAACCGTTCACTACAAATAATTCAAATGAAATGCTTAATATTATAAAATCTATTTCAACAAAAAGATTCATCTGGTGAAGATGAAAAACCCTGTTAACTGTCAAAGTAGCCGAATATATTGTTGAATCGATGAGTTATCTTGTAAATTTATCTTTTATAGGGGGTGTTTTCCCTTTGTTCAAAAAAAAACTTTTACTTGTTTTTTCTAAAACCTTTGAAGATCTTACTACGATAGATTATATGATTTTATCATTAAACAAAATCTAGTAACATTATCATTTGGCTTTCAGAAAGGCTTGCCAACCAAACAAATATGCTGTACTGTCGCTTTACAATTATATTTTAAATAATTTTGAAAACAAAACGAAAATGGTTTGTTTATTACTCCTAAATTAACTTGACAATTTTGGAATTCTTGGTCTAACTCTTGGATTGAATCTTACTTAAAGAGGAGAACGCAATCCGTTGTTATAGAGATTCTAGTAAAATATTTACTTCTAGCCTTCTTAACGATTCTATTGGCGTACCTCAGGAAAGTATTCTGGGGCCTTTCTTGTTTGTTCTTTATATAAACAATATCGCGCTTTACATGGAAAATGCCTTCATGTCGCCTTTTGCCGATGATTCCATCATTGCGGTTGATTCAATCCAATATAAATGAACTTAGCTTTACAGCTAATACTGCCATTAGCTCTATGAAAATTACTGTGCGAGAACTGATTTAACCTTTAATAATGTAAAACCGACTTGTTTTTTCCACCAGAGAACTAAATTACGGCCTGTTATTTAAAGTTGATAGTTGCTCCATGAAACAAAATAATAGTGTCAAGTTTCTTGGGGTTTAATGGATTCTTTTTTAAACTGGGGGGACTCATATCGGCGTAGTTACTAATAATAAATTATCTACTGACTGCTTTATTATCTGGCAATTGCGTTCTTTTGTAAACGTACATGTTTTAAAAATGTATTGTTTTGTATTTGTTTAGTCGCGTTTAAATTATTGTTTGTTGGGGCAACTGTTCTCGATTCAGCGAAGCGTTTACGCTTCAACAAAAAAATTATACGTACAATGTCCTTTAAACCATGTGATCATTTGTGCAGATTCCTTTTCTGGGAAGAAAACTATGAATTTTAAATGCTTTATTATTATGTATTCTAAATTGACTGTGTCATACATAAAAGAAAATTCTGATTAATTCAGGAACAAAACTGATATTTGCATTAACAGTGGCCATATCTTGCGACCAACTTACAATTTGAATATACCACTTCATACCCTATTTATTGTTGCAAAGGGTCCTTAATAAATGTCCATAGCATTATTTAACAAATTCGCTACCCAAAGTAGGAAAATTAATGTTATTAATATTTTTTAAAAGAAAAGTTAAATTACTTTTACTTAAATATTCTCTCATATCGGGGCTAGGTTCGATCACCCACTGAAAAACTGGGATTTTTTCGGTAGCAGAAATTAATCTCAGCATACTTGATTATTGCGCTTGTGTCCGTGTTTCCAAACATGTAGCCTCTCCCATTCAATATAACTTTAGGGATACAGGAGTTGTATTGCTTGTGGTGTTACTGTTTTATGTCAATGCTTCTAGTAATAAATTCTAAAAGATGACATATCGAATACATCAGCCAAAACAGTGCCTTTCTGACATAGATTTAGGAAACTCGAAATAGCCCAATAAGTATTTTACAAGATGCTACAAATATTTCGTATAGATGTTTTCACTAACAGTGAACGCCAGCATGTGAACCTAATAGCATCTTCATGTGAGAGGATTGTATGTGTCAAGAGATGGCAATCTTACATGTCGCTGATTATATACGTTCCCTAAAATGTATAAGTAGTGTAAATTTATTTTACTTTTAGTAAATCATTTTTATGTATATGACTTCTCATCAAATATTATCTGAAAATTTTTGTTTTTTACTTAAGAGTTCGAGATTAACCATTTAATTATGTATTAAAAATGGTCAATATGTGGACTGATCTATTGATAAGTACAGAAATCAATATGTTATATTAATTTGTTTAATATTTTGAAGTTTTGGTCACCCAATTCTCTGAAGGACTACTATGTATGTAAACATCTTCGGCAGAAACCAGTAAATTTGTACTATATGATGTAGATAATAAGAATTTACATTTCCGTAACAAAACGAAAAATACGACTTAATTTTTTTTGTTTATTGGACTTTTATATTGCGATGGCAGATAAACTTCTATTTATTCGAAATTTTTTGTTTTTTGCTTAAGAGTTCGAGAATAACCATTTAATTATGTATTAAAAATGGTCAATATGTGGACTGATCTATTGATAAGTAAAGAAATCAATATGTTATATTAATTTGTTTAATATTTTGCAGTTTTGGTCATCTAATTCTCTGAAGGCCTACTTCGTATATAAACATCCTCGCCAGAAACCAGTAAATTTGTACTATATGATGTAGATAACAAGAATTTACATTTCTGTAACACAACGAGACTTACGATTTAATTTTTGTTGTTAATTGGACTTTCATATTGCGATGGCTGATAAAGTTCTATTTATATGTTTTATAGCGGCACGCTGTCTATTTTTAATTAGTCAATATGATTCTGTTTACTTTATTTTACAGTTGATAATGAATGCGATAATTTTTGCTTCTTAAATGTACTGATTAAGGCTTATCTTAATTTGCAATAAAAACGTGTATATTCTCACGTACCTGTGTAAGAATATACGTTAGGAAGAAAATGACCACCAACACTTTTTATTATATTAGGTTTGTTCCAACAGCAGACTCGGACTAGTTTGAAACTATCAGAAATATTCGTTCAGTTAAGTATTAATGTAAATACAGTGAGTTTTATGTATATGAGGCAGCTGTGTGAATATTTCTGATGGTTTCAAACTGGTCCGAAGCTGCTGTTGGAATAAACCTAATATATAACATGTTCGGGGAAACAGTAAACTAAGGTTGTAAATATTTTTAATCTCTCGTTCGAAAGGCATTGTGGGTAAGTCGTACTCACTCCAAAAAAAAGTGGATTTTCGATATATCTTCACGTTTTAAGTACTTAAGTTCAAAGTTCAGGGGTGGGCCCTTCAGTCGAATTTTTTTAGAAGAGAGCAACCAGTTTTTAGTCCGTCTTCATTTTGGGTAGGTAATGTAGGCAGTTCATGCGGGGGGGTTCATTGCGCCTCAAGTGAAACCGAAAATGTATTTTGAGTTATTAAAAAAATCGAGTCCAAAGAGTTGGTTACAAACAAACAAACAAACAAGCAAACAAGCAAGCAAGCATGCAAGCAAACATACAGGTGAAGCTAATAAAAGCGTGTTAAAAATAGCTTGAAAATGCGCAATATTTCTAGGGTATTTGAAGATACGGAGAAACTTTTTAGATACAAATTAATGACAAAGTAAAGATCTTTAATGCCGTCCAATTTAAATATACACGAAATACCAAATATCTGAATTTAGAAATAATGATGACCTACCTTTTTTGGACATTTAAATTTAAGAAATATGTAACACATATGAATCCAGAGTTTAAAGAAAACAGACTCATACCAATGTCTTTGTAGAAAATGTTGATTTAGAAAATTACCTACTCCGTCATGTTGTACCAAATATCCTGCCTAATATTAGGAACAACTTCAAGTAGTGGGGATAAATCTTCAGCTAAATATTTCCTATGACTTGCAGCAGTAAGACGATCAGGAACATTGTGTCAAGTATTCTGCACCAGAAGTTTACTGACCATCCTCTTTGGAAACCTCTTTGACCTTATTAATGCGTATTCTCGTCACACCAGAAATACAGATTGTGCAAATTAATAACACTTTCTTGGATAAAGCTTGATTCGTCGCTTCAAATGATATTGCTTATAAAGTTTGGATTACGATTCACGTTCTCCAACAATCATCTACAAAAATCTAGCTGAAGCTGGTCTTTTTGCGGACTAAATTGATTTTGTCCATTTCTCATTAAAATTCTATGCATCGAGTTGTCAGGTAAATCTGATTGGCTACAATTTTTCTGGTGTTCAAGTACTTAAAAAACGGTATTTATAAAATTCCATATGAATGTGGCAAATATTATATCGGTGAATCATCTAGACCTTGCAATGTGGAGTTCATTGAACACATGAATTGCTAAGAAAGGCGAATTTGAAAAGTCAGAGGTTAATGAACATGCGTGGAATAACAACCATATTTTTAAATGGGATTTTGCGAAAGTTTTGGAAAAAGAAAGTATTTACACAAGAAGGAAACTTATAGGATTCTCTATGATTTTATTAAACGTTAATAAATGTGTATCTGTTGGGCAAATAAGGCTTTTTTTTCGGATTATCCGATGCCGGACAGTCCTCCCGTAGCCTCCGACGCCTCACGGGAGACGCGCCGGCGCATTAACTACAGCCACTCCCCACATCCCGCAGGGTTAGTGACTGTAGATACTAGAATCCTGTGCTCTAAGCAGACGGAGAGAACCCAGAATGACCACCTTCTGAATTTGGCCAGCCAGCCACTCGGCAGGCCGGTATGATCTTCAGTTTCGAGAGCAGCGTAGGCTTTATCCCTCCTAGTACACCGAATATAAGGACGACTATTTTTACCGAGTAGCCTGGGTACAGCACTTGAAGCTCGTACCGGAGATCGCGATATTTGGTCCGTTTCTCCTCCTCCTTCAAAGTGATGTTTTTCTCCGCAGGTGCCGAGAACTGAATGACATACTTCACCTTGAGTTGATGGCCGAGGAGAATTATGTCAGGTTTGTTGGCTTGGATTAGCCTGACAGTCGGGAACGAGTAGTTCCAGTAAATCCGGCATTTTTCGTTCCCGACAACGGACTCAATATCTCCGGGGACGTAACGAAGCACTGGTGTCTGATCTACCCCGTACGAATGGCTTAGATGATAGTGTAGCACTCGTAAAGCCGCGTTATGTCGGTGAATATAGGCCAAAATCGCGTATACAGGGTATGCAGATAGTATGTGCATGAGAGATTCCGGCGCCTGACGGCAGGTCCTGCAGTTGATGTCAGGAACCTCCACACGACACACGCAGCTACGGTAGGCCAATGTGTTGATAACACCATCTTGGCACGCCATTATGAATCCCTCGGTTTCCGACTTAAGCCCGGTTGACCTTAGAAAGGCGAATGTCAGCCTGGTCGATAAACCCAGTGCTTCTATGTTCTTATAGAAGGCACCATGCTGGGGTTTATCGACGTGCTGCCGAAACAGATTTTCCTGTTCAGCAGCTCTGACTCGGGTTTTCAGACGATTTGGCTGAAGTTTAGTGACTGACATCAGCACCTCGCCAGCCTCCTCGCCTGATGTCAAAAGCGAGACCGAGTTCATCTGCGATTCTTTTTGCTGCCTTGAACAATCCTGCTCCCACTCCTACAGTTTCGTGGTGTTTTACCAACCGCAAGAGGGGATATGAGCTCCTGAGGATGTTACATGCCATACCCAGTACTACTCTGCCATGCGTACACTCCAGGCTCAAGAGTCTTCGCCCCCCCCCCCCCCGTTGACGTGGGAGGTACACACGAGAAACGGACGATCTAGGATGAATACTTCTGTGAATATTCATCATCTTGCGGGTATCTCTATCTAATTGCAGCTCATCTACCGTCCACTTTACTACTCCAAAGGAATAGAGCAGAACTGAAACGGCAAGCATATTAGTTGCAGACACCTTGTTCTTCCCCAAAAGTTCGGAAGACCAAATTTTTCGGAGACGATGTCTGTAGATGCCACGGAGAGAATCCTTTATTTGTGTTACATCCTGGATGTGCCTTTGTTGCACACCAAGATATGTATAGGTCTCTCCGTCATCCAGATGTCTTAGGATGCTTCTGTCTGCGAGCTGCGCATCTTCATGGAATTCCCCTCATCGTCCTCTCTTGAGGTGGACGACTGCACATTTGTCCAACCCGAACTTCATACCAATTGCCCGCGTGTATTCTTCGACCATCCTAAGAGCGCTTTGTAGTTCGCGTTCTCCGGACGCATAAAGTTTAAGGTCATCAATATAAAATAGATGGGTGACCTTGCTGGGTGGTCCACATTGATATCCGCGGGTTTGGCGGAGCCCAACAGACAGCGGTAGCAGTGAGATGCAGAAGAGGAGAGGACTTAGGGAGTCAAACTGGAAAACTCCTCTCCTAAATGCCACCGTCTCTATCGTGACCCGTTGTGCACCTGATGTTATGGTGAAGCGAGTCTTCCGGAGTGGCAGCAGCTGTTCTATGTATCTCACTAGTGATGCTGGTACCGCAAGACATTTAAGCAAGTGCAACAATAGCTCGTGCGATGTCGTATCAAATGCCTTGCGGTAATCAATCCAGGCCATCGATAGATTCCGCTTGTATTGCACATAATCCTGTGCAATACAGCGGTCTATCAGCAGGCTGTCCTTGCAACCTGCCATGCCCTTCTTGGCACCACGCTGTTCGAGTATCTGCTGAAAGACCGGATCAACAGACCTCAATGTCCTAGCATACAAGATATGAGTAAATATGTTGTAGCAGGAATTGAGGCAAGTGATCGGCCTATAATTCCTCAGGTCGGACAGATCCCCCCTTTTCGGGATGAGCACAGTACGTCCCCCGATGAACCAGTCCGGAATCTGCTGCCCCTCGTTCGACCATGAATTGAAAACTCGCGCCAGACTGCGGTAAGTGGAAGGAAATTCCTTCCACCACCAGTTGTTAATGCCGTCTGGGCCAGGGGCAGCGAAGTTCTTAATACCAACAAGTGCTTGTTGGACTTCCTCCGTACTGATTGCCGGGCACACTTCTTCTGGCTCTTCAAGATGTCTGTGGCACAGAGCCTCAAAGTGTGCAATTGCTGGAGTGTCGCTGTTGAATGGACGCGTCGTTTCGTAGATTCCCTTCCAGAAGGTTTCGACATCTTCTACAGTCGACGGATTCTCTACAATACGCTGTGGCTCTTGAAAGAGCATAGGTACTATTATTATTATTATTATTATTATTATTATCGAATTAATTATTCTGTATATATTTGTAGTAATTAACTGATAATCTGTAGAGACGAGGTAAGTAGAAATAATATGATTATAACATAATATTTTACGTGTCTATGAAAATATATAAACAGAAAACTTTCAGTTTGACATTGATGCAGAAATTAAATACGTACCGAAACAAGTTTTTTTATTAGTTTTAATAACGGAATCAGAGTGTATTCTGCACCGTCAACTTTATTATCTGACCTAAGGTATTTTACATTTAATAACTTCATTTTCAAGTTACTACTTGTTTAGGTGTGAGAAATTTTTTTAGATAGGCAAAAACATTTTTCAAAAAACCAACCTCTATGACTAATTTTTGGGGCGCAGAGGTTCATTTAACAAATTTTTTGAATAACTTGTAGGACAGTGGCTTAGCCCCAAAGAAAGGCTAGAGAAGACTAACAACAGTTTGATAAAGCCACGTAGTGCACTTGACAAATTTACAATTTTATTGGAAACATTTTTTGATTTTATATTAACACTGCACAATGCTTATGATTTTAAAAAATAATTGTATCAATCCTGTTTGCATAACAACATATACACATTTATTTCTGTGTAGCAAAAGACATAAATAAATTAATAAATATAAGTTTTATCCTGATGAATTGATTCTAAGAAATTAAATTCGTACTTAATGAGCGTAAGAAATGCCAAATGAAATAATTAATATTTGTTATTAATTGCACATATTTTTTTATTGTACAATTAATACGAGAACACTACAGTTTGAGTATAGATCAAGTTGGTTCACGGCGTACAGGTTTCGACTCATGCTGTACTTCTTATTTCATCCAACTGGTTTGTTTTTTTTTAATCCCACGTCCAATTCGCGACAGCAAACACATGGCACAATTATTAACCATATTGTCACAAAACTATTAATTTCAGTAGTTTCTTCTAACTTTTTGATTTATACCTTCTTACAAATGTGACGACAAGTGGTAAGATTACCCCTATTTGATTTTTGTTGCATTTAAAGTCTTTTTACGTAGGCGACCCTATTTTCTGACCTTTCTGATACGTTTTGTGTTTGTTAATTTCAATCAATCCCGTTTCTCGCGAAATCACGACTGTTTATACGCATACGTGGTGAAATGATTAATTATGTACGAACATGCTTTTAAAAATGGCACATACTTAGCAGAATATTTGGCTATCTCAAATTATAAACCTAGTTCTAGAAAGAAACACTATTTGTTTGAACAAATATACAATAACTAGCTAGGAAATATTTGTTTAAAATTTATTTAAATATTTGTAGGTTCTTGATTTAGCTACAATATATACAAACGTAAAAATATGTGTATTTTGTCTCTTGTAGTATTTGCAAAGTGGCGCCGTTTGTCAAGGTCGTAACCTTATTATTAATTTATTATGGATTCATGAGTATTCAGGTCTTGTCTATAATTATTTATTTGTGGCGTCTCATAATATTGTCTGCACTTTCTTTTGGTATTAAGTCACTGCCCTGCAAATTATTCGAAAAAATTGTTAAATGAAACACTACGCCAGTAGCAAGGAGGATCTCAAAATCATAAGAAGTCTCTATGTGATAGTAAAGTACAAACGGGATAATGGTAACTCCATCTGAGATCTTCCTTGTTGATGTTGCGTGTACCGCTTCACACTGACGAAGACAGCAACCAGAAACCGGTCTGCGAATAGTACACGCCATGGCCTCAAGATTATTTGGGTATGATACAAATTTAAATCATCGAGAAGTGTGTGAGGCAGCTCTATTTAATCTTCAATTAAATAAGTGAGAGGAATACAACTTTTGTATCTTTTATGTAGGTATTACCTTGAGTATTTACTATCATTTGTAAAAAAAATAAATAAATCTGTTGTGTAATGTAACTGAAAAACCAACTTTATGCCCAGTTCTAATTATCACCCTGTAGCTACCTCAACACCTCTGAAGCGTAATCGAATTGGAAGAGTATAAACAGAATAAATAAAATTTACTTGCATGCTGACGTTACTAATGAACACATTAAACAGTGTGATATTCATTTAATTATCTAATTGCAAGTCGTAAAATATTAATGCATATTAATTAGTGAGGTTCTAGCCTCTAAATAAATTTATTAAATGGTGATGGATGAAACTTGTTAGGAAGAGTGGAAGATATGAAAGGTTTTGGTACCAGGCATCGACACTAAATATAAATATCGATGAATATTATTATCGAATTAACGATACTAATATGGAGATATAGTTACCTCAATACTTAAAAAAGTTTGGTACCTATATTGAAAATGATATCGATATTTTTCGATGTAACGATTCCTTGCCCACTGCTAGTCATAACACGTGCATCTAGTTCTAAGTAATGATTTTTTTCTTCAAACGTCACAAAAGTCATCATTTTTAATGGTAAAATCTGACACAAAAATTGATGTTTTTGTTACTAATATAAAAATGTCAACACTTTTAATCCTAGGATTAAAAGTATTTTTAATCCTAGTATTAAAAGTATATTTAGGTAAAAATTAAGCATTTTCTATTAATTCAGTTTATTTAAATTAAAATATGAAATTCTTACAATCCTAAATTATTAAACAATGAAATGAAATACAAAACTTATTGATTAGGCTAGATATATAAATTCATTCAATTATTATTATTTATTGATAGTAATATTGAAAGTACAGTTTGAGCAAGTTGAATAAAAATTAAACAAACCAGAAGAATCGACACTGTTAGCATTTTTAACGGTGGTGGTAGCAATATCTGAAACTGTTACACTCTTAGTGGTATCGTGGGAACACGTTTCTTGATTAATTTTTCCTTGATTTTCTACATTATTGCAAGCAGCTGTATTATCGAGATTAAAGGGATTGATACTATTACACGTACTAGGCTCATTGATGCTAGTACTAGGTTCATCGAGTCGAAATATTTTTCTTGCGGTCTTTTTTATTTTCTATTGATTCTTCTATATACCCCTCTGCAACAGTGTTCGACCTCCAACCCCCATGTCTTTTAAGACAAGTGACATCACCACCAGAATCTACAAGGAAAGTGGCAGAAGTTCGACGTATGCAGTGTCCAGTATATTCATTTGCATTTGGTAAATTTAAATATTTTGCCACTTCTATTGCAATACTACTAATTTTATGAATACCGACTACTGACCGTTGACATCTTCCATTTTGATACTTTATAAAAACCCGACTTACTTCAAAACCTTTTGGCCGAAGAGAAGCGTATTTTCTGTAAATACTCAAATATTTTTCTCCAAGAACTGTAAATAACCGACCCTTACCGGTCTTAGTATGAGGAACTTTTATCAGTAAAGCAGACTTAAAATTTTTTATAATAATGGACTATAATAAATCACAATTTATTTGCTTAAATAGAATGTTTGTTTATATTTATTGGCATCCCTAGCAACCACACAATATCCATAGCAATCACATAGTGTTTATCACAATCAACACGATGAAACTGTTATAAGTCGTATAATCGAAAATAATTATGTATGTACTTAATTTCGAATTTTTTTTTTGCGTTTGAAGAAAAAATAACATGTTTCATTCGGATTTAAAGTGTTTTTTGTTTGACTCGCAATTTTTGCGTTCGCTCGGCTACGCTGCGCTTCGCCTCGCAAATACAAACATAATTGCTCGTCAAACAAAGTGTCACTTTTAATCCTAATAAAACAATATACTATTACATCAGGACTTTAGAAAATCTGGCAAAAAAATCTCATAACAAGTAATAACTAAGTGATCATTTTAGTTCTTCATATTGAATCCGAGTTAAATTTTAAGCGTGCTTTAGTTTTGTTGCTTTGTTTGTCTTACAAACTGCATTGGTAATGCTTCGAGTTCGAAGATGTGAGAATTTTCACCATTTATTTAACGTCGGCCTATTTCCGCTACAAGGCCAATCACTGACATCAGGGAATGAGCTACTCCTAACCTGGAAATTTTGCCGAACCTCTTCTTTGTCGAAAAATAGAAATCTTTTACTTGTCTAACATCTTATAGGCAAGGGACCGTCTGGTTTACATTCCTTCCGAAGGATGGTATATCCAGTACACAATTCTTGCCTAAGATTGCACAATGTCTGAATTTTAGCTGATATACAAGCCGCTAGAAGACCGGGGCGAGACCGCTGTTCCGCTGGTCTGGTTGTTACCCACCCAAATACTAGCCGCAGTGCCCGCAGTACCCATTGCTTTACTTTCGCTGTCGAGTTCGACACGTGTAAAGTCGATGCTACGCTCGCCCACTGTGCCAAGAATGGGCCCAGTGGATCTGAATTGGATAGTGCTTAGTGATGAATTCTGATTCTGCTCGTGGGCTCACAAAGAACGCGAAAGAGTTCGCCAAATCGCCACTAACGTGGAGAATGATAATATTTTCAGGAGTTATTATATTGGAGTGGAATAGCATATGGAAGCAGGTTCTCCTCTATTTTTTCTAAAAAGAAATATGAATGCAAAAGAGACATTAGCATGGTGTTAAAACCGGAAAATTATATTGTCTAGCAGGATAATGTCTGACTCCATTTTGCTGTCATAATCAGGACGTTTCTACAAGATGTGAACGTTCTTCCATAGCACAAAAAATCACCTCACCTTTCTCCAATCAAACATATATGGGATGTGGTAGGCAGACAGTTAAGTCGATACCGCAGTCCCATCAATGGATTTTCAGCGCTTACAACAAAATGTTTAGATAGCTTGGGATATGATTACATTAACTTCTCTACATAACTCTCCAAGCGGGAAATTTAAAAAATCCTAAATTTCAAAATATCTTCACGTATTAGAGCCACCATAACTGTTTACTACTATTTCAAATTGGCGTCTGTTATATATTTGTGTATGAGATTAAAGTTTTGTGGGAGGTATATTTCAAGAATGAAAGTCCTGCGGTTTTTTGTTAAATTCTTCTGTCTCTAACTTAAATTTGAATAATTCTTTAGCCATTTTGATCCAGCGTATGCCGAGTAATCAGTTATCACTAGAAATGTGATTTATATGCACTATAAAGATGTCAAAAATATTATAAATAAATCTTAGGTGATAAAAGTAAAAAAAAATTATTCTAAAAAAAATATTTGAAATCACGACTTCTATAATTAAACATAACATTTTATGCACTAATTACTAAAGCTGCAAATCGTTTCTGTGTATCATGGTCGTAGAGTACAGATGTACTTACTGTCGCCGGCATTCACCTTGACCGCGAAACTCTTTCTCCAGTCCAGTCTATTATTAGCTTTCGAGTTGTGTACACGTTAAGTCACTTGGGCGTATTACATATTGTTTTTGTTTTTGTTTTACTTGTTGTACTGTATTGTTGATATTAATTTAATAATAAAGCATGGCAGACGTACACAGGGATAGAAAACGGCCATTTGCTGACAGAGTGAATAAATTCATAGGTGAATTCCCGGACTTGTTCTATTATGGTGCTAAAATAATTTGTAAAGTGTGCGAGAAAGATTTGATGTGCTGGGAAAAGCGTGATTGTGGACTTCACGTAAATAGTGTACACCATAAAAATAAAAAAAATGGCGTGCCTTCGACAACATAGTTTATGTTTGATTTACTATTAATGCTGATTGCCTGTGATATTCCGCTGCATATACTCGATAAACAACTATTTCGAGAGTTCTGGAATAAATACAATGCCCAGGTGAAGTTACCAAGTCGCACAACAATATGTAACTATCTACCAACTGTACACGTAGACATGGTAAATAAGATGAAATGTGAATTAAAAAATATACGGCTATGGTTATCTGTTGATGAGATAACAGATTGTAAAACGGAATCTATTTTAAATGTTATAGTACAAGTACTGGACCCTCTTAAACCGACAGTTCCACTGTTACTGGCTAGCAAAAGACTAAGTCAGTGTATTAGCGAAACAATTACCAGGGTGGTGCTGGAGACGTTAGAAAAATTTTAACTGTCAAAAAGTCAAGTGTTGATGTTTGTGACTGATGGCACCGTGACAATGCGTTCGGTAGGCCGTTCTCTGTAAGAACAAGGTTGTATGTTTATACATGTTACGTGTAAAGTGCATGCTTTACATCTTGTGGCAGAAACTATTCGAAAAGGTTTTTCAGAGGTGGATGCATTAATAGCAAGTACAAAAAAAAGTGTTTCTTAAATCTCCTAAATGTCCCCGTGCATTTCATAGCAAGTGTCCTGGTATTCCTGAACCACCACAGCCGATTCTTACACGTTGGGGAACATGGTTGCGGGCAGCTTTTTATTATGCTGAATGTTTCCAACAAATGAAAGCTGTGATACTACAATTCAATCCAGATGAGGCTGCAGCTATTAAGGAAAGCTAGACAAAATTCGAAGATATCTCCGTTGAAACAGCTTAAAAAAATATTGCGAAGAACTTTACATGAAAGCAGAAAACAATTAGAAAACAGTGCGTTGTCGTTAGCGGAGTCACTGCAAATAGTGGACGAAGTAAATCTACTGCTGCACGCTATACGTGACGCAACAAATGAGCTCGTTAAAGAGAAGTTCGCAAGTGTGTTAAATCAGGACACCGGTTTACCAAATTAAGACAAATATATGATGGTGCAGCCCCAGATCCGTTAAGTGCGTTCAAAGACTATTTTACGTATGTGTGTATTACATTAGTAGATGTCGAACGGTTGTTTTCAAAATATAAGAATATATTTTCACCAAAGCTAACATCACTCATGGAGACAACCATAGAAACATACCTGATGCTGCAAAATGGCTACATATCTTCTCCAGTTTGTGATAAGCAAGCTAGTTCATCAAACTAGTTAAGAGGGTAAGTTTTACATACATTGTTATAAATTGTAACACTTTATTGTTTCTCGTATTAGTTAATTTCGCGTACGCCACTGTCCCACGGAACATTTTTCACAGCCCCTACTCACAGAGTATGTAGTCTGTGGCCCTACTATTTACCTTCCATTTTATGACTTTGCTATCTATCATGCTATTCTTATTATCCCATTATTTAATTAAACAAACAAACTCTAACAGCCGAGTTTTTGTATAATAATTAGAAGTGAAATTTGTTTGCATTCATCATTTATACGATATTATAGTTATTTTTATTAATTTTATTAAAGTTGATATATGCCTAGAAATTTAAAAGCGGTTGTAAGTTGAAGACTTGACAGGATCCCAATTAGGAATTACCTTTTTAAAGTAGTCTCCAAATTTTCACTTTATAATAAATAACATTAAATTGCCACATTTTAGTGCTTTCGTGTCTTATGATTATGATACTTATTATAATTAAATATGGGCGTAAGAGATGTCCTTGGCATAAATAAAATCAAGTATACAAATTTTGATGTACGAGGAAATTTAACCTTTGTAAATTGCAATAATATTTGAATAAATATTTACCTTGTAAAAAAATTGTAAATTAAATTAAATTATATTTTTTCGTACAAAAGTATGATTTAGTTTTGATAGTTTTTGAAGTTCTAGTTTTGGAATTTCTTTCGATATATGTATATGAACAACATTCACATTTAATTTGTAGTACCTGTTGTATACAAGGTGGAGAAAAATAACTGAATAGATAATGACACACTCAATGACTTCAGAATTAACTAGACAAGTCAGTAAATCCTTAATCGGTATAAAGGAATTGTTTAGCTCTGCTGCAACTTGAGACATCCTACTATTAGAAAAGGAAAATGAGCCTGACAGAGTATCCAACAGAAAAGTCGAATATTAATTTCATTATATCAAAGCAAAATATTTTTTACTCTTAAAATAATATTTGGACTTTGAGCATGGGAATATTTTTATTTCAAATTATTCATCTCGTTCTTTTCGCGGTTGGTCCTCAGCAAAAGTTAGATTTTTTTTCTTTTGGTGATATTCTTTTTCTAAAAAAGACAATTTATACTGTTTTAAGGAACTGTTGCTCTTTGCTGAAAGAGCCCAGGACATCTGTTCATCAGATACAACGGTTAAAGTGGACAATGTGGACATGAGTGATGGATACCTGGTTCTGAAAATAAATTAAATGGGTTTAGAGTATCGATGTAAACAAAAATTAAGTGTACTGTTTTAAACAAATGAAAAAAATAAAAATATTGACATTTTTGACAGTAATACAATTGAAGGGGTGGATGGATAAAGGTGTTAACTGACACTGTTTCAAAAATTGGAATATCCTATTTGAAAATGTGTTATGATATAACAACTTATCACCAATGTTTCGTAACGTCTCTATGGCTAGATTCTTGAAATGCCGATTGGATACAAAACAACATAACTCCGTGTCTCTCGTGAATAAAAATTAATAAAAACTTTGTTCTGACAAATTAGCAACTTGTTAATTAACACCTTTGTCCATCGACCCCTTCAATTATTTCAATTTATTAATATAATTCATGTTGTTACAGCTAATAATGAATAGTAGTTGCAGACAGGCGTGGCTGACTGTGAATATTTGTTTGATTAAATTTTTCTCGAATACAACACAATTCACTTTTACATGGTGCTACTGAAATTAAATATACACACCATATCTTCTCATAATTTTTCTAAATAAAAAATAAATAAAATATTTGTATTCTCTTTCACACAGTCTTATTAAAAGTACCTTAATAACATGTTAAAGTAAAATTGATACATCACATATTCTACCTAAAGTTCGTTCAACCCTGTATATTATATACTGTACACATATACATACAATTCTGATATCTTGTGCAACATCATATTTTTGTGCTTAACCAAAAAATTTAGTAACATTTTGTTTTAAAACTAATAAAATAGTTTCTATAAAACATAACAGTTTACCAGCCTCTCGCAATCCCCTTTATGACTGATATGACTCAAGTATTCTATCATGCTATTTTACATGTGCTAAATTTGAAATAAAAATTTTAAGCCTAACAGAAGTATTATGTTTACAAAAACCATAGACAAACGCAATAACATTTATTTTTTCTTATTAAGAGTCTTATATACCCTATTAAATCATAATTCTGAAATATCTCGTTTAAAACTTATCCGATTTGAGTGCGATTTTTACAAGATTTTTCAAAAATATGTATAAAATGTCGGAATGTAATTTTTTTTTTTAGTCGTCAAAAAATTTTTGCATGCATTTTAAATGTTTTGTATCCAAATTTTTTTAACATTCCGACATTAGTCACTGTTTGTAACGTTTATATTCATGTGACCCAACTCTTGGATTAGTTGAAAATAAATTTATTAGAAAACTAAAAACTGCATAACTATATTCCGATAATAGCTGCCATCTCGCATGATATTTCGGAAACACGGATGCACTTGCATACACTGGACTCGTTTGCGGGAGGGGGAATCGGGCTCTTAGGAACCACGTTGCGATTTGCGTAAACAACAGTGGCGTGTGTATTCTAGAGATATCTCAAATTTACTTATTTGTTATAAAGTGGGTACACTTGATTTCAATAAAAACTGGTACACTTTCTTTTAGCTATGTAAATCATTCGTTCTTTGATTGATATTAATAAACTTACAAATGTCACTTTGACGTTAATCAGTGGCGTCATTATTAAAAATGGTTCGACATCTAACAGATATTAAAAAATTTCGAATTGTTTCTAAAATTTTATTTGTTTATTGTATTTTTATGTTCAGTTTGCATTGTTTACATTTTTTTTAATCTCAAGTGGTATTTTTGTGTTCTTATTTTAAAAATAGAATTATCATTATTCAGTTAGTATTTTAATTACAACCATTAGTAGAATTATCCATAACAAATATTATTTTTTTAAACAATAATATGGCAGGCTTGAAAATGTTTTGAAAAAGTTATTTTCTAATTATTTTTTAAAATTCCATTTGAATAAAATAAAAGAGAAAGGTTTAATAAGTTTAAAAACACAAAGAAAACCGATCTCCTCTAAAAAACCCAGGTCCGGGGTAAATCACTTCTTCTCCACCCCCCTCTCGACATGCCTGGCCAACCCTATTTACAGAACAATGGGGAAAAATAAAAACATATCATAAGCGTAAATACCCTAGCAGAAAACCGAAAAATCGAACATTAGCCCAAAAGAGAAAATATAAAAAGTACTAGTGAAAATTTAATTTTTTTCGTAAATTAATAAAAGTAATAATTTTCTTTTATTTCCGGTAATTTCTGTAGAGAGACTAATATGAATGAAAGTTTTCCCATTTTGCCGTCTCTAAATATTGATATGGAGAATGAAAGGCTCAATGAAAGGTGAATATGATAATTTTTATTTTTGATTTATTTTAAGCGCAGTAACCTCATGTAGAGGGTGATCATTTTAAGTGCACCTTACTCGATTTTTCTGCTGTATTTTTAACCTAGGAAAAAACTTCAAAAATTATACTTATGTACTTTTTTCTAAGGAATCCAAAAATTAAAAACAATTGAATGTCAAATAAAAAAGAAAACGCCGAAAAACTGAAAAATAAAAAAATTACACCCCGCATTAATATGCGGAAATGGACATATGACATTCCGAATACTGATTAAATATGCGCGTCACATACATATCTTTTACTTCCGGTTTGACCGGAAATTGCCTTAATTTTTTTTATTCTAAATGATATATCCTGTATTTTCAGCTCAATTTAAAAAATTTCTTACTGAATTCAGCAATATATGTAACATCATCATAATCTTTCATATTTCATAAAAATATTGGAGTGTAAATTTAAAATAACACAAATATATTTTTCATATTATTTCATCGCCTTTTCATTCTGTGTTGAATAATATGACACACATTGATAGTTCCATTTTATAGGAAAATTTTTTAAAATAATACTATGCAATTAATAAGAAACGGTAAAATGGAAATTTTTTTGTAGATTAACGATTTAATTGTTTTGTTGTTTAGTTCTTTAGCTATTTTTAAACAAAGTAAATAAAATATTTTCGGTTTTTTTTTATTGTTTTTACATATTAATTGCAGGACAAGGACGCATCAAGGGTAAGGTTAGCTACTGCTTAGCTTATAAGCTTGACGCAATACAACTTTTTTCGTCGGCTTATGTCGTACGAAACCTCTAGTACTCCGCCTCTGATAATTCAACATCTCCCGATCTGAAATGTTCCACTATGCCGTTCTGTAACTAGAACATCGGCCACCTTCGACATTCGCCGCGAGAATTTCGGTTTGGCTGTATATATGCACCGTGGCCTGCGCGGGGTGTGGTAAAATCGAGACTATATTTCACTTGCATCTGATATAGACTCTTAACCGATATTTGATATCTTCATATTATGGCACGGCTTTCTGTATTTTTTTTCTTTTATAATGATTATAAAGAAAATTGTCCCATTCTAATATATTCTAATATATATTTTTTGAAATCAATAGGTAATTGTTTTTTGATTACGAATTATTTCAATATGCACTGTGTCCGAATTTGTGAACTGTGACTGGATGTAACTATGTTTAGTTACGTCTACTAAATGTTGTATTTATTTATTTATTTATTTATTTATTTATCTAGTTTAGTAAGTAGTTTATATTGACAATACCCATACATGTAAACATGTCCAGTAGGTAATAATAAACATTAACATTAACAGTAAGTCCCAAAAAAGAAAAAGGAAAATTGAAATCCAAAATAACTAATTTCATGTTTTTATTTATTTCATTGCCTTCTTATTTTTTATATCAAAAACAACCCACAAAATATAAATTGACTTTGGTTTTTATTTGCATCGCTTGCAATACGGTATTACAATAAATTTTTCTCAAAAACTTTTCATGCTATTTAAAAAAAAAATGAGTCAAACAACTTCCGTTCAGATATTTTTTGATATAGGCAATATTTACAGTTGCAGTCATGATTCGATTCTTTTTCCCTACGCTGCTGTACAAATATCGATATAATTTTTTTATAAAGAAAACATGTATGTAAAGTATTGAATTGAAAAATGTTATTGGCTGTTTATAGACAGTTTGTATATGCATTATAATATGTAATATATAACTTGTATTTTTTAGAGTGCCAACTGAGTGATAGTGGCAAGTGGGCGCATGTAAATTAGTTAAAGGAATGAAGCAGTGGTATCAGGTTGGACTGCAAATTGTGTCACAATTAGTTTCCGAACGATTAGGAATGTCTCTTTGTTTCTAACAGTACTGTTAAATGTATAGAATAAGTTTCTATGTATTCACTTTTATTTTACTATATTGTGTACAACACTGACGTAGTTTCCCACGGAACACCAAAACACTATATACTGCACTCGACGCGCGTTTCGCCAACCAAGTTGAACAGTTTTAATCATCTCCAGATGATGCCAACTTGGTTGGTGAAACGCGCGTCAAGTGCAGTATATGCTGTTTTGGTGTTTCGTGGAAAACTACGTCAGTGTTTTCACAAGCATTTGATGTGTGAAGTTAGAGTTGTCTAAAACGAACAAATCGTATTACCACAATATTCTTACGTTACTTAAAATTATTAAATAGAAGGAAAGTGGTCCTTGGTGTGTCCTAAAAAAATCCGCTCTCTAGATACAACCCTGAATAGTGTTTTCACAGTATTTTGGAAACCTGGAAAGTTAAGCGTTTCCTTGATTTGATCAAAGACGATTGGCAGAAGGAAAATTTTTTACATTTTAATCTTCGATCGGTCCCACATCCTCTGTAACGCTCATAATTTTGGAAATTATGAGCTCTCGCAAAAAAAATTATTTATTTGTTTTAAATTTGTAACAAATATTAACAGTCGGGACAACTTGCAGTCGTTGCAACTAAATCGACTTTGAGAACATTATTTAATTCATTAAATTAAAGGAAGTTGTTAACCAAACAATTGAAGAAATACCCGCTCATTACGTTAATTTTACGATGACCTTATTTTGTTTGTTTATTAAATAAGGACATAATTAAATAGAATAAAATATACCACTTTTTAACCTAAGCAAATGACCTAGGGATCGTCTTTATAAATTAATTTATACACGTAGTGACGAAATCGTGATACATTTTACAAAATCATATTTTTATTTAATATAAGATATAGGGCTGTCAAAAATGTTCCGTGGGACAATGGCGTACGCGAAATTAACTAATACGAGAAACAATAAACTGTTACTATTTATAACAATGCATGTAAAGCTTACCCTCTTAACTAGCTTGATGAACTAGCTTGCTTATCACAAACTGGAGAAGATGTGTAGCCATTTCGCAGCATCAGGTATGTTTCTATGGTTGTCTCCATGAGTGATGTTCGCTTTGGTGAAAATATATTCTTATATTTTGAAAACGATCGTTCGACATCTACTGATGTAATACACGCATACGTAAAATAGTCTTTCAACGCACTTAACGGATCTGGGGCTGCACCATCATATTTGTCTTAATTTGGTAAAACCGGTGTCCTTATTTAACACACTTGCGAACTTTTCTTTAATGCGCTCATTTGTTGCGTCACCTATAGCGTGTAGCAGTAGATTTACTTCGTCCACTATTTGCAGTGACTCCGCTAACGACAACACACTGTTTTCTAATTTTTTTATGCTTTCATGTAATGGTTTATAGTTCTTCGCAATATATTTTAAAGCTGTTTCAACGGAAATATCTTCGAATTTTGTCTGACTTTCCTTAATAGCTGCAGCCTCATCTGGATTGAATTGTAGTATCACAGCTTTTATTTGTTGGAAATATTCAGCATAATAAAAAGCTGCCTGCAACCATATAAGAATCGGCATTGATGGTTCAGGAATACCGGGGCACTTGCTATGAAATGCACGGAGACGTTTAGGAGATTTAAGAAACACATTTTTGTACTTGCTATTAATGCATCCACCTCTGGAAAACCTTTTCGAATAGTTTCTGCCACAAGATGTAAAGCATGCGCTTTACACGTAACATGTACAAAAACGTACAACCTTGTTTTTGCAAAGAACGGCCAACCGACCGCATTGTCACGGCGTTATCAGTCACAAACACCAACATTTGACTTTTTGACAGTTCAAATTTTTCTAACGTCGCCAGCACCACCCTGGTAATTGTTTCGCTAGTACACTGACTTAGTCTTTTGCTAGCTAGTGACAGTGGGACGGTCGGTTTACGAGGGTCCAGTACTCGTACTATAACATTTAAAATAGAATTTTTTTTACAATCTTGTCTCATCAGCAGATAACCACAGCCGTGTATTTTTTAATTCACATTTCATCTTATTTACCATGTCTACGTGTACAGTTGGTAGATAGTTACATAACGTTGTGCGACTTGATAGCTTCACCTGGGCATTGTATTTATTCCAGAACTCTCGAAATGGTTGTTTATCTAGTATGTGCAGCGGAATATCACAGGCAATCAGCATTAATAGTAAATCAAACATAAACTGTGTTGTCGAAGGCACACCATTTTTTTTATTTTTATGGTGTACACTATTTACGTGAAGTCCACAATCACGCTTATTCCAGCACATCTTTCTCGGACACTTTACAAATTACTTTAGCACCATCATAGAATAAATCCGGGAATTCACCTACGAATTTATTCACTTTGTCAGCAAATGGCCGTTTCTACCCCTGCGTACGTCTGCCATGCTTTATTATTAAATTAATATCAAGAATACAGTACAACAAGTGACTTAACGTGTACACAACTCGATAGCTAATAATAGACTGGACTGGAGAAAGAGTTTCGCGGTCAAGGTGAATGCCGGCGACAGTAAGTATATCTGTACTCTACGACCATGATACACAGAAACGATTTGCAGCTTTAATAAGATGACAGTGAAAAAAGACACCAATTTTTGATCACAATCTGTATATCATAAATATAGACAAACCAATAATTTTCGTAAAAAATTTGCATGGAACTTATATTGTATTACTGTCTCATGTCTTCACATCCCTAAAACCATTATAGTCCTCCGTTATTTTTTGCTTTAAACTTTCTGAAGATTTACATAATACTGGGTGTTAAAAAATATATATACACCGAAATCGTAGGCTGATCTCTGACTAAAATAAAAATAAATGGTCTTACGGGCATGGGCCCCGGTTAGAAGAATTATTCATGTGGAAGGGTAAGAAATTGTGAATTATTCCCAATAAGAAAATAAACAATTAGCAATTTTTTTAAGGCGTGGTATTTGAGCGAAAAAGAATGTATGATAAATAAATAAATAAATAAATAGACTTTATTGTTCAACAGCTTACACCAATTAAAGAACAATACAGTGCCCACGATAATCATGAGCATTGCTTTAAAACTTAATTATGATTTGAACATTAACAAAGATAAACAGTACACAAAAAGAAAAAAGAAAATAATATAATACTAAAGTATTAATTAAATTAGAAGAGCATTCAATTCCTTTTTAAAATTATCTTTCCTGCAACAAATTAATATCAATTTCCTTATTATAATTATTATAAAGATTTAACATCCTAAATAGAGGTGAATTTAAATGCACATTTGATCGGGGCATAGGGCAACAGAAAGTGTCACCTATTCTACTATTTACGGATTTTTGGAACTTTTAAAGCTATTATGCTCAACATTACATCATTAACAATATAACCAGTTACCAGTCCATGTAAATGTTGTAAGCAGATAATATTTCTACGACACTCTAAACTTTTAATATCATAGTGTGCAAATAAAAAAGTACGAGCAGTCTCCCTAAAAAATTTGCACTTTAAGTATCTACTTTGTATGGTTTCAAGGAAATAAATATATTTCTCGTATATTGGAGACCATATAAGGGCGGCATATTCAATTTTAGGACGTACGATTGATTGGTACAACATATCAAGAGACTTAGACGTATTAAATGATCTAGTACTGCGTATTATGAATCCTAGAAATTTCATAGCAGAACTACTAATATTATAGATATGATCATTAAACATCAATTTCGTATCAAATGTGACACCTAAGTCACTTATACTACTCTTACGACTTATAATATTACTATTAATTGCGTAATCATAGTTTAAAATATTTGCATTTTTTGTAAAAGACATAATAAAACATTTGTTGAAATTTAAAGTAAGCCCATTTATTTGACACCAATGATCAACTATATCGAGATCATGCTGCAATTTTAAACTATCCACATGAGACTCTATAGAAACAAAAAATTTCAAATCATCAGCATATAATAGGCATTCAGAATTGTTGATAACAGTTGTAATATCATTAAAATATATCAAAAACAACAATGGGCCCAAATTACTTCCTTGTGGTACACCTGAACAACTTTTGTAGCTGTATGATTTGAAATTGTTGATGACAACATATTGACTTCGATCACTCAAATAGTTCGCCAATAAGGCAATAAATTTTGATGTAAAGCCATAACACTCGAGCTTTGCTATTAAACGCATATGACAAATTTTGTCGAATGCCTTCATTATATCCGTATAAATCACATCTACCTGGTTTCTGTTATCAATATTATCAGCTAAATATTGTGTTATAACAGAAAAATTTGTCACAGTAGATTTAGAGGGCATAAAACCATGTTGATTATTTGAGATGCATTTTTTGTCATTTACAAAAATTGTTTTATAAAGAATATGTTCCAATGCTTTCATGGGTGTACATAATATAGAAATAGCCCTATAATTTTTAATATCTGATTTATTACCAGATTTGAGAATGGGACAGACTTTTGCTTCCTTCCATTTTTAAAGAATTTCACCTGAACTCAAACAGATATTATACAATATCCTTAATGGCTTTGCTAGATACTCAATACAGCCTCTCCAGATATATGCTGGAATACCATCAGCAGAATTTTTCCGTACCGATTCGATCGCATTTGTAACATCAGAATCTGAGAGCTCCATGAGGGATATTGTTGAATCATTAAGCTGAATGCTTTGATAGCTATCACAAAATTCTTGCGTAGGTACCTGATCTTTAGTATAAACCGATTCAAAATAGTTAGCGAAGGCATTCGATATATCTTGTCCTTTATCCAATATTTCACCATCTAAGTTCATCACAGATGGTATGCTAGAGTTTCCTTTTTTTTAATTTTACAAAATTCCAAAACTGTTTGGGATCCTGTATTATATTAGTTTCCGTTACTAAATATTCATCATAAGCCGCTTTTATGTCATTTTTTTACATTCCTTCTTAAGTCGTTATACTTTATTTTAAAATCTGCTTTTCCATATCTTTTATACATTTTCCTATAATGCTCCTTTTCCTTAAAACTTGATTACTTCTCTAGTATACCATACTGGATACTTATTACAGCATATACTCTTAGGCACACAAAGATCCAAAATTTGATAGAAAAGTTCATAGAATCTAAGCAGGTAATCATCAGAATTCAAGTACTGAACTAAAACTGACCAGTCAGTATCTCTAACCATTTCATATAATAGACGAAAATTTGCTTTCTTAAAATTATAATATTCCCTTTTTTCTAGAGAACAATCATTTTCTAACTTACTATTAATGCTTATTAATATTTGCAAGCTGGGGTGATGATGGTCCTCATCAATTAAGGAGTGTTCATCTTTCAAAACATTACAAGTTTCAAAATTACACAGAACTAGATCAAGAATCACGCTATTATAATTACGTACAAGATTCACTTGAGTTAAATTAAAGAATACCAAACTGTTATTAAATTCCACTATAGATGGATTTACAGAATTTAAATTATGTAAGTTAAAGTCACCCACTATAAGGACTTTTGAAGTGAACATCAAAGATAGGTTACCCAATGTATCAAATAACTCATTACATAGACTATTGCTTAACAATGGTGGTATATATAATACCATAACATAAATTATGTCTTGATATTTGTTTAGTTTCACACAAATAATTTCAATATTTTTATTTTGAACAGGAATTTCGATCTCAACTGATGAAATATTATTTTTTGCACCGATAAGAACTCCACCTCCAGATTTCTTTCCAGTGTAAACACGATCACGATCATATCTGAAGACGTTATAACTGTCACCAAACAATTCACTGCTGTAAACATCATCAGTTAACCATGTCTCTGTTAGCAGCACAATATCATAATCTGAATTAAGAATATTTAGGTAAAAGTCTCTCGTTTTCGTACTAAGGCCTCGAGAATTTTGGTAATACATACTCCAGCTATTGTGTACATTGCAATTCACGGATTGCTATTTATCATATTTCGTTTTTTTATTTTTCTTTAATTAGGTTAAGTCCACTTTTTTCATTTTGTACCTTACGATTTCTGTCACTGTGCAATCCTTTACACTATGTTTTTCAACATATCGGGGACAAGCCTGCTTATTTCTACATTCCTGAGCAAAATGTCCATAACCAGCACATATAAAGCATCGAATTAATTGGTTCTTTACCTCGAACACAATGTAACGCTCAAAACCTATGTATATTTTTGATTTATCCTTTAATTTATCACATGTTTGTTCCTGTGTTTCAATTAACACTATTGACCTCTCCTTTGTCAACTGTATTTAACACTTTCAATTTATCATTACTTTCAAACTGTTTATTTTGAGAAATAATTTTGTCTACAAGAATTGTTTTATCCGTACACTCATCCTTATCTACACCAGCTATCTTAAATAATTTCTTTCTAATTGCAGCTCTTATCTCATAACCATCACCTAACTTTGTTGTAGATTCTTGTATAACCTTTTTCATTGCCTTATTATTATTACAGCTTAGTAAAATACCATCATTTGAAGTATTATACATTTTATTAATGCCTACAGACAACTTAGCAAGATTTAAGGATTTTTTTAGATCTGCCTCAGTTATTTTGTTATCCTGTTGTTTTTTGGGTAACACAATGAGTTTTCTAATTTGGTCATATTTACCACTTTCGCATAGCTCCTTCCTGATAACTGACCCACAGGTTGTTTTTCCAAATTTATTATGCTATAGTTGTCTCTGCTCGTGTTCATATTCGTTGGCTGTGTTAGATGATGTATTTGTACTTTATAAATCTCTTTTGGTTCTTGAAATTATAGTACTTTCATTATGCATAATTTTTTCCTCAAGTGTTTTGATCTTTTCATACAGCAATTTAATTATTTCTTCCTTTTATTATTATTTCTTTTTTATCATTTAATTCTGCCAATAGATTAACTAATTTCCACTATATAATTTCAAATATCCTGTTCTCTGAGGCCATTAATATTTATTACATTAGGGTTTACAAAGTTTAGTTGCTTTAGATACTTTCAATGAGCTACCTTGATAACGATAAAAGCAGAAATACGTGTCGGTGGATGTTTGAAAGTTATTTAAAGTGGTTATTCCACTGCTGAGTACTTTCTTTTTATTTATTTTTGGTTTTACTGCACAGAATAGTTGAAATATTAAAATAATATTATCGAGTCAGTCACACTGAACATAATGTGCATATTAACTTTTTTGTAATCCAAATTTCAGCGTTTTGGCAAATAGTCGGGAAAATAATTGTTTAGAAAATATATGTTATACTACTTATCTGTGATAAGTTTTGTAAAAGTTAGTAAATAATAATTAGCAAAAATTTTCAGCGTTATTATTTCTCATTTCACTTTATATTTCAAACTTTTACCAAGAGGATACATAATCTGTTTTTAAAGTTATTCTGACCTACGGGGATTTTCACTATCTAATTTCAAATATCCTGTTCTCTGAGGCCATTAATATTTATTACATTAGGGTTTGCAAAGTTTAGTTGCTTTAGATACTTTCAATGAGCTACCTTGATAACGATAAAAGCAGAAACACGTGTCGGTGAATGTTTGAAAGTTTTTTAAAGTGATTGTTCTACTGGTGAGTACTTTTGTTTTATTTATTTTTGGTTTTACTGAACAGAATAGTTGAAATTAAAAATAACATTATTGAGTCAGTCACACTGAACATAATGTGCATGTTAACTTTTTTGTAATCCAAGTTTCAGCGTTTTAGCAAATAGCCGGGAAAATAATTGTTTAAAAAGGTATATATTATACTTATGTGTGATAAGTTTTGTAAAAGTTAGTAAATAATAATTAGCAAAACATTTTTATCGTTATTATTTTTCATTTCACTCTATATTTTAAACTTTTACCAAGAGGATACCTAATTTGTTTTTAAAGTTATTCTGACCTATGGGGAATTTCTACTATATAATTTCAAATATCCTGTTCTCCGAGGCCATTAATATTTATTACATTAGGGTTTACAAAATTTAGTTGCTTTAGGGCGAAAACAACACAGCGGTGCGATGTCGCATCGCAGAAATCAACGACGTCGTAGAAATTTGCGATGCGACGTCGTTTAGTACAAATCCTGGGCGAAACCACAACATTACGGTGCGACGACGCATCGCAAATTTCCACGACGTCGTTGATTTCTGTGATGCGACGTCGCACCACAGTGTTGTGTTTTCACTTATGAGATCGGCAATGATTCTCTCAAGCAACGCACGCGCAAATCACGGAAGTCTGGTTGTCTTTTATACGCGACTTTTGGTGGTATTATTGTCAACCTATAAATATTTTATTGTATTTTGCGTGTTATTGTTAATCAAATATTTATTTTTATATTTATACATATGGCTAGATTTGTACTGCGGATTGCGAAACAGAAATCTCGGTTATATCCTTTAGTATTGTATAAAAATGATTTATTTTATTGGAAAAAATGTCTTATGTTGCCAGCAGCTTATTTGGTTTTTATATTTAATTATAACACGCCATACATACACCAAACGTGTCGCTTCTGGTATAGGTCTTCTGTGGCCGTGCAATGAACGTTCATCGCATCGCATTGCGGTGCGACTTCGTTTTTGCGATGCGACGTCGCACCGCTGTGTTGTGTTTTCGCCCTTAGATACTTTCAATGAGCTACCTTGGTAACGGTAAAAGCAGAAACACGTGTCGGTGGATGTTTGAAAGTTTTTTAAAGTGATTGTTCTACTGGTGAGTGCTTTTGTTTCATTTATTTTTGGTTTTACTGAACAGAATAGTTGAAATTAAAAATAACATTATTGAGTCAGTCACACTGAACATAATGTGCATATTAACTTTTTTGTAATCCAAGTTTCAGCGTTTTAGCAAATAGCCGGGAAAACAATTGTTTAAAAAGATATATGTTATACTTATCTGTGATAAGTTTTGTAAAAGTTAGTAAATAATAATTAGCAACAAATTTTCAGCGCTATTATTTCTCATTTCACATGTTTTAAACTTTTACCAAGAAGAGGATACCTAATTTGTTTTTAAAATTATGTTTTGATGAAAGAATAACACTGACTTTTTTAAATTTTACAACAATTAATTATTATTTTAAAATAATTTTACTTTATTACTTAAAAAATTTGCAAGTGTCATACAAGGGTTATATTGAATTCAAATATGTTGGATGTTCAGAGTTTTTCCACGTCACTTTTCTGTTGGAAAATTGAAAAATGACCACAATATTAAATGAGGTTTCCATGATAGTAAACCATTTTTCATTCAAGTGGACATTTTTTATATACATAAAATATCTATACATATAACCGTATATGAGTAGTTTAGATTAAACAGTATACCATGTAAATCAAATAC
The DNA here is from genome assembly GCA_029963845.1 of Rhamnusium bicolor. Taxonomy (NCBI): domain Eukaryota; kingdom Metazoa; phylum Arthropoda; class Insecta; order Coleoptera; family Cerambycidae; genus Rhamnusium; species Rhamnusium bicolor. The sequence goes on along the minus strand of JANEYF010002889.1, from coordinate 152,412 downwards.
AATTACAATGTGTAATCGTAATAACATAGCGAATAATATAATCAGTTTATTATACAGTAAAAAAAAGAATTAAGAATATAATTCTATAAAAAAATGGATATTTTTTGCTTTTTTTGTGTAAACAAAAAAACGTTTTTATATTTAGATAGATTAAATCAACCTCAGTAATAACGATTTTTTCTTTACGATGATTAGTCGGCTCTAGAAGAAAATGTAGTTAACAGAAACTAAAAGAATTAAGACTGTATTTACTTATTTATTTATTTAACAATACCATACAACTAATGCGTAATCTAGTTTTGATCTTATTAGGCATTAAATAAGAGAATGAGCGTCTTAGTGTTATTAAATTGTTTGCAATGTCTGGTTATAATACCTAAACTTTCAAAGGTGCTAGCAACAATATTATTTAAGTGACTATTGAATGTCAGTTTGGAGTCGAACTAGACTCACAGGTCATTAAACTGATCGTATCTATTAATAGTAGTATCATCTGCATCATACCTAAATTCAAGTTTTTCCATTTTATAGGAATATGTAATAACATTACATTATTTAATAATGTTCAGATTTAATTCATTTTTAATGTACCAATTGTTAAATTTGTTAAGATAATCTTGAAGTACGCAACAGGCCTTAACTGTATTATATAAAAAAATCATCAGCATAAAGTAGGGTCCTATATTGCAGGTTCATGGTGATGTCATTCACGAATATAATAAATAGCAGAGGCCCAAGCACTGAGGCCTGAGGGACGCCAGAAGTAGCCGTAATACTGACAGACTTGAAACCACGGTACTATATAATGTACTGTTTTTCCTATTTAAATAGAAGCAAAAAATAAACTTACGAAACTATTAGTCCTTGCTCGGCCAAGTTTTGTAGTAATGAACCATATCAAATGTTTTCGAAAGATCTGTGTAAATGACATCTCCTGGCCTGCCATATCTTGTGTTCAGCAATATATTGTGTAATGCTACAAGTTGATCGATCTGGTATAAATCCGTGTTGATCAATGGATATACCGGGTGGCCACGAGTCAATGTACGCCCCCAATATTTTGGTTGTTTTTGAATTTAAAAATTCAGTTTTTGGTACACATAAATTAGACAATAATGGGCTACTTTTAGACTAACAGGAATGAAAATAACCGGTTCAACCGGGAGTGACATCAACTTTTTTTCTTAAATGGAATAATTATATTTTTTTGATGATTTCTCATTAAGCATAAATTTCTAAGTGTAAAAGTTTTTTCAGATTTAAAATATTCCAAAAAAATAAGTGAGATACGAAAAATTTTTTAATTTTTTCAAAATGGACGCGTCAGATGAATGCGATGTAAGAAAATTACTAAGTAGGCTATGGAAATTATTAGTAAGGTTGTAGACTTGTCTGTAAAGAAGAAAATAGTTGTTTGAATTACTGATAGGTACCAGTATTTTTTAGGTTTTTTTTTCAAAAATCGGAATTTAATTTTCATTTTCATTTCCGTAGGGGTCCTATGGAATTTTTTTTAATTGAACTGTGCTATTTTTTTATTAATCAGAAATAATGATTCATAAACTATAATTTTTTCGCCATTCATCATTTCTTAACGATATCCCTCGTAATAATAAAAGTATTTTTAAAAGGTAAGCGCCAACAAATCATTTTAATAAATTACCTATCTACATTTAAATCCAAAATTGCAGATAGCCATGAAAATGACAGACATTCGCAACAATTGAATTATTCTTGACTTACTCACTAATTTTCTGAAGCAAGTGTATTAAATTTGTTATAAACAAGAAAATTAATATAAAATGGCTGAAAAATATTCAAGAGATGAAATAGTTGACATGTTGATTATTTATGGAGAGACTCAACGTAATACAACTAGAGCACAAACTCTGTATGGAGAGAGATATCCAGAAAGAAGACAACCTCGGGGAAACTATTTCGCCCGGTTGGAGCATCAATTTAGAACTGAACCTGATATAGAAATTGAAGAAAGATTTATTGTGGATGAAAAAATGGAAATTAATGTATTAGCTTTAGTGCATGTTGACCCAACCATTTCGGTAAGACAAATTGAACATGAATTACCAGTTTCCAAAGAATCAGCTAGGAAAATTTTAAAGAAACACGGCTATTATTCTTATAAATATCAATTGCATAAATTTTTGTATAAGAATAATTATCAACGAAGAGTAACCTTTTGTAATTGGTTACAGTTACGCCAATTAAGAAATGAAAATTTTATCAAAAACAACACGAATCGAAACAACACTCGATATTGGGCAATTAAAAATCCTCACATTATGAGACAGGGGCGGTTTCAGGAGCGGTTTTGCTTCAATGTTTTGTTAGGCGTACTGGGCGACTATATCATAGGTCCAATAATTTTTGACGGAACTCTAACTGGACTAAGATATCTAGAATTTCTCCAAAAAATATAATAGTTCCACAGATTAATCAAATTCCCAATACCAATATTGACGAGGTTTACTTCCAACAAGATGGGGTTGGACCACACAATGCTATTATCGTTAGGGATTACTTAAATCAATTGTTTCCAGATCGTTGGATTGGGACCCATGGTCCAGTAAGATGGCCTGCAAGGTCGCCTGACCTTGCAGGCCATCTCGATTTTTTTATTTGGGCGCATTTGAAAAATAGAGTCTAAATGACTGCTCCAACCACAAGTCAAGATCTGGAAGAAAGAGTTCGACACGAAATTGCACAAATAACACCTCAACAATTACAGAATGTTAGACGTGCAACAATAAGTCGCGCTACTCTGTGTATTAATCAAAACGGTGAACAGTTTGAACAATTTTTATAATGGTTTATTATAATTTAGGTTTTAAATAGTTTTGTTATTCTATTTATTCATGGTTGTAACGTTTTATTAAAATTATTTCTTGTTTAATTTGTGTTTACCTTTTAAAAATACTTTTATTATTACAAAGGATATCGTTAAGAAATGATTAATGGCGAAAAAAATTATGGTGTATGAATCATTATTTCTGATTAAAAAAAAATAGCACAGTTCCATTAAAAAAATTTCCATAGGACTCCTACGGAAATGAAAATGAAAATTAAATTCCGTTTTTTGAAAAAAAAACTAAAAATACTGATACCTATCAGTAATTCAAACAACTATTTTCTTCTTTACAGACAAGTCTACAACCTTACTAATAATTTCCATAGCCTACTTAGTAATTTTCTTACATCGCATTCATCTGACGCGTCCATTTTGAAAAAATTAAAAAATTGTTCGTATCTCACTTATTTTTTAGAATTTTTTAAAATCTGAAAAACTGTTGCACTTAGAAATGTATGCTTAATGAGAAACCATCAAAAAAATATAGTTATTCTGTTTAAGAAATATCACTTCCGGTTCAACCGGAAGTGATATTTTCATTCCTGTTAGTCTAAAAGTAGCCCATTATTGTCTAATTTATGTGTACCTAAAACCAAATTATTAAATTCAAAAACAACCAAAATATTGGGGGCGTACATTGACTCGTGGCCACCCGGTATATGGCTTTACATGATTATGCAAGATATCATACAGTAGAGCTTCGAACGCTTTAGCACACATGATTACAATTAGGCGATAATTCACACTCAGCTGTTTATCATTCTTTTTGAAAATAGGAATGCCTTTAGACATCTTCCATATACAGATAAAATATAAAGATATCGGTTATTGGCTTAGCTAATAAAATGGTACAGTCTCTTAAGAGGAAAGCTGGGATACCATCTGGGCTCGTGGTACATTTCGGTTAAACTTCTTTAAAGGTTTAACACTGGACTTTCGGTAATATTAGGGATGGGCAGCGGTAAATTATTAGTGTCGATTACGGAATCAAGATTGATTCATTAAACTTTGTTAAGAAGTGGTTAGGGTAATTCCAGATAAAACATGAGAAATAAAAAAAAATCGACGAGCCGTATGCTTGAAAAAAGTTATAAAAAAAATGGTATTGATTAAGGCTGGGAATTTTCCAGATTTTAGTATTCGAATATTCGTTCAAAAAAATATTCGAATATTCGACCTAATCGAATAATTCGAATATTCAAATATTCGAATACTCGAATAATTCGAATTATTCGAATAGGTAACCAAATAATCCGGATAGTCGAATATTCATTATTAAAATGATTCGGTTATTCAAATAGGTATAGGTTATGAATATTTTGGTATGTACCTAATATTATGTATTAAAGTTTTTGCGGTTTTAGACATTTTAAAGTGAATACTCGCTTTCAACAACAAAAATATAAAAATAAAACTTGCGGGAATTGGTCACACAGAAAATGTTTTATTGATTATTCAAACTATTATTATACAACAAACAAACTACTACTAATACTACAACAATATACAGGGTGTCCCGAAAATAGTTGCAAATGCTTTATCAGCGGCTTCTACGACCAAAAATAGAAAATAGTTTGTATAAACATGGGTCGAAAAATGCTTCCTAAGGAAGCTACAGCCCCCTAAAGGTGGACTTCTGAGTAGGTTTTTATTTTATTGAATATCTCTAAAACCATTCAAGATAAAATAATGAAAATTTTAGCTATCATTATTCTTTTCATGTGTAAGTAGTTTTTCCAAACTTTGATAATAAAATATGCAGTGTTTTCTACGTAAAAAAGGTACTCTTGTTGAACATCGACAGGATGCACCGTCTGTAAGCAAAATCGATTAAAAAAATTTAACCCCAAAGTATTGGGAACTAAAAATAATTTTTGATTAATAGCTGATTTAATTTGATGTCAGTGCTGTCCACAAAGTTGATAAATTTATACGAAGACATGTGATGTTTGAGCTTGATCCACAAGTTCTTAAGTTCTTATATCGTGACTAATATGGTATATTTATATATCTGGATTTTAGAATAGATACCTACCTATACCTACTATCTACCTGCTTTGGTTGGATGCATACATCATACCTATTTGTACATGATTTAATAATATATTTTAATATTCAAATTTACTCAAATATAATCGAATATTCGAATACTCGAATATATTCGAGTATTCGAATATTCGAAAATTTCGCATATTCGAATAATTTCCCATTAGAATAATTCGTATTCGAATACTCGAATATTCGAATACTCGAATATTCGAATACTCGAATTATTCGTATTCGATTCCCAGCCTTAGTATTGATCACATCCCATAGTTTTATCCATATTATATAAAAAAATGTTCAGAGCCGACTCTGGTATTTTGCAATAATGGAACCAGCTGACTGGATAAGTCTAAAACTAAACAGTAGGTATTAAAATAATGTCATATTAAAAATCAGAAACTAAATTATACTTTACGTTTCCACATAGATAAATATGAGGAAATATTTGAACGCAAATTATATATTAAAAGTTGTTGTATTTTGTAACATTTCTCACGCATTTCTGATCATTTGCCTTGTGTTAATAACTTGGCGCCGGACTGAACGTCAGGTATACAGTTTTCTAACAAAACCTTATGAGCTGTGTCACGGATAGTTTGTTAATCGAGTTCCTTTCATTTTACTACTGATTCTGTGACGTTTTATGTATCTGTTTATGATTGCGTTTTTATAAACACAATTTAAAATTTAACCAAAGTAAACAAGATTCTAAATAAATACACCACTGAAATTGGGCTACTTCGGTGATACATCATTAGAGTCGCCATATCGGTCCGCAAGTCATGGGGGGTGCCAGGTAGAGAAATACCCAAATACGTAAGCGACACTTGTTTACTATTTTAGCAGACTAACATTTGATTTTAGTCTATTGTTATGCCCTGCGGTGTGTACAACGTAATTTATTCCCCTCCGTTGTATTGTTCATAATTTTATTTGTTGTATTGTATTCTTGATATTAATTTAATAATAAAGTATGTCAGACCTGTCCAAGGGTAAAAAACGGCCATACGCTAATAAAGTGAATAAATTTATCAGTGAAGTCCCAATTCCAATTCCAATTTAATCAGCTTTATTTCTTATTTTATATACATTTGTAATTAAGGCTACTTTTAATTTATTTATTTCATATATAAATATATAAATATAAACAAACAGTATAACATGAGGGACAAAATTAACAAAAAATGGTATCCAGCCAGGACGACAATACCGTCCAGGTATGTCTGGCCCCTCCTGGTTGCCGGTGCTGTGGCAGCTCATGTCATTTTTAATACGCTTTTATTAGCTTCACCCGTATGTTTGCTTGCTTGCTTGCTTGTTTGCTTGTTTGTTTGTTTGTTTGTAACCGACTCTTTGGACTCGATTTTGACCCACTTTAAACGGACAGATTTAATTGAAACTTTGTACACTTACGAAGAACCGGTAACAATACAATAATTTGATAAGTTTATATCATTATCCTGATCAGGATCGCCAGTCCATTCCTCACGTATCCTCTGCGTGAGAGCAAAGGCTTAATATGTAAGTACATTCCATGATTGTCAGTTAGGTCGGTGGTCGAGCGGGCTAAGGCAGTTGACGCGAAACGACAGACTCCTCGGGCGTGAGTTCAAATCCCATGGCTGAAATAAAAAAATATATTTTTTTTCAGAAATATCTGTTGGATCGTAATATGTTATAATATCAGCATCAATAAGCAATATAAATATAGTTTAAAAAAAACTACAAAACACGCTTTCATAGCACATTAAACTAAAAAGTGAAAAATAAATATAGTTTAAAAAAAACTAAAAAACACGCTTTTAAAGCACATCAAACTAAAAAGTCAAAAATTATTATTAATATAAACTGAAAACAATAATGAACGAAAAATACTAGTATTATTGTGAAAAAAAGTGTGGGGCGCTTTGTGCCATATTTTTCGTATATCGAGCAACCCACGCTTTTTTCACAATAATACTAGTATTTTTCGTTCGTTATTGTTTTCAGTTTATATTAATAATTATTTTTCACTTTTTTAGTTTGATGTGCTTTAAAAAGCGTGTTTTTTAGTTTTTTTTAAACTATATTTATTTACCTTTTGTCATTGTGCATGGAGGCATTTTCGTGCACAGAAACGAACAATACATTATAATTCATAAAACATAAAAAAAATTAAAAAAAGTAAATTTACAGAGAATATGTGGGTGATTGTATGTACACAGAAGAAAATTCCAAAAAACCTACTGAAAATAATGATTTTTTTATTTTGAAAAGAAAAAAATTACTTTACGTCCGCGGTGGGGTTTGGAGTAGAGAAGGCGTATCTACGCATTTTAAGGCGTGAATTCCCGGATTTATTCTACAATGGTGCTATAATAATAATAACAAGGTGTGCAAGACAGACCTGATGTGCTGGGACAAACGTGATTGTAAACGTCACGTAAATTCTGTGCAACATAAAACTAAAAAAAATGGCGTGCCTTCTACAACACATTATGTTCGATTTACTCTTAATGCTATTTGCCTGTGATGTCCCGCTGCACATACTCGATAAACAACCATTTCAGAAGATCTGGAATAAATGCAATCCCAAGGTGACGTTACCAAGTCGCACAACGTTGCGTATCTATGTATCAACTGGAAGCGAAGACGTTGTAAATAAGATCAAATGTGTACTAAAAAATACACGGCTGTGGTTATGTGTTGATGAGACGACAAATTGTAAAAAAAAATCTATTTAAAATGTTAATCAGCACGTGTTCTGCACCCCCTTAAACCCACATTTCCACTGTTACTAGCTAGCAAAAGACTAACTGAATGTACTAGGCAAACAATTACGCGGGTGGTGCTGGCGATGTTAGAAAAATCTGACCTGTCAAAAAGTCAAGTGTTGATGTTTGTGACTGATGGTACCGCGACAATGCGTTTGGTAGGTTGTTCTCTTCAAAAACACGGTTGTAGGTTGATACATGTTATGTGTAAAGTGCATGCTTTACACCTTGTGGCAGAAACTATTCGACAAGGTTTTCCAGAGGTAGATGCATTAATAGAGTACAAAAAAAAGTGTTTCTTAAATCTCCTAAACGTCTTCGCCCATTTCATAGCATACATAGTCCTGCAAAGTTTTTACAGATATTTCCCAGTTTGTGATAACCAAGCTAATTAAGCATACATTGTTATAAATTGTAAATACATTTTATTGATAGTTAATTTCTTTTATTACACTTATATTATGATGCGTACGCCAATGTCCTGCGGAGCATTTTTGCCAACTCAATACATCATGTCCTTTAATCACTTCACTTAGTCGCTTGACGGTACATTTTTCTTTCCCCGTGTAACAATGCAGTAAGGATAGATTGTTATTTCCGTAACGTTACTTTGGAATTTGGAATAACATTACAACCTGTTCCCAACTGATAAAATAACGTTACTTTATACAACGATACGTTACCCTATGGAACTACAGTGATCTGTTGATCTCAGTATCAGCTATTATCAGTGAGGGATGTCAAGTATCACGTGGTCAAGTAACTGCAACAAGGAATAAATCGCAAATCGTGGCGTTTCGGGCTGTGGAGTGATTAAAAATTATCGCGATTTACGTTATTACGTTATTCACATCGCGTTGCTTCAATATTGAAACAAAGTATGAATATTTACGGGAACAAATTATATGCTCGATATTTTATTCACAATGCATATTACATTTTCCAGTTAATTTATCCAAATGCATGACAAGAAACTAAATATTCGATACAAATAATAGACGCTCGATAAATGTAATGAATGCTCGATATAAAACTTATATGTTTGTTAAAATAATAAATATTCGATAAAAATAATACACACTTGATAATTAAAATGATTGCTCCATCTCAAATTCACATGCTTCCTAAATTATTAAATATTCGATAAAAATAATATAGGCTCAATAAATATAACGAATGCTCAGTACCAAATCCAGATGTTTCCTAAATTAATAAATATTTGTTAAAAAACAATAGAAGCTTGATTAATTTAAGGAATGCTTAGTACTAAATTTAAATGCTTCCTAAATTAATTAATATTCGGTAAAATATAATAAATGCTCGATAAATGTGTAATAGAAAATTGATGGTGAAAAAATACCTACCGTTCAATAAAAATGATGATTTTATCCCTAAAAAGTTCAAAGCCCACAAAGAGTAGCTGCTTATATTTTCATTGAAAATAAAAAAAAAGTGAACACAAAATAAACATTAATTGAATATAATATGTAATACAAAATACATAAATAAATAAATAAATAAAACAAACTCTGACAATTCAAAAACAAAAACACATTTTCTGATAACAATGTATTCTGAAAACAGAATGCTCGCAACAAAGAACTTAAAATAAAATTGTTAATTTAGTAGATATCTACTAACAAAACAAAACTTAAATCTGATTTGCAAGAACAAACACTTTAGTCACAAAGTACATCTGAGAATGGTGAGATCATCTGAAATAAAAAATGGCATATGGCATATACATCAGGGAAATATTGACTTGTGACTTACCTATCGAACTAAAAGAGCTCTTTTAGATTTCGCTGGTCGCCCACGACGTCTCTTCACTCCAATTGGAATTGCTTTTGCTTCAGGAGGTGGTGTGGTAAGTTTTAGCCGTATGGCCAATCCCACAATGTGTTTACAAATCAGCATTTTAAAATAAGTCGGACAATCACATTCACCATTAATCCAATCATCTTGGTCGTCGGGAATTGTTACTGTCCATACACACTAAACATAACAGTCTTATATTTGTCAAAACTATGAAAGTCTAGATTTGTATACTTTTCAAGATCGTCCTGGTTCACCTCGGTTATATTTTTTGAAAGAATAATGTAAACATTGCCCGATGGTGTCCCTTTAAAAATAATCTTTTTTGTGCTTTAGCCCACTGATAAGATTTTGTCCATAAATCTAGGTGAATAACCGGCTTTAAGTGCACTTCTTTTAATTTTGACAAATAATTTTGAGACCAGGTAGCTACGTACTCCTTTAGTATCACAGAGAATCGAGATAGAGGAAGCCGTTCTCTTAGAGTATTTTCATCTTTGATGACTCTGTTAAAAGCGTCTAAGGCGTTGTTAGTACTTGGGCTTTTCTTGTCAACCCCTTCATACCAGTTTCGATTCATCTGTAGCCATTCACTTTCAAAATAACGTAAAAGTCTTTTTGCTCCTCCCATTTCGAAAGAAACATGATGAACGCTCTATCGAATATCTCTTGACTTTTACTTAATTGAAGACAATCAATATCTTGCAAGATTATATGTATGTTTCCTTTTGGACGCACAAGTTGATCAGCCTTTTTTTCTTACGTTTTTTTTTTCAAATGAGTCCAGCACATCTTTATTGTCACGTTTGGACCAAATATATTTTTGAAACCATTTTGTATACTGTGGGCCGCATCACATATTAGTATCGATGGATTAATGGTTTCACCCAAAACTTTCTCTGCACCAGTTCTTAGCGCTTTGAATGCAAAAATGAAATCCTCAATTTGCTCGTTGGCACAAACTGCCACTCCAAAAGTGTGAAAGGATCTGGCCTTGTCTGTTTTTCCGAACACCAATAGCGAGAAACTTTGCCATAGAAGCTTATATGTGGCATCTGCATGGACATGGCAAGCATTCTGTGATTGCCTGAATAAATTTTTTGTTGACATAAAAAATCGAAAATAAGGGGGATCCTCGTAATCCATTTGGTGAGATATTATAAAAGCCTCATCATCATTTTCTGGAACTGAAGAGTGGTCGATGCAAAATTGTTCTAACTCCCCAAGACTTATCGAATTCGGACCAAATGTTGACGTTCTTAGAGAAGCCAAATAATTATGTAACTGTTGCTTTTTAGGAATTGGTAAATTTTTCTTCGCCAAAATTTCTAAAATCTTTTTTGGTTTTAGTTTTGGATCGTTTTCGAACAGTATTGATCTCCGTTTTAGTATGTCCGCTTATTTTAACGGTTGTTTAGGATGGTATACTTTCGCAATTATGAAGCAATTCCGATCGGTATAAAACTACATCATCAGTATTTGCGGGATAATATAAATATGCACCTGAGGCACATTGCTCCCCTCGATATTTACTTTATTGCAACGATAAATCGCACTAACGTTACCCTCTGTATCAACATTTTTATGATAAAAGCTCCAAATACCTTCATCTTCTACTGATTTTTAAGCTAAGGCTTTGTTACTGAATACCTGTTCTCTTTTCCACTGCTCATCAACTTTTTTTCTTCTTTTCTTTGGCTCCGGCTTCTCAAGTACATCAGCCGCACTATCCTCTGACGAACTGTATTGAGGAATCTCACTGTCACTCATAATTGTCGGTTTTAAAAACAGTGCGCATTAATAATAAACAAACACACCTATTTACGCACTACAGATTATAAACAATATGCAGCATGCCCGCTTCGTTTTCTGCGGTTATGTACTGTTCGTCGGTAAACAAGCGCCCGTTTATTTGCGATGCGATATAAGGCACTTATATTGAACATGACTTATCGAGCATTTATATTTTTTTCTAGTGCATTACTGTAAAATGCAAAATTTCAATCAATAGTGAACGTAAATTATCAAGCATTTATATATATTTTTTAGTGCATATTCGATTAAAATACCGACCCGAACTTAGCGTGCAAATTGTAAATTTTATATTGTGATTTTATAAAAAATATAAAGCATTTCCTATTATTTTATACTACATTTTCAATTTTTTTATCGAGCATTTAATATTTTTTTAAATTGCAAACTGCATTAAATTACCGGGCGTTAATTACGACCCAAATATTTACTAGCAAAGTCTATATATTAATATTATTTCAATAATTTGTACGTATTTGATTTTGCACAGGGGCGAGCGTAGATCCGACTTAACATACTCGTATTTCGACACGAAAGTTAAGCAATGGTAATTGCAGTCAGTAATTTGGATGATCACCGCAGCTAAACTCGGCGACCTCGTCCAATCTTCTAGCGGCTTGTATATCAGCGTATACGCAGAAGCTATGCAATCTTAGGCGAGGGTTGTATAAATGATATACCATCCTTTGGATGGGATATAAAGCAGTCGGTCCCTTGTCTACCTAAGATATTAAAAAACCCCCATTCTTCGATAGAGAAGAGGTTCGACAAACTTTCCAGGTTGGGGTAGCTCGTTTCCTGGCATCGATTATCGGCCCTAGTAGCATAAATAGTGGGACTATTTATGTTAAATAAATTAATAAGAAAAAGAAGAGTTTGCTGTAGATATGTGTGTCCATACATACAAGAAGATGCTATCGCGGAAACATACATATATACGTCAGACAAAGAAAAAAATAAAATAACGGGTAAGGTCTGCAGAAAAAATGTAACCGTGGACACATGTTACAGACTCATTGATCATCATCGGTACGGTGTAGCTAAGTTGAAAGGATGGGCACAACACAAATAGACACCGGTGACAAGAGGTGTAAATGTAGAAATTCCTGAATAGGAATTTCTACATTTTTTGTCATAAATAGTATATTGTTTTATTAGGATTAAAGGTGACACTTTGTTTGACGAGCAATTATGTTTTTATTTGCGAGGCGAAGCGCAGCGTAGCCAAGCGAACGCAAAAATTGCGAATCAAACAAAGACACTTTAAATCCGAATGAAACATGTTATTTTTTCTTCAAACGCAAAAAAAATTCAAAATATTTAAACATTAAGTACATACATAATTATTTTCGATTATACGACTTATAACAGTTTCATCGTGTTGCTTGTGACAAACACTATGTGATTGCTATGGATATTGTGTGGTTGCTAGGGATGCCAATAAATATAAACAAATATTCTATTTAAGCAAATAAATTGTGATTTATTATAGTCCATTATTAGAAAAAAATGTCTGACTGTGAAGATTTGTCGAGTATACCAGCAGAGATGGTCGAAATTGCTAACGAAATTACTTTAAATCTTCTACCACCAAAGTCGCGTGAAGTGTACGAGTGCTCATATAATCGTTTTATGCAATGGTGCTCTGAAAAGAATATAAAATCGTATTCGGAAAGTGTTTTATTCGCATATTTTGCCAGTCTGTCCTCAAAAATGAAATGTTCCACTTTGTGATCACAGTATTCAATGGTGAAATCGACACTGACTCTCAAGAATGGCGTAGATATAAGTAAATTTTCCAAGTTGAATGCATTTTTAAAAAGGCAAAGTAATGGTTATACCCCTAAAAAAAGCTAGGGTTTTAACGAAGGACCAAGTCGAATAGTTTTTGGATGCTGCTCCTAACATACATTATTTAATGATGAAGGTATGTTTAAAATTAAAGAATAAAGGCGAATTTTGTGCATTTTTATTTATAGGTTACCTTAATAATGGGAATTGCGGGCGCATGTCGTTCTGATGAACTAATTCATTTAAAAATTGATGACATTGAAGATGTTAAGTCTGCTTTACTGATAAAAGTTTCTCATACTAAGACCGGTAAGGGTCGGTCATTTACGGTTCTTGGAGAAAAATATTTGAGTATTTACAGAAAATATGCTGCTCTTCGGCCAAAAGGTTTTGAAAAAAGTCGTTTTTTTATAAGTTAAGTATCAAAATGGAAGATGTCAACGGTCAGTAGTCGGTATTCATAAAATTAGTAGTGTTGCAAAAGAAGTGGCAAAATATTTAAATTTACCAAATGCAAATGAATATACTGGACACTACTTACGTCGAACTTCTGCCACTTTTCTTGTAGATTTTGGTGGTGATGTCACTTGTCTTAAAAGACATGGGGGTTGGAGGTCAAACCCTGTTGCAGAGGGGTATATAGAAGAATCTATAGAAAATAAAAAAAGTACTGCAAGAAAAATATTTCGACTCGATGAACCTAGTACTTGCACCAATGTGCCTAGTACGTGTAATAGTATCAATCCCTTGAATCTGGATAATACAGCTGCTTGCAATAATGTAGAAAATCAAGGAAAAATTAATCAAGAAATGTGTTCCCACGATACCACTAATTGTAAGTGTGTAACAGTTTCAGATATTGCTACCACCACCATTAAAAATGTTAACAGTGTCGATTCTACTGGTTTAATTTTTATTCAACTTGCTCAAACTGCACTTTCAATATTACTATCAATAAATAATAATAATTGAATGAATTTATATATCTAGCCTAATCAATAAGTTTTGTATTTCATTTCATTGTTTAATAATTTTGGATTGTAAGAATTTCATATTTTAATTTAAATAAACTGAATTAATATGAAAATGCTTAATTTTTACCTAAATATACCTTTAATACTAGGATTAAAAGTGTTGACATTTTTATATGATTAACAAAAACATCAATTTTTGCGTCAGATTTTACCATAAAAAATGATGGACTTTTGTGACGTTTGAAGAAAAAAGTCATTTAGACGTGAGAATTAGATAACAAAACATTTATACTGCCAGCAGAAAATAATGCCAATTTTTCTTTACTTACATTAAGGAAAAATAACTTTTCAACTTTTCCAGAATTCTATCTATTCTGTTATTGAGATTTTACAAAAAATTTCCTCAATCAGTGGGTAAGTTACAGATACATTTCACATAATTTGTTTGTAGAAATACTTTGTCCGTGTCCAAAGTAACGCTATCTTGGAACGGTGTTTTCAAAACTGAAGCGAATATAATAGGTCACGAAAGGAGCAGTATTTCCCCAATCAACCACCCAGTGATGACTTGTGGAATCTAAAGATCCTAATATTAACAGTTCCAACCACAGTGCCACGAGTGGCCGTTGTATATTAAGTCCATGACGACAAACTCCTTCTTGAATATCTGTCCGGCCGATAAAACTATAAAATCCAGTGGCATCCCAAATCTTTCCAAGAAAAAACATAGCTGGTGCTGGTGCTCTCAAATCACAACTATAGTCGTTGTACCTGCTGGGCTAAGCTAGGGGAAGAGATGATCATTTCACACATTAGTTTTATGTTATTTAATTAATTCGTTATACAGGGTGGGACAATAGTGCTATATTGAAAAAACCACCAGTCACAATTATGGGTTTTAAGAAAAAAATATGTGAATACCAGTTACGAGACATCTAATTAATGTTTTTGAATTATTTTTACTTCCTAAAAATGTACAGGATGGCCAAAAATTATTGTTCAATTAAGATCTTTTTTAAATTGAATTTTCTCAATATTTTCAAATGGAACAACCTGTATATTTTTGAAATGATGTAGAAATAAAAAACGAACATTTTTTGTAAGTACTTCCCTATGGCTAATTGCTTTTTCGTTTTATTGAGCAATAAGTACAAAATTCAAGACTAAACAAAAAAAATAGAGGTTTTCTCAAATAATTTATTAGAAAAAATTATAGAGTGGAATGAAAAAAATAATAACGCTGACAAATTTTTTGGGAGAAAATTATAATAAGTACTCCACATGTTGTCCATTTTGATCGACACACGTCTTTATGCGTTTTTGAAATGAGGTTTCTACTGTGCCTAAAATTACCGGTGTGGTAGATCTAAATGCAGTTATTATTAAGCCTGGCCAAGGTCATTAATCCTACAGAGACGTACTGGGTATGCATCATATAATACTTGAATAAGTACAATAATAAAAACAAAAATATTTTATATGTTATGATGTATGTTTTTGTACTATTTCGTTCGCTTTAAATTCTTTTTTTATGTATTTTCTTATATTTTGTAAGCTTAGTGCTGCACATTATTATTAAACTGTTAAATGACGTTCACACATGTACATTGTATATCTAAGTGATAACTAATAATAAATAAATAAATAAATAAAATAAATGGAAATAAATTTTATTAATACTGGTACACTTTATAAAAATATGTACAAAACTCACCTTCTTAAGCAGATTTATGAAGTAGATTGGTTGTCGTTATCAACTGGAGCACTTCTGTAATAAATGTGTAGCATCAGATATGTTTCTACAGTTGTCTCAGTAAGCTATGTTCGCTGTGGTGAAAAAATATGTTTGTATTTTGAAAAAGACCGTTCGACATCTACGGAAGTAATACAGGCGTAAGTAAAACACTCCGTGAACTCACTTAACGCAGCTGTAGATGCACCATCACAAATTTGTCTTTATTTGGTAAAATCAGGATCTTTCCGTTATACACTCTCGAATTTTTCAATAACGGGCTTATTTTGCGTCATTTATAGTCTGTAGCTGTGTATTTATGTCGTCCACTATTTGCAGCGATTCCACTAACGGCAACGAAGTACTTTTGCAATTTTTCTATTGCGTCGTGTAGTCCTCTATAATTGTTATAAATAGTTTTTAAATCTGTTTCAAGGGAAACATCTTGAAAGCTTGTCTGGCTTTCCTTAATAGCTGCAGCCTCGTTAGGGTTGAACTGTAGTATCACAGCTTTTATTTGTTGAAAATATTCAGCATAATAACAAGCTGCCTTCAACCACGTTCCCCAACGTGTAAGAATCGGCTCTGGTGGTTCCGGAATACCAGGACACAGTGTGTGAAATTCTCGAAGCCGTTTAGGAGATTTGAGAAATACTTTTTTTGTATTTGCTATTAATGCATCTACCTCTGGAAAACACTTTCAAATCGTTTCTGCTACAAGATGGAACGCATGCACTTTACACGTAACATGTAAAAACCTACAATCGTCTCTTTGAAGAAAACGGCCCACCAAACGCATTGTCGCAGCACCGTCGGTCACAAACATCAACACTTGACTTGTTGACAGTTAAAATTTTTCGAAAGTCTCCAACACCACCCGCGTAATTGTTTCGCCAGTACACGCAGTTAGTCTTTTGCTAGCTAGTAAAAGTGGAAATGTTGGTTTAACAGGGTCGAGTACACGTACTATAACATTTAATATAGAATTTTTTTTACAATCTCTCGTCTCGTCAACACATAACCACAGCCGTGTATTTTTTAATGCACATTTAATCCTATTTACAATGTCTTCACGAACACTTGGTACATATCTACGTAACGATGAACGACTTGGTAAATTCACCTGGGGATTGTATTTATTCCAGAACTCCCGAAATGCTGGTTTATCCAATATGCGCAGGGGAACATCACAGGCAATCAGCATTAACAGTAAATTAAACATAAACTGAGGTTCCAAAGAAGACATGCCATTTTTTTATTTTTATGCCGGTTACTATTGACATGAATTTTGCAGCCGTATTTATTCCAGCACATTAAGTCTTGATCACAAATTATAGAATAAAGTCGGAAATTCACTTATAAATTTATTCACTTTATCAGTGTACGGTCGTTTTCTACTCTTTACGCTAACATTATTTATTATTTATTAGTACTCTATGCATCGACCGACAGATAACAACTGAAGTGTGTCGTGTCATCGTCATCGTAAACAACCGCGCGATGGCATTGGTATTGCGCCCGACCCTGAATCTACCATCGCTTGGCCAGGCTTAGTTATTATCCTTTCTTTCATATTTTGTACTGTTGTTGTGTGTCTTTATAAACAGTTTCCTTCGCGTATCCCCATAAAACGAAATCCATTTTTGTAAGATCTAGCAGGCCATTTAGTGGGTAAATTTCTTCCAATCTATTAAAGTGGGTAGTTATTATTTAGGTGGTCTCTAACTGCATTTAAATAATATCTTGCTGAAATCACATCCTATTTTGAATCCTTTCAGGAAGATTCACCAATAACTGTGGCAGACAGCTTTCCAGAAAATGAAGATAAATAGCTCCAGTCAATGTACCATCAGAGAAATGTGGCCCTATTACATGTTCTCCAATAATTTCTCCCCAAACGGTTATATACCATCTGTGCTAGTTATCAACTTACCTAAAAAAGTGAGGATTTTCCGAAGCATAATACTAAACTCGCGAATCCAAAGACGAAGCTGCACGGGCGGGAGTTATACTATTGAAAAAACGCTATCCACATTAATTTCCACCGACATTGAAAGTGCCGGTGTCGGGATTCGAATCCGCAACTTCGACAGAAAGATTAAAAATAAACTATTAACGGTTAAAGCATTTTTATTAAAGTGGAAAAAAAGCTGTGGAATAAAAATCTATGTCTACTTTTATATTTTGTTCGCAAAAACGCTCGATAGTGATAGGCCTAGGATATGTATAGTGGACACAATATACTGGCCTGGAGTAGGTTGGAACCTTTGATGTGAGGATAACACTGACGTACTTTTCCACGACACACCAAAACGCTATATACTGTACTCAATGCGCGTTTCGCCAACCAAGTTGGTCAGTTTTCATCATCTTCAGATGATGCCAACTTGGTTGGCGAAACGCACGTAGAATGCAGTAGATGGTGTTTTGGTGTTTCGTGGAAACTACGTCAGTGTTATCTTCACATCAAAGGTTCCAACCCATTTCAGGACTGCTTGTGAAAACATTAACTTATATTCAAAAAATGCCTGTTTCGTTTTGTAACTACTACATTAAATTCTTTACTTTTGGAATATAATTTTTCGCAAAATGTTAGTCCGAATTTAAAAACCGCTCTAAAGAGAATTTAACGAGATTTAAAACGATGTGCTACTTGACCCTCCTTGCAATTTAAAATTTATGGATTAAAGTGGCGCGATCGAAAATACCCGGAAAGTGTCTCCCTTGAAAATAAAATTGATGGGTCCAAGCGTTTTTAGAAAAATGAGCTTGAATGCAAAAACCACACCTGTTTTGTTTTTGGCGCCCCACCCTCTACATGAAATGTGATTAAATTCAGAGAGATCAATTTTTTTCGTCTTGGTGCTATAAAGATTTAACCATGTAAAAATTGTTCCACCTGAAGAAGTCACGTGACAGTGTTACAATCTTCACAGTAGAGTGGCGAATCAAATGACTTTACAAGCTTTTCAAATTATTAACCATTCACGAGATAGGGATACATTATACAAGCATTCTGAACAGACCACAGATTTGAAAATTTTTAAAAATTCTATTGACAGATTTGTATATTTTCAGATGTGACATACCGAAAGAGACAAAAACTTTTATTCAAGAACCGACTTGTATTTATGTTATGTGGAACTGAAAAGTCTATGAAAGTGCAAACAATGTGCCTAATAATAACTTGATAATTACAAGTTGGGCAAATAACCATCAAAGGAAGTATGGAAATTGCTTATAATTCGATTATAAACAAATAAATCGAAGATTACTGTACACTATCAACAGCTGTTCAGTACATAAATATTGATTAATTCCGCAGTTAAAAAATATATATTAAACAAATTACTTTATATTTTTCTTAACCTACACGCAATTAAGTGTTTTGAAATATTGATTAGGTTGTTATTGAACCATCTCCATGATTACAACAGTTGTAAAGATTTGTAAAGAAATATACCCGATCATATTTAACCACATTTAACACTTGGTAGTCTAAACAAATAAATTTATTAAAGAAGTAAATTGGATTTCGTTACAAAGAAATTGGTTGTTATTTATACATTTTGTCTGACAAAGAAACGGAACTATATACTTATTTTTTTATTTTTGTTTATGATAACTTATTGAATGCATTATATTTGTATTCTTAATTTTAACACTGACGTAGTTTTCCACGAAACACCAAAACACTACATATTGCAATCGACGCGCGTTTTGCCAACCAAGTTGGCATCATCTAGAGATGATTAAAACTAAAGTTATGCTAACAATCTACCCTATTTATACCTAAATTATTGTCACGGTTCGGTGAACCGTGACCCACTAACCAATAAAGTAGGCTCTTTGGGATAGGCTTTCTGTCACTATTCATACCATTTTTACACTTTATGATTTCCACGCTTTCAAATGTATCCAGCTGTCTAGTATTTGTTACATTCCTAGTTAATCTTAAATTGCTAATATCTATTTTATGGTTGTTCTCAAACGCATGTTGGGCAACACTAGACTTATCTGTTCTACCATATTTGAGATGGGCCATATGCTCCTTGAATCTAGTTTGAATTGATCGTCTAGTCTGTCCAACATATTTTTGATTACAGTTTGTACAGCTAATTTCGTAAATCCCCGGCTTTTCGTCTGTTTCAATTTTGTCTTTTGGATTGCCTAAAAGTTGTTGTAGTTTGTTTCTCGACGAATGAACTACTGTCATACTTACATCTTTAAAAATCTTACCAATACCACGGGTGAATAAAGGATCGAATGGAATCGATACAAATTTGGGATTTTCTCTTTCATTTTGAAAGGTCGAGGAATTTCGAAGCGACTCTTTAAACTTTCGTTTCCTAATTATTTTATCAATTAAACTTATAGAATATCCATTACTCGCAGCTATACCATAATAGATACCATTTATTTTTCAAACCTCTTCTTATTGAGGGGGAAGCTTAATAGGCGATGAACTAGAAAATTAAAACTCGCCATTTTGTGTTGAGCATAACGGTGAGAGTCCTTAGGGATATATCTTAGAGTACTGGTATCTTTTCTGTATATGTCAAATTCTAACTTATTTTCACTATTTCTAATTATTAATGCATCTATAAATTGTAGTTGTCCATAGTTTTCAATATCATATGTGAATTTAACTGACGCCAAACGACTGTTTAATTTTGATACAAAGTTGTCAATATCAGCGACTTTTTGTATCGAACACTGCAAAAATATCATCCACATACCTAAGCCAAACTCTGGGGAAATACTCGAATTCTTCTTTTGCTTCCATCTTGAATCTGTTATGAAGACACTGGCAATGAATGGTGACAAAGAATTACCGATTGCTGTTCCTTCATGTTGTTCGAAGAAATTATCGATGAATCGAAAACAATGTTGTTTCATGTAAAGTTTAGTGAGTTGAAGATATTCTTTTACTACATCTTGATTGAGATTGTTTAATTCGAGTAGATGCATAAGGTAGTCCAAGGTGTGTGGTATCGGAACACTTGGAAACAATGAACAAACGTCAGAGGAGATCAAAATTTCATCTTCTTGCAATTGTACTGCTTGCCTAAGACACATAAACCAGGAAAGTCGGTACGTCCTATTGTTTTAGCAATCGGATCGCGACTTACCACCTATCAAAATGGTTAAGAGAAGAGTTCGAAAATTTACCTATTGCACCACCTAGTTTCTCTGTGAATAATTCTAACGATTTCATTAATAAGGTCTTCTTCAGTTGCAACAAGGTGAAATTTTGATCTCCTCTGACGTTTGTTCATTGTTTCCACGTGTTTCAATATCACAGACCTTGGACTACCTTATGGATCTACTCGAATTAAACTAAACAATCTCAGTCAAGATGTAGTAAAAGAATATCTTCAACTCACTAAACTTTACATGAAACAAAATTGTTTTCGATTCAACGATAATTTCTTCGAACAACATGAAGGAACAACAATGGGTAATTCTTTGTCACCAATTATTGCCAGTGTCCTCATGAACAGATTCGAGATGGAAGCAAAAGAAGGATTCGAGTATTTCCCCAGAATTTGGCTTAGGTATTAGGACGATATTTTTGCAGTGTTTGATATAAAAGTCGCTGATATTGACAACTTTGTATCTAAATTAAACAGTCGTTTCGCGTCAGTTAAATTCACATATGAAACTGAAAACTCAGGACAATTACTATTTTTAGATGTATTTTTATTTAGAAATAGTGAAAATAAGTTAGAATTTGACATATACAGAAAAGATACCAGTACTCTAAGATATATCCCTAAGGACTCTCACCATTGTGCTCAACAAAAGATGGCGAGTTTTAATTTTCTAGTCCGTCGTCTATTAAGCTTCCCCCTCAATAAGGAGAGGTTTGAAAAAGAAAAGACATTGATTTAGGACATAGCTGCGAGTAATGGATATTCTGTAAGTTTAATTGATAAAATAATTAGGAAACAAAATTCCTCGACCTTTCAAAATGAAAGAGAAAATCCGAAATTTGTATCGATTCCATTCGATCCTCGATTCACCCGTGGTATTGGTAAGATTTTTAAAGATGTAATTATGACAGTAGTTTATTCGTCGGGAAGCAAACTACAACAACTTTTTAGGCAATCCAAAAGATAAAATTGAAACATAAGAAAAGCCGAGGATTTACGAAATTAGCTGTAAGGACTATAATCAAAAATATGTTGGACAGACTAGACGATCAATTCAAACTAGATTCAAAGAGCATATAGCCCATCTTAAATATGGTAGAACAGATAAGTCTAGTGTTGCCCAACATGCGTTTGAGAACAACCGTAAAATAGATATTAGCAATTTAAGATTAATTAGGAATGTAACAAATACTAGACAGCTAGATGCATTTGAAAACTTGGAAATCATAAAGTGTAAAATTAGTATGAATAGTGACAGAGGGTCTATCCCAAATAGTCCACTTTATTGGTTATGATCTTGATTGGCGAAACGCGCATCAAGTGAAGTATATAGTGTTTTAGTGTTGCATGGAAAACTACATAAGTGTTATCTTCACATCAAAGGTTCCAACCCACTCCAGGATTCTTAATTTTGTTTTTTTGATATTAAGCCATATTTTTCAAAATCTTTTACAAGTAATGTCTGTCTCACAACTAAATAAATGTAAACTTTTTTTACTCATTTATTTAACGTCGGCCTATTTCCGCTACCAGAGCCAACCACCAACGCCAGGAGACGAGCTACTCCCGACTTTGAAATTTTGCCGAACCTCTTCTCTATCGAAGAGTAGCGATATTTTACTTGCCTAACATCTACTAGACAAGGAACAGACTGCTTTACATCCCCTCTGAAGGTGTGGTATATCACCTATACAATCCTCCAGTGGTGTGCCGAGCCTTTCGCGGCGGAGTGGGCGCATCATTCTTGGGGGCAAAGTCGTAATGATGGTGTGTCCAAATGAAATATAAGTTTAAACACTAAAAATTTTAACTCAAAATTATTAATACCATTCGCAATATGTAGGTAGTTTCTGCCAAATGTTGTGCTGTTTTTGCATATAACATTTCAACGATACACATAAAATTTGCTGTTTATTCTTGAAACGTTAAAGGCCATTTATTTGTTTTATGTTGTATTTATTTATTTCAACATGTGCTTTTGTTTGTTATTAAACTTATCAATTTTCATTGATTATGAACAAGAAAATCTTAAATTAGTTTTGAGGTTGCTAATAAATGTAGGAAAACGTCAAATAAATTAAAAATGTAGTTTTTCTGTTTTAATTGACTTGGCTATTCTCACAAATTGTAATATTAGTGTATAGCAGGTCACTAAACATTCAAACAATAAATGATTTATTTTCTATAATTGTTGATTGAAGTCGGGCACTAGGGCGGCAATATAGACAGGGGCGGGGGGTTGCGCCCCTCCTTGAGCACGCCACTACAACCCTCTACTTGCATAGCTTCTGCGTATACGCTGATGTACACGCCACTGGAAGCCGGGACGAGGTCACCGAGTTTCACTTCGGTTCTTCAGTTAGTTACTGACTGCACTACCGTTAGTTAACTTTTCGTACCGAAATACGAGTATGTTAAGTCGGATCTACTCGTCCCCAAATGTAAACTTGAAATAGAAATCTTGAAGTCAAATATTTAAATCCTAAAAGAATAAAGTTTGCAGACTAAAATTGAACTGAAAACTTAACCATCATATTCCCGGCATTACCTATATTTTTTTTTAACTTATGGGTGAATGTTTATTAGACTTGACTGGGTATCAGAGCTGTTACAAGTACTCTTAGAAATTACTTGAAGTATAAGTATCAAGTATTCAAATATCAAAAAATTACTTAAAGTATCAAGTACAGTTTTTCTTAAAACATACTTCAATTGTCAAGTCCTCTTGAAAATTACTTGATTTATCGCCAAGTAATTTACTTGAAGTAAAACAACAGAGAAAACAGAGATGATAATAAATCAATAACCTTTCTCGACCTAACTATAAAAAGACATAAAACATCATTTTCCTATAATATTTACCGCAAACCAACTTTTACAGACGCTACTATACCCTTTAATTCCTATAACCCTCTCTCCCACAAATTAGCCGCATATTAATCTATGACACACTGAGCTTTCAGCTTATCTCTATCTGAGACAGATTTAAAAGAAGAATTAGACACAATAAGACTTATAGCACATAATAACGGGTACCCTTAAAATATAAACAACAATCTAATCTACAAAAAACGAAATAAGTCCCTCTTGAAAGAACTTTATCCCACTATTAACGAGAAAAAAGTTGAAACATACATTTCATTACCATATTCAGGTCAACTCTCCTATTCAATTAGCAATACTTTTTCCAAATTTAATATTAAAACATCTTTTACGAGTAGTTCTAAAAAAAATATAGGCAGACATCTTTTCAATGCAAAACGAAAAACTGATATCTCTAAAAAATGTGGTGTATATCGGTTAGATTGCCCAGAATGTAACGCCTCATATGTAGGTCAAACAGGTAGATCGTTCGGAGTAAGATATAGAGAACATATTCACACACAAAAACAACATTCCAACTTTAATAAACACCTAACAGATTCTGGTCATACAATAACTGACGACCATCAACCTAAAATATTACATATTTGTGGGAAAAGTAAAAAACTTAATTTATTAGAAGTGCTAGAAATTAATAAATTAAATAGGAATAAAAATTACAACATATTAAACGACCAAATAGATTTAAATAATTCTCCGTTATTAAACTTATTCAGATAACCGCTGCTAATAAGAATCACAACATAATATAATTTACTATCTTGAAAGAAACCCTACATTTAAAGACATAATATCTGTACAAATTTGAATTATATTATCAACCATACAGTGATCCATCCTTCTATTCAGTACAGTTTATATTTAAATGAAAGTAAAATCTGTGTATAATTTAGTTTACTTGAAAATGTCCGAATAGGATGAAACTAGTTGTAAAATAACAAATAAAGTGAAAATTAGACAAGTAATAAAAAGTGTTTAATTTTTTTAAATCAAAATGGATTTTCACAAAGTACCTTCATCTTCAATCAACTTTTTGAAAACAACAGTACTTAAGGTAAGCTTAGTAATTTAAATAGGTATAAAGAATACTTAAAGTACATAAAATTACTTGAAGTATTACAAAAAATTCATAAAAAACTAAGTAAAAATCAGTAACTTTCGATTTAAATACAATTTGTATTTTTGGAATGGATAAATGGTTTAATAGTTTCAGAATCAGATTAGAGTTGTGTAAAAAATATAATTTAACATATTTAGTTATATGCTAAGTTTATGCATGTAAATCACACAGTGGAAATTAGTGAATATAAAAATAAATTTATTATATGTGGTGTCGTGTTTTAAAAATGTTACTTTGTTTTGTCCCCTTGCAATGGCTGCGGTATACCTGAAATCAGTTTTAAATTAGCAAAGTCTACACCAAAAAAACTTATTCTGAACCTTTAAGATGGAGATTATTTTAATTGTTTCGGAGGAAAAAGAATGCAACACGTAACCTATCGTCATTATGTAATGATGATAATATTATGTTTTGCTAATTTTTCTTCTTTCCTATTTTCTACTATTAATTTACAAAAATAAGTAAAAAATAATGTTAATAATTATAGTTACTTCAGAAACTCACTTAATATTCTTGGCACTTTAATACACAACAACCCTAACCATTGGCTTAACCATATATTATGAATATTATGATTACGACAATGTCGATTATCGAAATGGCAAAGAATATGCGAAAACAAAAGAGCTGTATACTTAAACATACCGATATAACATAACATAGTCATCTTGAATTAAAAAAAAACGTATACATCTTTTTCTCAAAGCGACCACAACACGTAGCTCCTACCGCGAAACAAAAAAGTGTATGAAGCGTGCTAGCGTAAACAGTTAAAACAACGCCGAAAACACAAATCGTTCTCTGCCGAAAGGGTGGCGATATTTCTTTGTGGTTTTTAGTAGCAAAGATAGTTATGGTATATCTATCGTTGAACTATAATATCAACTAACCGAACTAAAAACATAAGAGGATAAATCGTCTGCTGGCAGTTCTATAGCCGTTCAATTTCCGAAAAAATTTACATTGGTTGCCATCAGTGAGACACTCCTCTGCCGATACAATACTTCCACTCACGTGACGTGATGTGAAAGTAATATTTGATATAAATGGTTTACTAATTTACGTGCAAATATACCTTAATTTACCCAGTGATGTTTGACGTAATTATATATGCTATCTACCTACTCTTTTAATTTTATAAATCATTAATCACTGAATAAACTGTGCTAATAATTGTGCACTATACACAAGATAAAATTTTAGAAATGCCTTTTTAAAAGCACTTTACCTGGTGGCGTTGCAGCAACGAACTAAATTAAATAAATCTTAAGTAATTCTAGTAAGTCCAAAGCATTTCTTGTATGGTCTTGTTTATGCGAGTTTTGACAAACAAAATAAATTTGAAAAAGGATTATTACTTCAAGTAATAGGGAACTTGCACATTTTTTTTTACTTCATAAAAATGTTCTACAATACTAAAAAATAAGATATGCAAAATATGACGCCTTAATTCCCAATAATAAATTTGTTATAAATTATTAAAGTTTCGCGCGTGAGCGAACCGTTTCAAACAGGTTCAAAAGTGCGGGAGTAGTCGTGACATCACACCATACAATTTACAAGCGACGACGGAGATCCCAGCACTCGACCGCTTGATTTCAGATAAATTTTAAGTGTATACTTAAAATGGAAACAAAAAACTCCTTATTTTTGCATTGTACCGTTGTGTAAGAATACTACAGTGAAAGTGACAAATAAAATATTTATAATATTGCCAGAAGATAAGAATCATCGATCAAAATGGCTAAAAGCGTGTAGTTGAAATGAAAAAGACATTTCACAGAGCAGTGGGTCTCTACATGTGTGTGAAGATCATTTTAATGTAAGTACATTATTAAATACTATATGTCTATCTATTAGTTTTTTGCAGGCGGGCAATAAAATATTCCGAATTTCCAATTATTGAATTTTAATTAGGGTAGGATTAAAGAAAGAATGTGTATACAATGTTAGAAAATAAGATTAGTAGATAGAATGTAATTTAGTGATACTAAGTAAATGTAATTTCCTGGTGTGAAAGTAAACAGATATTTATTATTATACTCTTCACAAATACGATTACGAAGAGTATATTGCATTTGATCGGGACATTTCTAAAATCGTTAATATCGCTCGTAGAGAAAAAATCATTTCGTTCGTCATCGAATTCTGAACAACTTTCAAAATGTCCGTCTGTTCATCTGTCCGTCCGTCACGTTTCTTGTAAGCACGATAACTAAAGAAAGAAAAGTCCGATCGAATTGAAATTTGGACTATAAGTTAGTGTTAGCTAGAGGAAGAAATCCATTGTTTTTGAAAAAATCAAATAGTAAATAAAAAAAGTTATAGGACATTTCATTTAAAAATATGAATCTACAGAGGGTTGCAATTTTCAATGTGCTACTAAAATTGAAGTAATTCTCTATAGACACCAAAATGCTGTAAAATATACTACCACAAATTTCGCCTACGCAGTCGGCATCATCGGGAGATGAAAAAAATTGAAAATTAAATATGTGATCAATATATTAGGTATTGTAAGAATGAATCTTAGTTTATACTATAAAATATACTGTCACGCGTTTCGCCAATACAGTCGGCACCATCGGGAGAGAAAATTAAATATGTAGTCAATACATTAGGTATTGTAAGAATGAAGTTTATAAGACAAACACAGGATTCTTTTCAAAAAACTGCGAAGAGTATCCTAGAGAATGTGCAACAATTATATAAAAGTTCAGTAACACTACTGTTTGCGAAGAGTAACATGTTTACCTCTAGTATATATAGTATATTGCAAATACCTTTCCCTTGCCCTTTAATTTATTCTATTCAAATCTTACATTTATCTATTATGTGAATGATAACACGACACAATCACTTATTTCCCTTGCCCCAAAACATAGTACGAAAATACCTACGATAGGTAATTATACATTTGCGCAACATTTCCTTTGCAGCAAATGTCTTCTATAGACACTTTACGCGTGTGTACAAAAAAAAACACGAAAAATATAGAAGTGGCTGTTGTAAAGAATTACCCTAAATTCTTTCAAACATAAGACTAAGTCTGCTAAAAATGCTTAGTTGCGACTAAGCATTTTGTAGTTATTTCTTTTTATTCCGTGATCAAGTCATAACTATTTTATGTTTATAAATTATTACTAAAAATACATACTTCTCTGCCTTGACCCCGCGGACCTCTCCAAAGGAAAAACTTTCACTATTTTGTATAAAAGATGCCACCATAAACATATCCACTTTAGGCAAATTATCAGATTCGCCCTTTGAAAAACCTTGATCAGTCATTTTAAAATATCTGTACAACTACAATAAGCGGTACTATAAAACACAATTATATATTTATATGAGAACAGTCACTAACAAATCAACCACAGTCTAACAACACCATATTGTACATATGTTTATATAGAATGTCATACTTTGTGAATTTGTTTGTATTATTATTTTTAAGTATTTTATGAATGAATTGATTTTTAGTTTTCTTTTTCTGTATATATGTATATATTAATATAAATCTTACTCTGTACCCCATACAAGTTGTAAATAATCTACTTAATTGTGAATACAGATTTTAAATTGGAATTGGAATTGGTAAACATCTGATTATGTTGCTTCCCGGCGCGACGACTACCGAATATTGTATGGTGTGACGTCACAGTCAATAGTAGCTCGTTTCGGGCCACTTCAATTTTATCGCTGTTTAGATCCGTGGAATTAGAAATCTTATTTTTTTTGTGAAGTACACGTTTTATTACAACGTTACGCTATGTTTTTTTAGTATTATTTTTATTTTTAAAATTATAGGCAAGTTCCCTATTGTTTCAGAGTGCAAATATCACACAAATAATTACTTGAAGTAGCCCAAGAATACTTCAAGTACAACTTATTACTTGAATTATGATGTAATACTTCAAGTATTGTTAAGAATACTTAAAGTAACTTACTTGACAAAATCAAGTAAAAATTCAAGTTTCTTTATAATAATAATAATAATAATAATAATAATAAATCGCCTTTATTTACAGCGTAGTTCAGCTAAAGCTGTTCTACCACTAAACTGTACATACTACATTGAGAAAAAAACACATGCAATTAATTGATTATATATAAAAATAACTGAACACCAGAATCATCATTTGAGTACCACTTTCCTTACCTATCTCAATACTGGTTCTAACACTTGTTCAAAATGAAAGACGATATAAAAAAACATAAATACATATAAAGATTAAGATTTGGCATTATGAGGTGGGCGTTTGAAGCAGCATTTTTTTAAAGCGAAACTTAAAAGTACATTTAGATAGATCCTTTATTTCATCAGGGGTATGGTTGTATATTGACGCAGCAGCATACCTAAATGATCTTTGGTAAATTGAGGTTCTATGTGCAGGTATTCTAAGTCTATAGTTAAATCTAGTATCACGACTATGTACTGAGAAATTTGATATTAGTAAGTCAAAGAGATATGTAGGACATCGGTTGTGTATTACAGAATGGACAAGACTTGCAAGATGCAACCTGGCCCTTTCCTTCATTTTCAGCCAGTTTAACTCTCTAATTTTACAAGACACATGGTCACTCCTCCTCAGACCAAATATGAATCTAACACATGCATTCTGAAGTTTCTGAATTCGCATGGAAGTAATTTGATCTAAACACGGCGTGTAGACAACATCACAGTAATTAAATAATGATAATACCAAACTATCACATAGCATCCTCCGTAAACTAGTGTTCAACAAGAAACGATTAGCATACAAACATCTTAAACTACAATAGGCCTTGCGTATTACCGTAGCGACATATTCTTTGAACCGAAGATCCTCATCTAAAAGCAGACCCAAGTTTTTATAAGTACTAACTATTGGCAGGCGTGAACCATTTATTTTGATCTCGATATCATTGAGATGTGTGATTTTTAATTTTTTCGGACCAAATACCATCACATAACTCTTATTTGGGTTTACTTTCAGACAGTGATCTTGAGACAATGAAATAAGTTGTTGCAGCTCATCATTTATTATATTAATTGACGGAATTACATCATGAGCACTTATGTGTTTGTAGATTTGGAAGTCATCTGCATATGCATGGTGTTTACAATACATTAGGGTTTTAGAGAAATCAGCCGTATAGAGCAAATAAAACAGAGGTCCCAAAATAGATCCTTGAGCGATACCTTTATTAATTATTTTCGAATCTGAAGTGTTACCTTCAAGGGATACTTTTTGGGATCGATTACTTAAATATGTATTTAAAAAGTTCACTGTCTCCAAATCAAAACCAAAATATAAGAATTTACTGCACAGTAGCTTATAATTTAAGGTGTCGAATGCTTTGCTGTAATCAATCATTACGAGAACAGTCAATTCAGATTTGTCCCAAGCTGAAAAAATATCACTGGTGACTTTTGTTAAAGCGGTAGTTGTACTGTGATGTTGTCTAAATCCGGATTGCGACACGGGAATTAGATCACATTGGTCGGTGTACTCTCTTATTTGATAGGAAATGGCTTTTTCGAGTATTTTAGAGGGAAGGGGTAAGACGCTAATTGGCCTTAGATCGTTGAAAGATATAGGATTTTTTTATTTTTGCTACAGGGCGTACAACAGCCTCTTTCCAAATTTGCGGAAAAACACCACTGGTAAGAGAAAAATTTGTTATGTGTCGCAAGTAAGGAGTTAAAAAAGGTATGCACAGTTTGAGCATATGTAAGGAGATACCATCTGCACCTACTGCATTTGACTTTATAGAGTTAATTATTTTTTCAATGTCCTCATCCGTTACGGTTGTAAATTTAAATTTTGGTTTACCAATAATATTTGCATGTAAATTATTATCATAAAAAAAGAATTATATCATTATTAACAGAAAGTGTATTTATATTCAAAAAATGTTCATTTAAATCATTTACTTTTTGTAGATGTTTAGGGATATCAAAGCCACGTCTTTTCTGTGCAATATTGAGAGTTTGTAAAGTATTCCATAATTCTTTGCTATTATTATTCTTATTTACGTATTCTATGTGTGCTCTTTTTTTCTGCCCTTATGCAAGTGGTGGTGAAGTTCCGCAAATTTTTTGTAAGCCTGCCAGTCTCCTGGTAGCTCAGATCTTTTGTACTTGGAGAGACATTTGTCTCGTTCTTTCATCATCATTCTAAGAGGGTACGTCAACCAAGGCGCTTTAGGTTTGGTAACCCGAATTGTCCTAAAAGGAGCATGTATGTCAAATAATGTTATTAAGGACTTTGTAAAATATGCCACCTTTTCGTTTACATCTGTACAAGTACAAATATTTACTCAGATGAGTACTTAAAATAAAGTACTTCGAGTACTAATAAATACTTGAAGTAGAATTTCAAGTATTTCACTTTAAGTATTGACAGCTCTGTTGGGTGTTGCGTTTTCCTTTCCACATTGATATAAATGGTCTGCACAACAAACAACAATTGCAAAATATTAGTTATTAATTACAGCAAATTTGCAACAATGCATAGCCCAGTACCTCCGCCACACGCACGCCTTTGACTGGAATATCCAATTAAAATTTTGATAAAATTTAATACAACGATCCCCAGACGCCTCCGCGTTTTGCGATATAAAAATTTAAACAGGAAGAAGATTTATCAATAATTGATGTGCTTAAAATAATTCTAGTTGATGATGTTCTTTGTATATATTTGTTCGGTGTTACACAAAAATGGAAGCAAAGTTAGTGATAACGTTACTTTTTTTTTGAAATTTTCAACTTTAGTGTGTGTCTTGTACTCAGAAGTGGTAAATATTGCAATATATGTATACAGTGTGTCCCAAATTGTGGGTGGATGTATTGCTATCTCGCTTATTAATGGAGATAGAATGACGGTTAAATGGGGACATTTTGTAGATTTTTATAACCACATCGAATCCGTTTTCAAATTTTATGTAGGACCCTTAGTTTTCGAGTAATTTTCTAAAAACTGAAACTCGCCTTTTTCTGTTTTCTCCATAACTTCTTAATCACTATTTATACAGTTTCTAAACTTGCATAATACTAAAACACTTTTTAGAATATATTTAATAGCGATAGCAACATCATAGGTACATCAACTCTTGTTTGTCTTATGGGCGCCAGCATTTTTTCATTGAATTAATAGCGCTTTCCATGTGCTTTTCAAAGATGTATCACAACCTCAAAAAATTCCATGATGACGCAGCAACAAGTGGAAAAATAGGTTTTTCAACAAGTAGACTATGAACAGAGTTGGCACTTGTTCATAAAATTTTGCCATGCAAGAATTCAATTAAACGAGAAATTAAGCATTTTTTTATGGAGGAAGTACGAAATAAGCAAATTTTAGAAACCAGATTTTGCGAAGAGAAGACACTAACAATTAGAATAGAAGAAATAAATAAAGAACAATTTTCATTTATAATGATTAGATAAAACGAGAAAGGATTTAATTTCATTAAATATTAGATAAATCGTTCGATATCTCCTCCATTTTGTTGAAAACACTTTTTGCATCTCTTCAGTACAAAAAAAGTTGCCGTTAACTGAAGCTAAGGCATCTAATATTCTTTCTTTCAATAGTTCGTGGAAGATGATCAAACTCGTAATTTTTGTTTTTTGCGTGACCCTAGAGATAAAAGTCAGAAGTGTAATATCTAATCACCTCGCTGGACAGAGAGAAGAGGTTCATTGATTGATATGACTATTAAAATTTTTTGTTAGAAAAGTTTACTGTATTACCTACCTTTTAAAGTGATTTAAATTCCAAGTCGATCCTCCGGTCTTCTTGAGATGCAAAGTGGTCAATTACTTTTTCATTAAAGTCTTTTTATCTTCTTTATTAATGCCCTTTCTATGGTAAGCATAGCTAAAGAAGATAACCTTTCCTGACCCATGGTATTTCTTAAAAATGTCTCTATTCTTTTTTAAGGTGGAAAAACAACGTTCACTTCCGACGGTAGTCATAGGGAGAGTACACAAGGTTTTTAACAGTTTGACACTTTCAGAAAAAGTATTGCACAAGTTATTGTTAATAAAAAGCTGTAACAAAGCAACTGCACCTTTACTATTGGAAAAATCTTCTCGGCTATATAATACTTCTAATTCAATTTTAAGTTTCAAATGATTTATGACTGGATACTCCGTTTTAACTAATTTAAACATATCTTGAGGAAAGCTTTTCTTATAATCTTTAAATCGATCTGCGTGAAATAACTGAGACACTGCTAAATGATTACTGAAGCCAAACCTGTTTTGGATTTCAGATGTAATTATATCACAAACTTCTAATGAAATTCTCCTTTTTGGTTCTTCCGTTTTACATCTCTGGGCAGACTGCATGGATGTCTCCTCCAAATAGTTATTCAAAATTTTATTTCTGATGTCTTCAATTTTACTATTAAAAACACCAATACACTTATTTACTGTTATGACATCGATATTACATTTTTTGTTTGATTGAACAATATATCACAATGAGGCATAACTAAATGAAAAAAATTTAACCAGTAAAGAAAATGTTCATTTTGTAAGTAATTTTTTAAACCAATAGCTTGGTTTAGAGTGTTGTTTTCTGATTCATTATCAGTGATTTTTTCTAAACAATCTAATAATTCTGTTCGATAGGTATAAACAGTCTCTATGCAATTTGTATTAAAATTCCATCATGTTGGAGCCGCTTTAGGTAATCTTACCTTAACAACATTATCTAACACGGCTGTCCTTTTTGGCGATTTTCCAAAGAATGAAGAAAAGCTGTGTAAATTAGCAAAAAAAAATTTTACGCTTTTATCCTGACTTGATGCTTTTTGTAAAATTAAATTTAGTTGATGAGCGTAAGAATGAATAAAATTTGCTGAAGGATAACTTTTTTTAATTTTGGCTTGTACACCTCCAAAAGCACCACTTATTACTGATGCTCCATCGTAACTTTGTGTTATCAATTTTTCAGGACTTTCATTAATTTTCAGACATTCTAACTCTTTTAAAATTACATCTGTCAAATGCTGCGATGTCGTTCCTTGAGACTAAATAAATTTACAAAATCTCTCACATACAACACCGTCTAATACGTAGGTTTTGGACGGCCACCACCTTTGAATTTCACTCGGTCTTCATAACCCAACTTATGTCCATCTTTCAGTTTTAATATATTTTGTACAACACTCAATTTAATAGTAAACACCAAAAACACTGTTTTACTTAATTTCACGACAAATAGAGATTTACTAATAAAATGTTCACAAATAAAAACATTAAAAACAACGCGACAGAATTTACCGACCAACGCGTACCTAGTCAGCATTAAGACTACTCTACTCACAGAGAACCTATGTAGTCTGTGGCTCTACTGAACTTCGTGCGAATCGTGCGTTACCGTTTCCGTAAAATGTGTCAGGGACATTGTCCCCGCCAGTGTTTTCTGTCTCTTTTGCTTTCTGACGATTCGCGCATAAGTCTATTTCACTTTAATTCGTTGTAAATTCGATCCGTAGCTAGCTTTGAGGACATGTTGTGGATTGACCCAAGATTTTTAAATTCTATAAATGAATAATGTAATGAATATGAATGTAGAGGCTCGGTGCTCGGAGGAGATACGAAATCCTGCGATCTAGATATTTGAATAGTATTGTGCATAGAATGATCTAGAAACTTTAATATATTTTTTAAGAATATTAAAAATATATGTATTATATATTTTTAAACTTCAGAAAATGAATAGCTCTATTTTTTTATTTGTATGTGGGAGGTCATTGACCAAATGACCCTATAGAAGAACCGCCAGTGATATTTACTATAATTGTGTTTTCATGTTCAAAACTTTAGCACAGTTTAATTTTGATGCACTATAAATTTACTTTATTTAGTTTAAATTGAGACAATTGTTGAAAAAAAAAGTTAAAAAGTTACATTTTGTCATTCTTTTACATTTTTGGGACTTACTACCACATGAATAATTCTTCGTTATCTAATCTAAAAAATATAGTTAGTTACCCAGTATGTTGGTGGAAAAATAAATCTCTGCGCTTGTGACTTTACGTCAAAAGATTAGTCAGAGGGTGTTCTTTGACAACTAAGATGAGACACAAAAATAATAATATAATTTCCTAACGTGTCGGAAAACGAATCTTTTTCCTTTTTCGAAGTTATTTATTTATGTCAGGTTAATTTCATAAAAAAATACTGATTTTTTTTTAAAAAGTTTCACCTTTTTGAAATTTGCCCAGTGAAAAATGAATCTAAAATAATATTTCAAAATGGTGTAACTTTATAGAAAACCAATATTTTTTTATGAAATTTGAAACCTGTCGTTATATTTTCCACCTGATTCTGGAAAAAAATGTTTCGCAAATATTTTACTAATCGTTTAAAAAAAATAACCTTGGAGACAACTTTTTTTCACAAATTTCGATCGCAATTTTTTTTTCTGCAAAACTTCTTCAATTAGTCTTAAAGTATCGCTTGGGTTTCATGCTCCAATACTAAGATATGACAGCCTGAATTTCACCAGTCACCACTGGCAAAATAACAACATCAGCAAAAAATATAACACTTGAAACCGCAGTTTAAAATCAAGCACATTTTTTTGGCAAACTGTCACAATTATTAATTATTGGATACATTTTGCTTTTTGTCATATCAACAAGTTATGTAGCCTACTTGATATATTCTAGTTGATACTAAATAAACATTTGTATTGTTAGTGGGAGGTATTGTTAATGAGTGGTTTAAATCATATTTAAGCAACCGTACTATGTCCGTGGAAATAACATCTAGTGAGGGGGAGCAAATAAACAGAATAAGATCAAACCCTGATTATATTAAATGTGGTGTCCCTCAGGGGTCCATCCTTGGGCCAACCCTTTTTTAAATATATGTAAATGACATAGTATCAAATTTTCCATTAGCGAAATTTTCTCAGTTTGCTGACGATACAAGCATAACTTTAAGACATAGTGACCTGGGTGAATTAGTAAATATAACAAATATAGTACTAGAAGATCTGTTTAATTGGTTTGCAGCCAATAAGTAAGCTAAATTTTAACAAAACATTCAGTATCATATTTCAACCAAATAAAAAATTACCTGATGCAGTTATATCAACAAATAGTGGAGAAGTCATTCCCACGACATGCACAAAATTTCTTGGCATTCATTTAGATAAAAAATTAGACTGGAAAATGCACATTATTGAGTTAAATAAAAAATTAAGTCATGCCGTTTTTGCTATAAACACAATTAAGCAAAACATCGGTTCTAATTTCGGTAAAACAGTATATTATTCAAATTTTTATTCCGTTATGCAATATGGAATAGAATTCTGGGGAACATCAACTAATGCCAAAAGTACCTTCTTAATACAAAAAAAAGCCATAAGAGCACTCTATGGTCTAAAAGCACGGGAGTCATGTAGAGAGTACTTCAAGAGAAATCATATATTTACGTTAAATAATTTGTATATATATAAAATTAGTATAATTATACATAAAGAACAAAATAAACTGCCCACACATTCAGAAATTCATGATCATGATACACGATGCAAAAATAAACTCTTGACACCCTTATATAATTTAGATGTAAATTGAAAGGAACCTATATATGCAGGTATTAAAATATTTAACCATTTGCCAGAATCGGTCAAACAGATTCCTCTTAATGCATTTAAGAAGGAAATCAAAATTATATTAAAAGCCAAAGTCTTCTATGACTTAAATGAATTTTTTTAATGAAGATTTTAGTTACAAGTCAGATTGTCTATATGTGCGTGAGGGTGTATATGTATGTACATATATGTAGGTATGCGTATATACATGTATATGAACGTATTTATTGTTTATTTTATTTATATATCTTTTCTCTTGTTTCAAAATTCTATTATAATATGAAAATAACATGTTTTATTATTTTTTATTATTTGCTAAGCATTTTCTCTAAAGCTTTAATAGCTGTTAGTATGCATCATATATATGTATATATTTGTTATAATGTAAAATTTATTTCATTTTGGTTATTTTACATTATATGTGTATGTGCATACTGTGGGGAAATAAAATGTTTCTATCTATCTATCTCTCTTTTCAGCTGTTTTTCGCGTTTTTAGCAAGGGAACTCGAGAAACATGATCAGATGTCATCAATGGTTATTTAAAAAATGGAAACGTTCTTTATCTAAATAAAAATAATAATGTTTTTCAACGCCTACTTGTCGAAAACAATATTTTTGAAGCCATGATGTATCATTGAAAAGCACATAAAGGCGCTATTTAACCAATGAAAATCCAAAACAGCGCCTATCATAAAAATAAAAGTTAGTATGCCTATCTCGGAAACAGGTTAAGAACTAACTAGTAAAGCTGGTAAGTCGTGCGGCGAGACATAGGCGTACGCATCATAATAAGCGTAATAAAGGACATTAACTAGTAACAAAAGCATAAACTGTTACAATTTATAACAATGTATGCATAACTTACCCTCTTAACTTGTTTAATGAACTAGCTTGATTATCACAAACTGGAGAAGATCTGTAAAAACTTTGCAGCATTAGGTATGTTTCTATGGTTACTTCCGTGAGTGATGTTCGCTGTGGTGAAAAAAATATGCTTACATTTTAAAAACGACCGTTCGACATCTATTGATATAATACAGACATACTTAAAATAGTCTTTGAACGCACTTAACGGATCTAGAGATGTACCATCAGTACCATCACAAATTTGTCTGAATCTGGTAAAACCGATGTCTTGCTTTAACACACGTGCGAACTTTTCTCTAACGCGCCAATTTTTTGCG
This sequence comes from Rhamnusium bicolor, assembly GCA_029963845.1. NCBI lineage: Eukaryota > Metazoa > Arthropoda > Insecta > Coleoptera > Cerambycidae > Rhamnusium > Rhamnusium bicolor. The sequence continues at coordinate 114,678 of JANEYF010002889.1, read as the reverse complement.
TCACCTATATCGTGTAGCAGTCGATTTACTTCGTCCACTATTTGCAATGACTCTGCTAACGAGAACGCACTGTTTTGTAAGTTTTTCATGGCGTCATGTAATCTTTTACAATGAATATGAATATTTTTTAAAGCTGTTTCAACGGAAATACCTTCGATTTTTGTCTGGCTTTCCTTAATAACTGCAGCCTCGTAAGGATTGAATTGCAGTATCACAGTTTTATTTGTTGTAAAGATTCAGCATAATGAAAAGCTGCCTCAATCATGTTTCCCAACGTGTAAGAATCGTTTGTGACAGATGGTGCTGCGATAATGCGTTTGGTAGGCCGTTCTCTTCAAGAACACGGTTGTAGGTTGGTACATGTTACGTGTAAAGTGCATGCTCTACATTTTGTGACAGAAACTATTCGACAAGGTTTTCCAAAAATAGATACATTAATAAGAAGTACACAAAAATGCGTGTATTTAATCTCCTAAACCAATGGCTGTTCGTGGGTCAAGAGATAGGGAGGTCAATTAGAAAAGTTTACTATATTACCTACCTTTTAAAGTGATTTAAATTCCAAGTCGATCCTCCGGTCTTTTTGAGATGCAAAGTGGTCAATTACTTTTTCATTAAAGTCTTTTATCTTCTTTATTAATGCCCTTTCTATGGTAAGCATAGCTAAAGAAGCTAACCTTTCCTGACCCATGGTATTTCTTAAAAATGTCTTTATTCTTTTTAAGGTGGAAAAACAACGTTCACTTTCGACGGTAGTCATAGGGAGAGTACACAAGATTTTTTAACAGTTTGACACTTTCAGAAAAAGTATTGCACAAATTATTGTCAATAAAAAGCTGTAACAATGCAACTGCACCTTCACTATTGGAAAAATCTTGTCGGCTATATAATACTTCTAATTCAGTTTTAAGTTTCAAATGATTTATGACTGGATAGTCCGTTTTAACTAATTTAAACATATCTTGAGGAAAGCCTTTTTTTATAATCTTTAAATCGATCTGCGTGAAATAACTGAGACACTGCTAAATGATTACTGAAGCCAAACCTGTTTTTGTCAGGGACATTGTCTCCGCCAGTGTTTTCTGTCTCTTTTGCTTTCTGACGATTCGCGCATAAGTCTATTTCGCTTTAATTCGTTGTAAATTCGGTCCGTAGCTAGCTTTGAGGACAAGTTGTGGATTGACCCAAGATTTTTAAATTCTATAAATGAATAATGTAATGAATATAAATGTAGATGCTCGGTGCTCAGAGGGGATACGAAATCCTGCGATCTAGATATTTGAATAGTATTGTGCATAGAATGAACTAGAAACTTTAATATATTTTTTTTAGAATATTAAAAGCGTCCTGGTATTCTCCACCACTGCCGATTTTTACAGGTTGGGGAACATGAATGAGGCAGCTTTTTATTACGTTGAATATTTACAATAAATAAAAGCTATGAAACTACAATTCAATCCTGACGAGGCTGCAGCTATTAAGAGCCAGACAAAATTCGAAGATATTTCCGTAGTAACATCTTTAAAAACTTTACAAGATCATTAATTAAGTTGATATAAATATGGCACCGTCGAGTGATGACGATGAAAGTGAGTTGTCAAATAAAAGCCAGAAATATATAAAAAATGTGAGTTATGTAGTAGTCAAGTGTGTTCAGTGGTTAAAAAATGTAAATTATGCAACTTTGGATTGCATACAAAATGTTTCGATATCTTGTCAAAAGTAATGAATTTGGAGAAAAACAATTGGGTATGTAAAACATGTTCACAAGGCCAGAATGAAGTTAACAAAACCGTCAATGACCAAGAAAATGAAACTCTAAATAGTATAAAACGTGAGAAATTTTACAAGACTTAAATAAAGAATTAAAAATAAACAACAATTTACTAACCCTTAGGCTTAGTGAAATTGTTAAAAATTATGTATATATTCAGAATAATCCCTTCCCAAAGGAATCTGTGAATACAAACACAAGTAATTCAAAAGATGGTTCTACTTTCTTCTTTTAGTCAAGTTGTTAAAAAAAGACTCGGCAGTTCTTATAATGGAAACAAACACAAATACAAATATTGATATAAATACTTTTAAGAACAATGTAAATCCTGTTGACCTAGATACTGGCATAACTCAAATTAGAAACACAAGAAATGGTAAAATAATAGTAGAATGCTTAAATAACGAACATTTGAACAATATAAAATTAAATATTTTAAAGTCTGCTGGTCACGATATGAAAGTATATGTTCCAAAAAAATATCTACCTAAGATTAAAATTTATAATACAGAAAAGTCAAATGATACAGATGGACATCTAGATGCAAACATTTGCAAGCAAAATAATATAAATGGTCAAGAACATTTTAAAATTGTCCGTAAAATCCCATATCGAAACAATTTAAATTTAATTGTAGAAGTTAAGCCTAGTTTATATACAAAATTAATCACAGATGGTTTTCTGTTTGTTGGATGGCGTAAGTGTATGATCACAAAGACGTTTAATATTATACGATGTTTTAAATGTTCTGATTATGGTCATTTCTCCAAAGATTGCAAATAACTTGAGGATATTTGTCCAATTTGTTCTCAAAATCATGCAATAAAAGACTATCCTAGAACAACCGCTAAATGTATTAATTGTAAAAACCACAATGAAAAATTTAAAACATGTCTTAATGAAAACCATTCCTCTAAAGAGGCAACGTGTCCAGTATATATATAAAACAAATAAATGCAATAAAAGCTAGAATAAAGTATTCAGAGTAATAGCCATTAATAAAAGAACAAGTCAGTACTAGAAAAAGTTTAACAATAATTCATCAAAATCTGCAAAGTATAAGAAATAAAATAGAAGATCTAGAAGTATTTCTAAAGAACGAAGAGGCAGATATAGTTTGTATAACTGAAACTTGGTGCGGTGATACAGATATTGAGGCTGTAAATGTATTTGGTTTTAAAGTAGCAAATTATTATAATAGACAATCTTTTTTGTCATGGAGGTGTTATGATATTGGTGAAAAATAATATAAACTTTACTAAAATAAACGAGTGTTCTGAATATAATATTGACAAAACTTTTGAATGTGTAGGTGTAATTGTAAGAAAGGGCAATGAAAATATTTATATATTATCTATTTACAGAAGTCCAAATAGTAATATTGATTTATTCTTTATAAAGCTGGAACAATTTTTACAATTAATTTCTAACACAAATCAGCCAAGTAAGATAATTCTGTGTGGCGACATAAACATTGACTTTCTTTGCAATACTCAAGATAAAATAAATTTAACTGATTTAACAAGTTCTTTTTGTCTAAGTTCTGTTTTTCACTAAGCTACTCGAATAACTAACAATTCAACAACTGCAATTGATTACATTTTTTACAAATTTTAACAATATTTTAACTCAAAAACGTATCATTCATAATGGTTTGTCAGATCACTCTGCACAAAAAATACATACATAAAAAAACTTGTAAAATTACCTATTCTCAAAAAAATTTAATGACATTTATCAATTACCTTGAAAATGAATAATGGATGACCTTGTTCTTACATACGGGGATATAAATAAAAAAATTTTCTTGTTTTATTAATATACTATCTTTTTACTACGATCAGTTTTAAACTTGTTACCAGAAATCAATGGCACTCAAATAATAAAAGCTGGATAACACCAGGAAATAGAGTATCATCAATCAGATTAAAAGAAATGTTTGTTTTGCAAAAGCAAGGTTTTATTAACACAGAATATTATAAAAAATATAAAACAATATACAGATGAACAATAAGATTGGAAAATAAGTTATATTACGATAATTTAATTTTAAATTCTGAAAATAGATCTAAAACAGTATGGAAGATTATTAACAGTACTATAAAAAAAACTACTTAAAATAATAGTGTATTGATAAATAATACTGAGATTAATGATAAAAAGGAAATTGCTAATGAATATAATGACTATTTTGTAAATTTACCAAATAATTTATTAAATAAACAAGGTGGACAAACTTATAAGACAGAATTTAATCAAAACAATTTCACAGACAAAACAATTTTTCTTAATGAGGTGCTTGAGTCTGATATTATTAGCATAATAACAGAATTAAAAAAATACAAATTCATCGGGGGCAGATAATATCTCAACATCAGTTATAAAGAAATGTGCAAGGTACCTTGCGAATCCACTATGTTATATTACAAATTTATAAATAATGGATGTTTTCCAAATGTTTTGAAAATATCTAAAGTTATTGCACTCTATGAAAAAGACAATCCATAAATTAATTAACAATTATCGACCAATTTCTCTCATCAATATTTTCAAAAATAATAGAAAATGTTCTGAGTAAACGAATAATAAGCCTTTTATAATCCAACAATATCCTATCACCTAATCAACATGACTTTAGAGAAAAAAAAATCCACAATATCTGCTTTATTAAGTATTTTAGACAATATTTATAAAGAATTAGATAAAAATTATAAAGTTTTAGCTCTTTTTATTGACTTGTCTAAAGAATTCGATTGTGTAGACCATGAATTTCTCTTAAATAAAATTAAAAAATATAGGATAAGAGGAAATTGTAATAACTTACTTAAAGATTATTTGAGCAACAGACAACAATTTGTTCAATATTTTGGGGAAAATTCAGACATGCTAAAAGTAACATTAGGTGTCCCACAAGGAAGTGTCCTGAGTCCCTGTTGTTTCTGTTGTACTGTAATGATCTTGATAATTACACATGGGCATTTTACAGTGCATTTGCAGATGATATACATTTATTACCTGTCCATAAAATTCAAACAGAAATGACTTATTTAGTTAATAAAAATCTTAAGGATATTCACAAGTACTTTCAGTTAAATAATCTCATAATGAATCAAGAGAAAACGTATACTTTACAATTTTATCCTCAACGTTTCAATTATATAAGTAGTCCTTTAGTTACATTAAATGGAAATCTATAGAACAACTAAAAAGTTTTAAATTACTGGGTATTCATATAGATTTACAATTAACATGGAAAGATCATGTAGATTATGTATGCAAAAAATGTGCAAAAAATTGCTTTGCCTTTAAAAGATTACACGAAATTGCTAACAAGGACACAGCGAAAATTTTTTACCTTCCAACTTTGAATCTGTGATTAGATATGGAATAATTTGTTGGATAAATTCGTCCGCAGCCAATAGAATATTTATATTACAAAAGAGAGCAATACGTTGTTTATTTGGTTTAAAATTTAGAGAATTATGTTTATCAGGGAAAAAAATATTAACACTTTTATGTCTTTATATTCTAGATATGTTAAAATTTGTAAAAAAAGAATCTTATTAAATTTAATTTTCAAAATGAATTCCATAATTATTACACACGACATGGAAATAATTTACAATACGACTTGCATAGACTGGAGATATATAAGGCAAATCCCTGTTATATGGGCGTTATTCTGTATAATAAATTACCATTTCATATTAGAAACGATAGTTTAAACAAATTCATTTTATCTGTGAAAAATATTTTACAGCAATTTGCATTTTATTCTGTAGATAGTTATTTATTACACACTATCGAATAATTTTAATATTTATGTTTGTTAAATTATGTTGTTTCCGTATTACTTTGTTTTTTTCTTGCTTTTAATTTACCTTTTGTATGACTTGTCCTATATCCTGTATTGTGATCCATTGGATGAATAAAGTATTCTATTCTATTCTATTCTATTCTATTCTGTTCTATTCTGTTCTATTCTATTCTATTCTATTCTATTCTATTCTATTCTATTCTATTCTATTCTATTCTATTCTATTCTATTCTATTCTATTCTATTCTATTCTATTCTATTCTATTCTATTCTATTATATTCTATTCTATTCTATTCTATTCTATTCTATTCTATTCTATTCTATTCTATTCTATTCTATTCTATTCTATTCTATTCTATTCTATTCTATTCTATTCTATTCTATTCTATTCTATTCTATTCTATTCTATTATGTTCTATTCTATTATGTTCCATTCCATTTCTATTCTATTCTATTCTATTCTATTCTATTCTATTCTATTCTATTCTATTCTATTCTATTCTATTCTATTCTATTCTATTCTATTCTATTCTATTCTATTCTATTCTATTCTATTCTATTCTATCATATCCTATCCTATCCTATCTTATCCTATTCTATTCTATTCTTTCTATTCTATTACACGACGCCATGAAAAACTTACAAAACAATGCGTTGTTGTTAGCGGAGTCACTGCAAATAGTGGACGAAGTAAATCAACTGCTACACGCTATAGGTGACGCAAAAAATGAGCGCGTTAGAGAAAAGTTTGCACGTGTGTTAATGCAAAATACCGGTTTTGCCAGATTAAGACAAATTACTGATGGTGCATCTCCAGATCCGCCAAGTGCCTTCAAAGACCATTTTAAGTATGCCTGTATTACATCAATAGATGTCGAACGGTCGTTCTCAAAATATAAGCATATTTTTTCACCACAATGAATATCATTCACGGAGGCAGTCATAGAAACATACCTGATGCTGCAAAGTTTTTACAGATCTTCTCCAGTTTGTGATAACTTAACCAAGCTAGTTCATAAAGCTAGTTAAGAGGGTAAGTTGTGCATACATTGTTATAAATTGTGACACACATTTCTGCCAGCTCTAATAATTACATAATTATTATGTTATACACTTTGCAAGGACGTCACCACGAAACTATGATGTGTCAAGGGAGAAAATTAATTTACTTCACACTTTTGTTATACACTGTATATATAGATATATGTAACAAAATTATCCCTGAGTTTGAACATTAATAATGCAGAAACTAAGGAGCAAAAAGATTAGTTAACCTTTGATTACACCGGCACACAAAAAAAAAGTTGTTTGTACATTTGACTCCACCTACCTCCCGACATGTATTTCGACCCGCTGAATCTGAATTTGAAGTCAGCTTGGACCGTACACCCTCAAATATCGAGTAAATTGAAAAACCGTAAAAAATAGCGAAAATTGGGTGTTTCGGTAATAAAAAACATTTTGTGGATCTAAACCAAGCCTAATTTTTATGTATTTCGATCCGCTGAATACGAATCTAAAGTATATTTAGACCATAAGCCGTTTTAAATCTAAGTAAATTGTAAAAAACCCTCGAAAATTGCTAAAAATGGCAAAAAATTGTGATTATGTTGATGAAAAAAATTGTGTAGACCCGGATCGAAGAGGATTTTTTATGTAATTTGATCTGCTAAATCCGAATCTGAAATATATTTGGCCCATTAATCCCTCAAAATCTCAAAAAATCGCAAAAAACCGATAAAATAGCAAAAAATTGCAGTTGAAAAAATTGAAAAAAAATCTATGAAACACGATTAAATACGTTTCTTGTATTTTTTTTATGCATAAAATACAAGTTTAGAATCTGAAAATATAAAAAATTGTAAAATCTATAAAAAATGACGTATAAACAGAATGAAAATTTTTTTCATCAACATAATCACAATTTTTTGCCATTTTTAGCAATTTTCGAGGGTTTTTTACAATTTACTTAGATTTAAAACAGCTTATGGTCTAAATATACTTTAGATTCGTATTCAGCGGATCGAAATACATAAAAATTAGGCTTGGTTTAGATCCACAAAGTTGTTTTTATTACCGAAACCCCCAATTTTCGCTATTTTTTACGGTTTTTCAATTTACTCGATATTTGAGGGTGTACGGTCCAAACTGACTTCAAATTCGGATTCAGCGGATCGAAATACATGTCGGGAGGTAGGTGGCGTCAAATGTACAAACAACTTTTTTTTTTGTGTGCCGGTGTTATTATTTAACAACATACTAAAGTTTGAAATTTGTATGTTTGTAAAGTGTCTTTCTTTTCAATTTGATTTTTGACGGACCCACAATTAATGAGATTTTCTTTTAATCTCTTAAAAATAGCTTTATTAGGTTGTCTTCCTTCTGGATAGCGATTGAAATATATTTCAGATGCAATATTAGAATTGTTATTACTTTGAATAAAGCATTCTAGCATAATTTTCGTTTACGATTAAATAAGGTGTAATTATGACGGAAATAAAATTATTAATATGCAATTTACTGACAAACGGATAAACACTGTCATAGATGACACACGCCTACTTGGAATAAATATAAAAAATGCAAAAAGAATTTACTAAAAGATTATTTTCGCTATTAAATATTTACACATTAAAAGCGGCCCCACATATAATATATAGTTCGAAAGAGAAAACAATTTCCTTTTTAACTAAACCATAGTCAACTATGATTTCCATTTAAAAAAATACAACTTTATGCCGAAATTACATCTTTCTTTTTTAATTTTCTTGACACCACTGTATTATACAGAAAAAAGTGCCTGAAGAATGCAACAGTTGTTTTTTCATAACTTTACAAACAACCAATATATTGACATGTGTCTAAAAGGTGAAAAATCGACCTTTTTTTTTTAAACTCGAAAACAAAAGACGATAGCAAATTTTTGTTTTCACCAGTGAATTTGTCTCAAAAAAAGAGAACGACAATGTGTCTTCCATTTTTTTGTATCTCTTACAGTTACCAAGTTACCCTATACAAACATCGAAATTTGTCCACCCTGTACAATATTCTTAAACTTTCAACATTTGAGGAACAGCTTCAATTTATAACAAAAAACCAAGTAATTTAGAAACTGATTTTGTCATTAAATTAACATGAACAGAGAAAGTGAGTTAATATTATAATCTAATTGTATACAGTTTTATCTACGAGTAAATGTCATTATTTTGCATTTTTTTTAAATTCTTAAAATAATCCCTCAAAAATGATTAATGGTCATGTGACAATAATCTATTTGTGCAACGTAACCTATAAAAGACGAAAATAAAAAAATATGAAAAATACATCATACAGAATAAGATGTTTCTTATCTGCTTTTAAAATCTCATTAACAATTACAGAATATGTTTAAAATAATTATTTGCCAAAATTACATATTCACTGTAATAGCCAGTGCATCTCATATATTTTTAGAAATCGATTCAACCCAAAAAATTTCAAACTTTAATATATTGTTAAGAAACATTAACTCTGATTTTTTTTAAAATGTATTCACTCCTTAGTTTTTGCGATATCAGTGTTCAAACTCTTTATACTTCGTATAAATATTATTTAGATCAAGATCGAATTTTGAAAAATTCTAAATCGACTGAGGACACGGACAGATTTTTCAACAATGATCATATCAGAAGAAAACGATATATTGGCTTGAGGTTCAAGGTAAATTATTATTTTATATGAAAATATAGGGCGGTAATATTCCTGCTCTATTCGTATAGTAGAAACATTACATTACTTTTTTAATTTAATTTTTTTAAAAGCTATATCCATTGTACGAAATTTCATATTGTATCTGAATCAAAGACATAAGTTAATTAAAACAGATGTCTACTTAAAAATATATGGGCTTTATATATAACGCAGGAAAATTTTTATTAAATTTTAATTAAAGCATTTTTAACAGCTGAACAAAAGATATCAAGAGTGTATTGGACCTGGAGATTCAAAAGCTCATTGCAAACATTTGCCGTTTTGTCGAATGGACGTGTTGGAAAATTCCAATAACAAATTGGAATATCTTTGTGTTATAGAAAAAGCGTAAGTACTGGAAATGTTTGAATAAAATGTATTTATTGAAAACTCTGCCAGTGCGTGGATTAAATTTCTTTGTTGGCACTGTATCGGCAAATCTTAACTGTCTTAAATAGGAAAGGAATATCCTACTTTTTATCTTAAACTGCTTTTCAAACTACGAGCGTAAAATGAATCTAGACTCTTTTTTATAGAAAATTCATAAAGGTGAATGTCAAGCTTCTGTAGGTAAAACGAAATACGTAATTCTTTTCCTGCAATAAGAAAACTCAAATACTGTGCCGCATTAAAACTAACAAGGAAATATGATATAATTTTAGGTTTGTTGGAGTTTGCTGTCCAGACGATATAGCTAGTTCTGCATTGGCTGGATCTCAGTTGGTAATGGACTTACCAGCAGGAGGATACGATTACGATGATAATGCAACTCACACAGGTAATGTTTTGCAATAACACATATTATAGAGTCTTTCAGTGAACACAAGGAATCTAAGGAGCGTGTACAATACGTGAAAATAACGCCATAAATTCATACAAAATATTCTCCTATGCTGAGATATTGATGAGGCGCTACAAAAGTACAGAAAAAAGTTCCCATAAATACAATGTGGAACTGCTAAATGGAATAAATTCACTATCTTAATTATTGTACATATTTATAAAAAAACCCGAGGCACGTAGATTTTGGATTCGAAAATAACATCCTGCAACGTAAAAATTTCATCTCTAAATTTAACCCTCTTCGAATGGCAGTTGCAACCCCTAAATTTTTAAATGGGAAGTAGGGGCTTGTGATACCTCATTTGAAAGGTCGTTTCATTCTCTATTTAAAAATGTTTTAATGTTTATTGCAAAAATTAACAGTAAAAAATAAATTAATCTGCTTGACGAAATTCGCTACCTACAGCAAACTAAAAAAAAAAAAAACTTAATTTCAACGTAGGAGATGTTCAAAATGAGTTCCTTGAACGTATTGGCAGCATCCTAATCTTAAATAAAAATGTCTTCTAACGTTTTTCAACTTCTGAGGCGTGACCGACCTTACCGCAACCGTTATTTTTCTTCTCAGGTCAGCTATATCGCTTGGCTTAGTTTTGTATACCATATTTTTTATATATCCTCATAGAAAAAAATCTAAGGGTGTAAGATCAGGAGAACGCCATTCTAATGATCCTCGCCTCCCAGTCCACCGATTTGGAAATGTTACGTTGAGATATTGCCGGACATTCATTCGGTAATGTGGTGGTGCTCCATCCTGATGGAACCATATCATATCGACTGGAACTTGGGTTTGCTTGAGCAGGATATAAGTTTGCCAAAGTTGGTACGATATTATTTTGGAGCAGATCTAAATAATTATCTCTATTCAAATTGCCATCAATGAAAAAGGGACCAATGACATTATCCCCGCCCAAACATTAACCTTTTCAGGATATTGCGTATGTAATTCTCTCATCCAGTGAGGATATTTATTAGCCCAGTAGCAACAGTTTTGATGATTAACATGGCCGTGAAGAGTAAAAGTGGACTCATCAGAAAACAAAACATTTTCTAGTTGGATAACATTATTATTTAACCTTTGCATCATGTGTTCAGAAAAATACGTTCTTCTATCAAAATCGTCTTCATTAAGCTCCTGAGTTGGGGTCAATTTATAGAGATGCATTTTATTTTCATTTTAATAGGCGAATAATCGAGGAATGGGAAACATTCAATGCTGAAGCTGCTTGTCGACTTGAACTATGTGGTTTTCTTCAAAGTCAACTAATTTAGTATCATTACTCATTGCATTGGAAGTATTTTTTATCTATAGTACATGTCCATCCAAAACTGCTTTTCAATTTTGCTAATTGTACTTTGGAATATAGGCGGCAAATCAGGAAATTTTCTTGAATAGACGAGCAACTTCGGCCTGTGATCGCATTCTATCTCTGTAACCAACCATCTGTATAATTGTTATTTTATGCATTTCTGTTAAATAAACCATGTTTAGGAATTGCAGTTAGCAAAACTCAAACAATACGCAAAACACTGACAACTATTTATTACTGTCAATCAAATAGCAAGTAGCTACGGCGTTTTCAATAAAAGTGGCAATGCCAGCTATGAAGAATTTTGATGTTTTTTATGTCTTCTTTTTAGTTGATAATGTTGAAAAAGATCACAAATTGTTTTTGCTAGCCTGCAAGACAAAGCGCTGTAAGTTTTTATGTTTTTCGTCTGTTGTAGCGAATTTCGACAAGCAGACCGTTAATTTTTGCAATAAATATTAAAACCATAGCATTTTTAAATAGAGATTGAAAATACCTTTCAAATGAGGTATCACAAGCCCCTTCTTTCTATATAAAAATTTAGGGATTGCAACTGCCGCTCGAAGGAGGTTAAATCTAGGGATGAAATTTTTACGATGCAAGATGTCATTTTTAAATCCAAAATCGATGTTTCTCGAGATTTTTTATAAATCCATTTAGCTGTTCCACACTGTATATGTCCAAAAATACTTCCTAAGAGAATTATGGCTTCTCGAATATGGTACCCAAACATTGTTTTTTTTTTGTTTTTAATTAATTAATTAATTTCTTAATTTTTAATTTTAATCATTTTTTCAGTAACCCATTGAGACAGCTATGAAATGTGGCCACAATTTAGCATTAAGTAGTACTAATTAATAATAATATATTCCACAGTGACCAAAAATCATTTCAGCTATGCGCGTTCAAATTAGAGGAGGGGATACACTTTTTTGTTAGCATTTTTTTTCTCTTATAAGGCAGCAACTTGACAGACAATTTGATACAAGCAAATAATATCGATGCTTCTCATAGATAACCAGATAATTCCTCACATTCCTATTGTCCTGATAATAGGGAGAGATATTGACATTCAAAGGTCTTAAATTATTATTTTTGGATAGAAGCTATCGGTTTTCAAATAGTTACTCACATACTTTCTAGCATTCCAGTTGTCATGATACTAGGGACAGACATGATATTAAAATGTATTAAGTTGTTATCTGTGGATTGAAGCAAATAATGTCGATGCCTCTCATATATAACCACATAATTTCTAGCAATTTTATTGTCCTAATACTAGGGAGAGAATTTGGTATACAAGTGTCTTAAATTATTATTTTTGAAAAGAAGGAAACATTGGATGCTTCCAATAGATATTCACATATTTTCTAGCATTCTAGTTGTCACGGTGCTAGGGAGAGACACTGATAACACAGGTTTACAAAAAAAAACAAGGTTTCTGGTCGGCATACCAGACCCATGTTTTCCGATGTTTTCTGGGTCACTAAACACGAATCCGGAGTCAGAATGGCAAAGAAAATGTTCATTTTGTAAGTAGCTTTTTAAACCAATAGCTTGGTTTAGAGTGTTGTTTTCTGATTCATTATCAATGATTTTTTCTAAACAATCTAATAATTCTGTTCGATAGGTATAACAGCCTCTATGCACTTTGTATTAAAATTCCATCGTGTTGGAGCCGCTTTAGGTAATCTCACCCTAACAACATTATCTAACACGGCTGTTCTTTTTGGTGATTTTCCAAAGAATGTAAATTAGCAAAAAAAATGTTTATGCTTTTATCCTGACTTGATGCTTTTTGTGAAATTAAATTTAGTTGATGAGCGTAACAATGAATAAAATTTGCTGAAGGATAAATTTTTAATTTCGGATTGTACACCTCCAAAAGCACCACTCATTACTGATGCTCCATCGTAACTTTGTGCTATCAATTTTTCAGGACTTTCATTAATTTTCAGACATTCTAACTCTTTTAAAATTACATCTGTCAAATGCTGCGATGTCGTTGCTTGAGGCTGAATAAATTTCCAAAATCTCTCACATACAACACCGTCTAAAACGTATCTAAACACAAAAACTACTTGTACTTTAATGGAACTATCTGTGGTTTCATCCACTTGAACTGCAATGAAGTCAGATTGATTAACCCATAACCCAACTTATGTCCATCTTTCAGTTTTAATATATTTTGTACAACACTTATATTTCATAGTAAACACCAAAAATACTGTTTTACTTAATTTCACGACAAGTAGAGATTTACTAATAAAATGTTCACAAATATAAAAACATTAAAAACAACTCGACAGAATTTACCGACCAACGCGTACCTAGTCAGCATTAAGACTGCTCTACTCTGAACTTCGTGCGTTACCGTTTTCGTAAAATGTGTCAGGGACATTGTCCCCGCCAGTGTTTTCTGTCTCTTTTTCTTTCTGACGATTCGCGCATAAATCTATTTCACTTTAATTCGTTGTAAATTCGGTCCGTAGCTAGCTTTGAGGACAAGTTGTGGATTGACCCAAGTTTTTAAATTCTATAAATGAATAATGCAATGAATATGAATGTAGAGGCTCGGTGCTCGGAGGGGATACGAAATCCTGCGATCTAGATATTTGAATAGTATTGTGCATAGAATAAACTAGAAACTTTAATATATTTTTTTAAGAATATTAAAAATATATATATTATATATTTTTAAACTTCAGAAAATGAATAGCTCTATTTTTTATTTGTATGTGGGAGGTCATTGACCAAATGACCTTATAGAAGAACCGCCAGTGGCTCTTACTGAATTTCTATACGAGCCATCGTTTTAGAGCTATTTGTGTTTTAATATTGAAATACAGCATAAGTATGCAATATTTTCAATTATTATTTTGTAGAGCAATTTAAAATATCGCTTCACACAATGAGGTATGTAATTTAACAAATATTTATAAATAGCCAATTTATTTTTTTTATTCTTGATCATCTTCTGAACTTAAGACAGAAACTTAAAATAATATTAATTAGAAAATTATTGTAAATAAAAAACATATTTTTGGCCTAAAATTACATGCTTTATTTCGTAAAGCGATATGTTAAATTGTTCCACAGAACAATGGTTGAAAATATTGTGGAATTATGCTTGTAGAGGTATGTAGTTATCTTCTATTATTGCATATATACCTATCCTGTATTGCAATTTTAAAATACAAATCACTGCAAATCGATGGCTTCTCTCAAAATTTGGTAAGATCACCTTTTTTCAGTTTTTAAACACTGGTGCCTTTTTCCGCTTCAAATGTTAAAAAAAGTTTAAAAAACAGCGAAAATTCACCTGTAGCCCCCCTCCCCCCCTGTATCTACAACAACAAATCATGATATTTAGATAAAAGTTTTACTAAATATGTAACATTATAAAATTAATAAATGGTCCAAATTTAATTTTTGCAACTTGAGACGTTTCGAATTTATTGCCAAATAACTATTGTGCTCACCCACTTTAAGGAGTTGTAGCTCCCTTATGAACTGTTTTAAGGCAAATGTTTGTATACAAAACTCAACTTATCTTTTCTAATTCTATCATCCCCTTGAAGGAAGGTACTTATTTATGGGACACCCAGTATGAAGGTGTTAAGTGTAAACAGTTGCTTTTATTGCTTGAAAATGTCACTTATATTCACTTTTTAAAAACAAATATATAAACACACGTAATAGTAGCAAATATTCTTATTTATAAATATGAAACAGATGATAATTATTATTTAAGAAAATAAGAGGAGACCTATATGAGGAATAATTATGTTTTAATATAAAAAGGTTTTACTTTGTTTCACAATGGATATTAAAACATAAAAAAATGACTTTTTAAATTATTTATTTAACTTATATTAAAAGTTACTGATGTTTAAACAAATGACAATTTTTTGTTTTAAAACTACTTAAAATTATAATTTTTCAAAATTTGTTTTTTATAAGTTGTAAAATCTGTTAAAAAATCTTATAAAACCTTAAGAGATTACAGAATTTTTTAATTTGGTATTTTTTTAATTTACGAATTTTGCTTCTTGGCCATCGTCTGCTGTTAAAAGCTTCAAATCTTTTTTAAACTGGACTTGAAAGTTATTGTAATTAATTCGAATTAAAATTCTTAATTTACAAAAGTCATAAATAATTTTAAATGGTTTGTCTTTATTTTATTTGCTAATTTTTTCACAACACCTGGGACCAGTTTTAAGAGAAAACCTATCAAAACTGTTAAAATGCTTCCGAAAAACTGATTAGAATGAAAAAATGTTCAAATGCTAATCACATATTGAGTCTGTGTAAAGACGAAAAAAACACACAAAGTTTAAAACCCAAAATATTGATTTATTTATTTATTTATTTATTTATTTGCATACACTGCTCAACAGGTAAACCCATTTCTAGAGCAGGAAAAATACACAAAACAAAAAAATACAATACAGTATAAGTATATAGAAAAGAATTTAAAAAGAAAAAAAAACATTGTATAAAAATAACAATAAAACATTCTATAAAAATAACAATAAAATAATTTCATACAGTTTAAGAGGGAAAAAGAAAAAAGAGAAACAAAGACTTAGTTATTATAGCATTTTTTAATAAAATCAAGGGTGCAATGAAAAATATCAAACTGCCCACAGTTGTTGTTGTAATTGTTGCACATAGTAAATAGAGGAGAGAGTCTAAGAATATTCGAGTGCGAAAATGAGACGTAAAAAGTTTGTGTTCTCCGAAAATTCACACTAGGCACATGAAAATTTAATTTCCCTAATAATTCTTGGCAGTCAATTTGATTGTGTAAGATTTTATATAGATATACTTGAGAAAAATATTCGCGTCTATTTTCAAGAGATGTCATGGAAAACTTAGTCAACAACTCTTGTTGGGGAACACCGATAGACGGGTATGCTCCCTCAGACTTAAGCCATACTAGTTTTAAGAATCGTCTTTGCACTTTCTCCAAAGAGTCTACGTGATTTCTGTAATGAGGGTTCCAAACAAGAGACGCATATTCAAGTTTAGACCTAACAAAAGCAAAGTATAAAGTTTTAAGTGTACTGATATTCGAGAAGTCTCTGCTAGTTCTAATTAGGAACCCAAGAGTCTTAAGAGATTGAGACACTAAATTATTTATGTGAGGTATAAATGAAAGTTCACCATCGAATATTACGCCAAGGTCAGCAAGAGTAGAAGGTCGTTGAAGGATTGCGTTGTCAATACTGTAATTAAACATAACAGCCTCGTATTTAGTTGTGTAGGTCATAACGTTACACTTAGACACATTCAGATTTAAGTTGTTTTCAACGCACCAATTAAATAAGTTTGAAAGGCTGTTTTGCAGTCCTCCAAACAAGAAATTACTTTAAAAATTTTGACATCATCAGCGTAAAGTAGACAGGACACATCAATAACATTCACCATATCGTTAATGAATGTTGAACAACAGGGGACCGAGAATTGACCCTTGTGGGACTCCGGATGTAGCAATATATTCGACAGACTGGAAACCATTATACGCAACATATTGCCTTCTATCCGAAAGATAAGCATGACAAAATAATAGCAGAGACGGCGAAAAACCAAAAACAGACATTTTGTTTAGCAGTATGGAGTGATCCAGTCGGTCGAATGCCTTCGAGAGATCTGTATATATTACGTCAAGTTGCGTGCGTTGATCAATAACTTCAGAAATAGATTGGGTTATGCATAACAGATTAGAGGTGGTAGAACGTCCTTTCATAAAACCATGTTGGTACACCGATATTTGGTTGCTAACGCCATAGTAAATGTTATCATGGAGTAAAATTTCAAGGGCCTTTGAAAAATTACATATGATAGATATTGGTCTAAAATTGCTAATATCATGTTTATCACCCTTCTTAAAAACCGGACACACTTTTGAACATTTCCAGATTTCAGGGAGGCAACAGTTTGTGACACATAGATTAAATAAAAACGTAAGCGGGTGTGCAAAAATACTAGCACAGTCTTTTACTAAAAATGCAGGAACACCATCAGGCCCGGTCGTTAACTTAGGTTTTAGTTTTTTCAGAGCGTTAAGTACCTCATTTTCATCAAAGCACCTGATATTAATTGTGGAACTGTTGATTGCCTGATTGTGCGTAAAATCGAAGTTAGTAGAAGGTGGTAAAAATGAGTTACTGAAAAAATCTGCAAAAGCATTAAGTATCTCTTTAGGATTATCGAGATGCTTATCATTATAAGACATCTGAGTAGAGATGTTGGTACATTTATTTTTGTTTTTAACGAATGACCAAAATTTACCAGGCTCCCTTGCAATATTTTTTTCGGCTTCCTTAACATAGTTAGCGTAAGCAACTTCAATATCTGTTTTTATTGTATGTCTAAGTTGTTTGAAATTATTCTGCGCAACACAGTCATCTGTTCGCTTAAACTTACGCCAATATCTTGCTTTAAGCTTAATATTTTTTATTATATGGCCATTAAACCAAGGCGGATACAGTCTCTTTTGCGGTGCATTAAATTTAGGGACACACATATCAAAGATATTATAGAGTCGATCATAAAACGCCTTGCAAGCAGGCAAGATATGATCGTAAGATACAACAAAAGACCAGTCTTCATTCAACAATAAATCATACAGCACCTGAAAATTTGCTTTCCGAAAGTTATAGCTATTGTTTGCGTTAGTCGGAAAGTTGGTTTTAATGTTAGAGTAATAGTTAGAATCCAGTAAAATACTTAGAGCAGGGTGGTAATTGTCCTCACGCGTTAAAATATCATCAGATTTTTCGACAATACATTTGCTATTACATATAATTAAATCAAGAAGTTTATCATTTAGGTTATACACAAAGTTCTGTTGCTGAAGATTTAATACGTTCAAAAAATTATTTAGAGCTGATATCTTACCGTCAATCTGAGCATCTACTAAATAAGATGCATATTTCGGGATATTAAAATCCCCTAAAAATAACACATTATTATTTTGAACATATGGAAGAAATGAAAGAAAGTCGAATAATTTTTCATACTCGTCTGCACTTATACCTGGAGGAATATAAATAACAAATATATAAACTGCGCAGTACTGAAAATTAATTTTCACACCTAATATATCAATAAGGGGAGATATTTGTGCCTCGACTAAATTTAAAGTTAAGACAGAGGAGTTGAAACTGTCATCAACCGCTAGCAGTACCCCACCACCTCTTGCAAAACCTGTAGCCGTAAAATTTCGATCAGCACGCATAATACGAAATTTATTGTTAGATATTTCATTATCAAGTACAGAAGAGTCAAGCCAAGTTTCCGTAAGAGCCACAATATCAAAATGCGAACAAGCAAAGGAGTTATAGATATCAGATAATACGTTTTTAATACTGCGAGTATTCTGATAATAAATAGACAATTGTTTTGCACTTCGATTACTATCCGAGTCTGAGAGACTTGATGCTGCGGAGTGGTTAACTAGCGCAGAGGTAGTGGGAGAAGAAATATCGGATAATTGCTATTGACCGTGACTAGATGATAAGATATCATTTCTAATTCTCTCACAAGCACGTCTGTATACTGTGCATAATTTAGTATCCCAAGCCGCGTGATCTACTCTAACTTTGATACTCTGCTTTTCATTGAGTTTAACGCAGTTAGAACAAGTTAAAGACATTGCCTTACAGGTTTTAACATCATGACTTTGTCCGCACCTCGGACACGAAATAGGATTATTACACGTTTTAGAAGAATGATGAAATTCGCTACAGTTATAACACCGATATACCTCAAATGCATCAAATACAGCACAACTGTCATAGTTTACAAATAAATTACCCACTCTAGAAACTCTTTCATAAGTGTTTTTATCAAGTTGGAGAACTGCCTGAAATATGTCTTTGTTTTTCTTAGTTGGAAATAATTTAATTAGTTTACACACAGAATCTGTTGAAATAAGGCCACTATTACATTTAACAATACATTTAAGCAATTCATCATCTTGATATTTTTCAGTAATTCCTACAATTCGAACTCTAGGATATACGCCATGAATTTCTTTGATTACATAAGAATCAGAGAGATTTTCCTCGACCATCTTTTTGAATTTCTCATTCTCGTCCTTATTAACACAGCTAACTAATATGCCACCGTTTTTAACATTTACTACTTTAGATAGCTGGATATTAGAGTCAACAGGATTAATTTTCTGACGCAAATCGCACCTAGTTTGAGAATACTCTTGACCTTGATTTTTAGGTTGAATAATGACTGCAGGATTAGTTTTATTTTTCAGAATCTCAGAGTATTTAGGTTTGACTTCAGGACTTTTAGGTTCATCACACTTACAAAATTTATTTTCAGTGAGTTTTAAAATATCTGATTTCAAACATTCAACTGTTTTATTTAGAGTAGAAATAGCATTCAAAACTTTTTCTTCTATTAATTTATTTATTTCAGCCTCAGGTACCAGGACACAGCAGTTAATGCACTCCTCACAATTCCATGAGAGCCCTTTGATTTTATTAAGCAAATCTGAGAATTCCAGCGATTTACTAATACACACTGAATGAAATTGTTTTTTGCACTTACTGCAAAAACACAGGAATCTCTCCTGCTTATCGTACTTGTACATATACCGCAAATTATAGTCATGTTGGAAATACTTTAAGATTCTTCATAACAGTTAATAATCACCATATAATGTAAGATTTTACCTCTAAAAGATTGTCGATTACAACACAGTTCAACACAGTATAATAAAAATTAAACTAACTTTAATTTGAAACAACGATTTACGGATTTAATACAGAGCACTGTCTAAGTCGACCATTCGCGACAGTAGTATGAAGCATATATTATGTACGATGTTCTTAAAAGTACACTATCAATCTAAAACGTTTAAAAATTAAAAAATGGTCACTAAAAACTGAAGAGAAAACACATAATATCACAACGTAAACACACAGACTTTCATTGATAACAGCAATTCTGCACTGATGGATACGTCACAACCGTTCACTGCTCCGTCCGTACACAGACCAACGTTCTTCTTATGGCACTAATCTACCCTCTTCATTTATAGTCCTTGACAAATCATGCCCTATCAACAGAAAAGCGAGCATACTTTATGTAGCTAGAAATAAAAATTCCAAAGATCTGTGGACTGAACTTAAAAGCCTCAACATATCTAGTAATAAAAAATCTTTCTTACCACCAGGCCTTTCGGACCCAGACATAGTGAATAATTTTTTCTTAAATAGTATACCACAAAATAACGCTACTCATGATAATATGATTAATTATTATGATACAAATAAAATTTGTAACTCAGATTTCAATTTCATTCTTATTTCTTCTGAAGATGTTCATAATGTTATTAAAAATCTAAAAAATTCGTTGCCTGGTTCTGATTTTATTGGCATCAATCTTATTAAACTATGTTGTCCTTACATTTTAAAATTTATTGTTCATATTATCAACAGTATGTTCATAGAATAGTGGTGAGAGGTATGTGAAACTTCCATATGGTCCAAATGCTACTATCCGACCCACATCATAGATGTCTCTGTGGCGGATAGCGACTTGCGAAGCAAGTACCGAGAGCGGCGACCTCTAGTCCAGGTTGACTAAACTACTGTTATTAAATATGATTTGAACGAAACAACTACTCAGCGGGCAAATACCCCGACCTGCATTGGATTATACCTTCAAATCATGATAGATCGGTAGCCAATATCATTTGTCAATTCCTAACCAGACATAGACCGGTTTCGAACTTATTAGTTCTCCTCAGTATACCATATGTTATGGAACAGATAAATGATAGTGGCCAACCTGCTAGTCATATACTGACTACTGGCCACTATCATTTGAGATCTTGACCTGTCTTATCCAAAGATTTAACGAATTGTTTCAGGAGGCCAAGCTTTATGTGCAGAGGAGGAAAAGAATTTTTGATGTATCCACTAAACACTCATGAATGCTGTTACGTGAACCAGGGGCTAACGATGAGCTTACTGGTCATTCTTTTTCTTTTTGTAAAGTAGCAGTAGCTTCACCCTCTCACCAAGACATAAAAGTGGTGGAAACTCACTACCAGGGAAGGTGGGATGAACATATGATGGCAGATTTCTATTGGACTCTGAAGAGAGATACACCAAAGGAAAATAGAAAGCGTAAAGCATTGCATCAATCTTTTGATGAGAAGAGAACCCGATTTAGTTCTAAAAAAAGATACAGACTGTTGAATATGTAGTTTATTTATTTTATTCATTGAATGATCGATTGAGTTATTTATTTATGTATTTATTCATTGTTTAATTTATTTTTTTAACAGCTTTTATAAGGGCTACATGATGTACAAAATCCGATCGTGCAACCTCCTAGTGGTGTACATCGAGTAACGCTAATGCCGACGGTCGCACTTTCGTTTTCGGGATAAACGTTGTTTAATGAAAGTAATGAAGATGCAGGGTTATTGGGTTATGGGGTTTAATAACTTAGGTTTAGGAAAGCATCAGACCTGACAAGTCGCGACATCAGAGGTTGAGTGTAATTATTTCTGTTACATGGCTACTGGGCTTCAGGTTATAAGGTTATAGGGTTATGAGGTGGTCGGGTTATGGGTTTTCGGGGTTAACAGCTTGGTTTTTGTGTTTAAAGTTTCAGTCACAGAATTATATGCGTTTAATAGCGCTGAAAAGTCTAAATTATTGTTTTTTTTTTTGAGGTTATGACAAAGCCCTGACGTGATGGGGTTAAACGGACCTCGGATTCGGATGCAGCGACCCCGAAAACATAGTAAACATGGTCTGATCCCCAGACCGGAAAAACATTTTTTTTTGTGTGGCTGTGAATCATATAATATCTCACATTCCCCTTTTCCTTATTAGGCAGAGACATGGATAATAAAGCGTCTTAAATTATATCTCTTGGATAGAAGCAAATAATATTGATGCTTCTAATAGATTTCAAATACTTTCTATCATTCAAGCTGTTAGGATACTAGGGAGAAATACTGATAATCAAGTTTCTTAAATTATTGTTTTTGAAAGGAGGCAAATAATATCGATGTTTCTCGTAAATAATTATCCTCACATTTATTTTCTTCGAATACTGGGACAGAGACTGATATTTAAGTGTCTACATTCTTTTTTTTTATAGAAGCAGAAGTATCGATGCTTATAGATAACTTTATAATTCTTCGCATTCCCATTGCCTCCATACTAGAGAGAGACATAGATATTCAAGTGTCTTGAATTATTATTATTGGAAAAAAGCAAATAATATCGATTCTTCTAATATATATTCACAATAATCACATACTTATTAGCATTCTAGCTGTCATTATTGGAGAATGAGGTGGACATCTTCTGATGCACAATAGGTTTCAAAAAAGTGATAATATTTTGATTTAAAGGGTGGAAAACTGTATTTTTCAGCAGGATAATGCCAGTGATGGGAAGATATTAAATTAGAAACTATAAGAAGTGCTTTTAAACAGTGACGTTTGCTGTTAGCAAATTAATTAATTTATACCAAATTAAATTATATTAGTGTTTTATTGTATCGTTTCTTTGGGTAATTATAAAATTTGAAATCGATAACTGATTACGAAAGATAACCCAATATATCTGATTAATCATTTTCCAAAAAATCATAATATTTATCTTTTTCTAATAATAATAGTATTTTACATGGGCATATATGGCGGTAAAAAAACTAGAAATCCTCATTGTCTTGGTTTCACTGCTGCTGAAAATTATTTTGTTCCCATTTCTTTACGACGTTAGGAGATCCCAAATTCTATAAATTGTATATAATCATTTTACTAGTAACATTATTATAATTTTGAATAAAAAACAATTTAATATAATTTTAATATATATATTTTTACATAATCTTATAAATACTATGGGAGCTAGATTCAAAAACGACATAGCCGTACCTCATAGTACTGTTTTGGGTATAATATGCATTTAAAATTTAATGCACAAACTATTTGGGTAACACCTTTTTAGTTTTCCTGTTGACATTTGAAACATCTTTGTTTCAGGATGCGGTATTCCAGCAGAAGGACGTTCCATTACAACAAAGAGAACAGGAATACAGGAATGGCCTTGGATAGCCGCTCTTTACCGGCCTAAACAATTGCAGCAAGGATTAGAGCAACAGTTTTGTGGAGGGGCGCTTATAACAGATCGGCACGTGCTGACGGCTTCTCATTGTACTCAAGGGTAATTTCTCTTTAATTTTAATTAGTGTTGAACATATATTCCTTGTGTAAGGCAACAAAAACTAAACAGACGTGGAACTAGATTCTAACTTATATAATACAAATCTAATTAGACTACCCTAGCGCATTTGATGATTTATCATGAAATGCTGTAGTAATAGTATAATTGTAATGGTTAGGGGAGGCTGATGCCTGTCATATAAGTTACAAACGGGCCCATTTTTCCTACAATCTACTGCCTCTTCAATCATTTACTCCATTTGCTTCAATTTCAAACTTCCTCGATCTTCTGATGAAGGTCAGATGTCGTTCCATTAAAGACCGCTCACCTTCTTCTTACTAGCGTCTCAGCACCGAAGATATCTCGCCTCAGTCGTACAAACACCACACACTGAGCCAAAAATGATAGAGCGTTTCTTTGTTCTCTCAGCACCTTTGGCAGGTAGAATCTTCCTCAACACTTATAAGTAACACGTGCCTTCTAACTTTACAGTCACCTGTAAGAACTCGGTTATATGATTCAAAATTTTCCGAGAAATTAGGCCTACCGAAATTTATTTGGCTCGGTTACAAAATCCAGAGTTTGTCTGCAGTCGCTGCTTAAGCATCATTGTACCTTTATTGTCTCGTAAGCCTACTCATTGAGGATCGTAGTAACCTGCTTCCTTGTGATACCTAAAATATGTTTGGGTCCGAGACAGGTCTCTCCGGTTCCAAGTCAAGCCAGTTAATTGGCCTCTCGAACCTCGGTATGTCCCGGCATCCACATAAGTCTTACCTCTTAGTGCATGGCAAACTCTTTCAAAGCATCTCTACACTCCTGAACTGATTTATGAGAAAAGATTGCTTTTAGAGCCGCCTGACTATCGGAACATATGTATATTACTTGTTCCGTGTTGTTTCTTATTTTTTCCTTATAGTCACTGCTGGAATGGCAAATACCTCTGCTTGAAAGGCAGTGGTGTACGATCTTAAAGTATAGCTTTCTTGCATCTCTACCTTCTAGGTATATTCCTGCTTCCGAGGATAGTCCGTCGGCCACACGAAAACCATGTGTGTAGCACACAAGAAAACCCGGGTGGGAATTTATTTTCATTTCCTTCCACTCTTCTAGGAGATATGAGAGTATACGTCTTCATTTACCTCAAGTTCTTCCACTTCCATCATCTTGAAAATGGGATTTTCTTTCTCTACCAGTTCAGCGATTGCTGCGTGACCTTCAGTTCTGTCCACCTCGCGACCTTATGTGCTACACCATTCTTGTACACATTTATTATTTGTGTTAACGTTTCAGACTTACAGCTTCAGAAATTCGTGTTAGATTGGGAGAATATGACTTTACCTCATCGAACGAGACTCGGTCACGTGACTTTGGTGTTGCAGAAATTATTGAGCATGAAGAATTTTTGCTCGCAACTTATGCTAATGACATAGCTATCGTCACGTTGGACAATCCAACAAGTTTTAATACGTACATTTGGCCGATTTGTTTACCTCCTGTGAGGGAAACCTTTGAAAATGGAACTGCAGTGGTTGCTGGTTGGGGACAACAATTTTACGCAGGTCCTGTAAGCGAGGTGCTCCTCCAAGTTGCTGTTCCAGTTTGGCCACATCAAAAATGCGTAGATGCTTTTGTTCAGAGGATAACTGACAACAATGTATGTGCCGCGGGATATGAAGGAGGAAAGGATTCGTGTTTGGTATGAATACGATATAACTTGATTATCATTTATATAGTGAACTATATTTTTCAAAATATTTTAGGGGGGATTCAGGAGGTCCTTTAATGTACCAGCTGAAAAATGGCCGTTGGGTAACAATAGGTGTTGTGTCTTGGGGTATAGGATGTGGAAATAAGAATAATCCAGGAATTTACACGAAAGTCAACAACTATTTACGTTGGATAATAAAGCATACTATAGCTATAAAATAAATGACAAAAACGTATTAGTTAATAAATATGTATGTGTAATAAGTGCAATTAAAGAAAATAAAAAAAATACTTAAGATTTGGATTTTAATTTACAAATATTAGTTCTTGTTATAATAATAATAATAAAGGTGCAAAGGACCGGCAACCTCCACGTTGGTGCACCCTGGACAGGCAGAGGCAACTCTGCCTGACTAATGCCGGCCGGGAGTACCAGGGCTAACCACCCTGGTACTCTTACAGCTCGGGTTCCATATAACCTAAGAAGGGCCCCTCACAATCGACCTCGATCGGATAGAGGTCAAGGACAGATGGGAGGGGCCTTACCGGACGGTCCTAACGATGACGACAATGCTATTGCACATGGACGCTTTAAGTGGACGAGGGAACTTCGGGATGACTTGCTGACCTGCCGCGAGAGTAGCGAACCTGAGCGAAGGGGATACATGGCGCGAATGCATGCACTTTGGTGCGAAATGCATCCCGAGCATCGCGCCTTCTCTCAACAACATCTGAGAGATCAAGTATCCTTTCTGCTCAGGACGGGTTACGTAAGGGCACCCCGCCAGCTGGAAGAACTGCCAGCCGCAATCGCACCGCGGCAATTACCAGCTGATGGGGAACATCCTTTAGAGTTCACCGGTGTAGACTTAAGGACGAGGGTTAGCCTTAACACCAGGGCTAACCTAAAGCCACAAGACCTGGCTAGAATGGACGCGGTCATCGATGAGGAAATTCCGGAAGATGTAGAGATCTGGCAAATCAACTGTGCCGTGTACAACGCCGCGAAGCAATTCGTCCCCCGTGAGAGGTCAACCAATCACGGGGTCGAGAATGCCAAGCGTGTACAAAAAATCGAAGGCAAGATACAGTCGGCCAGACAACACGCTTCTCGGATCCAGAGTGTGGTGGAATATAAGACGACTGGTAGAGTTTTTACTCCCAGGATCCGGCGCATAGCTGCCGGATTAAGACGTCAACACCATACTCTAAATCTGACAGTGATGCTTACCATCAAGCAGCACTGTCTAGATAGGATCCGAGCGCTCATGGCGATAAAAAAAACATTGAAGAGGCGGGTGAGGAGTATGGAACAAAACAATTTGTTCCGTACGAATCCTTCCCGCCTCTTTCAAGAGCCGCAGCGTGTTGTCGAGAATCCGCCGACTGTAGAAGATGTCGAAACCTTCTGGAAGGGAATCTACGAAACGCCGCGTCCATTCAATAGCGACACTCCATCAATTGCACACTTCGAGGCTCTGTGTCACAGACATCTTGAAGAGCCAGAAGAAGTGTGCCCGGCAATCAGTACGGAGGAAGTCCAACAAGCACTTGTTGGTACCAAGAACTTCGCTGCCCCGGGCCCAGACGGCATTAACAACTGGTGGTGGAAGAAATTTCCTTCCACTCACCGCCGTCTGGCGCGAGTTTTCAACTCATGGTTGAACGAGGGGCAGCAGATTCCGGACTGGTTCGTCGAGGGACGTACTGTGCTAATCCCCAAAAAGGGGGATCTTTCCGACCCGAGGAATTATAGGCCGATCACCTGCCTTAACTCCTGCTACAAGATATTTACACGTATCTTGTATGCTAGGACGCTGAGGTCTGTTGATCCGGTCTTCCAGCAGATACACGAACAGCGTGGTGCCAAGAAGGGCATGGCAAGTTGCAAGGACAGCCTGCTGATAGACCGCTGTATTACACAGGATTCTGTGCAATACAAGCGGAATCTATCGATGGCCTGGATTGATTACCGCAAGGCATTTGATACAACATCGCATGAGCTGTTGTTGTACTTGCTCGAATGTCTTGCGGTACCAGCACCACTAGTGAGATGCATAGAACAGCTGCTACCGCTCTGGAAGACCCGCTTCACCATAACATCAGGTGCACAGCGGGTCACAACAGGGCAGGTGGCATTTAGGAGAGGAGTTTTCCAGGGTGACTCCCTGAGTCCTCTCCTCTTCTGCATCTCACTGCTGCCGTTGTCTGTTGGGCTCCGCCAAACCCGCGGATATCAATGTGGGCCACCCAGCGACCGGAGGCATAAGGTCACCCATCTATTTTATATGGATGACCTTAAACTTTATGCCTCCGGAGAGCGCGAACTACAAAACGCTCTTAGGGTGGTCGAAGAATATACGCGGGCAATTGGTATGGAGTTCGGGTTGGATAAATGTGCAGTCGTCCACCTCAAGAGAGGACGATGCGGGGAATTTCCTGAAGATGCGCAGCTCGCAGACGGAAGCATCCTAAGACATCTGGATGCCGGAGAGACCTATACATACCTGGGTGTGCAACAAAGGCACATCCAAGATGTAACACTAATAAAGGATTCTCTCCGCGGCAAGTACAGACACCGCCTCCGAAAGATTTGGTCTTCCGAACTTTCGGGGAAGAACAAGGTGTCTGCAACCAATATGCTTGCCGTTCCGATTCTGCTCTACTCCTTCGGAGTAGTAAAGTGGAGGGTAGATGAGCTGCGCCAATTAGATAGGGATACCCGCAAGATGATGAATATTCACAGAAGTATTCATCCTAGATCGTCCGTTCCTCGTGTGTACCTCCCACGTCAACGGGGGGGCCGAGGACTCTTGAGCTTGGAGTGTACGCATGGCAGAGTAGTACTGAGTATGGCATGTAACATACTCAGGAGCTCAGATCCCCTCTTGCGGTTCGTAAAACATCACGAAACTGTAGGAGTGGGAGCAGGATTGTTCAAGGCAGCAAAAAGAGCCGCAGATGAACTCGGTCTCGCATTTGACATCAGGCGAAGAGGCCGACGAGGTGCTGATGTTGAGTCAGTCACCGAACTTCAGCCAAATCGTCTGAAAGCCCGAATTAGAGCTGCCGAACAAGAAAAACTGTTTCGGCAGCACGTCGATAAACCCCAGCATGGTGTCTTCTATAAGAACATAGAAACACTGGGTTTATCGACCAGGCTGACCTTCGCCTTTCTAAGGTCAGCAGGGCTTAAGTCGGAGACCGAGGGATTCATTATGGCCTGTC
Source organism: Rhamnusium bicolor (assembly GCA_029963845.1). NCBI lineage: Eukaryota > Metazoa > Arthropoda > Insecta > Coleoptera > Cerambycidae > Rhamnusium > Rhamnusium bicolor. The sequence goes on along the minus strand of JANEYF010002889.1, from coordinate 86,042 downwards.
AAGATGGTGTTATCAACACCTTGGTCTACCGTAGCCGCGTGTGGCGTGTAGAGGTTCCTGATATCAACTGCAGGACCTGCCATCAGGCGCCGGAATCGCTCATGCACTTACTATCTGCATGCCCTATATATGCGATTTCGGCCTACATCCACCGGCATAACGCGGCGTTACGAGTGCTATACTACCATCTAAGGCACTCGTACGGAGTAGACCAGACACCAGTGCTGCCTTACGTCCCCGGAGATATTGAGTCCGTTGTCGAGAACGAGAAATGCCGGATTTACTGGAACTACTCGTTCCCGACTGTCAGGCTAATCCAAGCCAACAAGCCTGACATAGTCCTCCTCGACCATCAACTCAAGGTGATGTATGTCATCGAGTTCTCGGCACCTGCGGAGAAAAACATCACCTTGAAGGAGGAGGAGAAACGGACCAAATATCGCGATCTCCGGTACGAGCTCCAAGTGCTGTACCCAGGCTACTCGGTCAAAATGGTCGTCCTTATTATCGGTGTACTCGGAGGGATAAAGCCTACGCTGCTCTCGGAACTGAAGATCATATCGGCCTGCCAAAAACCAGCCGAGTGGCTGGCAGGTCAAATGCAGAAGGCGGTCATTCTGGGTTCTCTCCGTCTGCTTAGGGCACACGACTCTGGTATCTACAGTCACTAACCCTGCGGGATGTGGGGAGTGGCTGTAGTTGATGCGCCGGCGCGACTCCCGTGAGGCGTCGGAGGCCACGGGAGGACTGACCGGCATCGGGAAACCGAAAAAAAAAAAAAAAAAAAAAAATAAGCAGGGCTTAAGTCGGAGACCGAGGGATTCATTATGGCCTGCCAATGTTATCAACACCTTGGTCTACCGTAGCCGCGTGTGGCGTGTAGAGGTTCCTGATATCAACTGCAGGACCTGCCATCAGGCGCCGGAATCGCTCATGCACTTACTTTCTGCATGCCCCATATATGCGATTTCGGCCTACATACAGCGACATAACGCGGCTTTACGAGTGCTATACTACCATCTAAGGCACTCGTACGGGGTAGACCAGACACCAGTGCTGCCTTACGTCCCCGGAGATATTGAGTCCGTTGTCGAGAACGAGAAATGCCGGATTTACTGGAACTACTCGTTCCCGACTGTCAGGCTAATCCAAGCCAACAAGCCTGACATAGTCCTCCTCGACCATCAACTCAAGGTGATGTATGTTATCGAGTTCTCGGCACCTGCAGAGAAAAACATCACCTTGAAGGAGGAGGAGAAACGGACCAAATATCGCGATCTCCGGTACGAGCTCCAAGTGCTGTACCCAGGCTACTCGGTCAAAATGGTCGTCTTTATTATCGGTGTACTCGGAGGGATAAAGCCTACGCTGCTCTCGGAACTGAAGATCATACCGGCCTGCCAAAAACCAGCCGAGTGGCTGGCAGGTCAAATGCAGAAGGCGGTCATTCTGGGTTCTCTCCGTCTGCTTAGGGCACACGATTCTGGTATCTACAGTCACTAACCCTGCGGGATGTGGAGAGTGGCTATAGTTGATGCGCCGGCGCGACTCCCGTGAGGCGTCGGAGGCCACGGGAGGACTGACCGGCATCGGGAAACCGAGAAAAAAAAAGGGGGATCTTTCCGGCCCGAGGAATTATAGGCCGATCACTTGCCTTAACTCCTGCTACAAGATATTTACACGTATCTTGTATGCTAGGACACTGAGGTCTGTTGATCCGGTCTTCCAGCAGATACACGAACAACGTGGTTCCAAGAAGGACATGGCAGGTTGCAAGGACAGCCTGCTGATAGACCGCTGTATTATACAGATATTTGTTAACAGTTAATTTTTGCAATAAATATTAAAACATTGCATTTTTGAATAGAGAATGAAAAGACCTTTCAAATGAGGTATCACTCCTACTTTCCATTTAAAAGTTTAGGGGTTGCAACTGCCACTCGAAGGGGATTAAATTTAGGGATGAAATTTATACATTGCAGGATGTCATTTTCGTATCCAAAATCGACGTGTCTCGGGATTTTTTATAAATATGCACAATAATTGAGATACTGAATTTATTCCATTTGGCTGTTCCACACTGTATATTTACTTTCATTCTTCCGAACCCTTCAGAGGGCTAGACCGCGTATAAATTATTTATAAAACATATTTAAATTAGAAAATTCAAAATATGAACATTTGTCATATTTATTTTGACATTTTAAATTGAAAAACTATATCTAGATTAATTAGATCGCTCTATTTTATATCTGGTTTTCAAACCAAATTGTAAAATGTTGGCAACAGTTCTCTCCAAATCCGCAGCGCCAGTAGCATCAATTCTGTAATGCTGGTCTGCGATTGTGTATTGTGCTACGTTATTCTGTGCATGTCACTCTGGTCGTTGTACAGGGGTCCCAGCTAAAATGTCACTTGCTATTTTTTTCGGTAATTTTCAAGACAAATTCGTAATTCAAAACATAGTATCATGTAGTTTTTTTCCGAGGAATCCGATGCCGCCAAAAATTTTCAATCCCCCAATATATTTTGGTTGCATTCAACAGAACATTCAACTATCTGTCAAAAGTATATAAAGCACTTTTGTGATATCTCCAACCGATTTCGAAATATTAATAAACCTTTAAAGAATATTTCGTAACCATACAACAATAATAAAGGCAATTTTACGTGGTTTTGCAATTATTATTAGTTTGATACCTGTCTACTATAGTTTGACCCTAATAATGGTATTATTTCTAACAAAAGGTGCCTTGATCACAGTTAACTGCGATATCACTTAATATGAGGATAAATTCAAAGAGCTATTAATATTTTCAAAACGGTTAGATATCACATAAGTGGTTTATGCAATTTTGATGGATAATTGAATGTTCTGTAATGCTTTGAAATTCTTTGAATGGTACACCGTGAACATCCACATCTGATAATTTTCTTGTACTCAATATTTGGCTATAGCAACGTGGCCCAGAACCGCCACTTCCGCTGTTTCATTTTTAGAGCATTATTAACATTTCTCTTTTTTATATCCTACAGACCCGGTGTGATGAAATTTTGTCTCTAATTCCAAAACATAAGAATGATGGATATGTTTACCTACATGTGTCTCGTTGAATAAATTTGCTGTCGTTTTGCACATTCATTGTTTTTGAAATAAAGTGAAATTATTTATGTTTATCAACAGATAAAACGAATAAGAAGGTGTTAATAGCTCGGCAAGATCACAATTTACAATTAATGACTGGAAGAATTTGAGACGCTGTACTGCAATACACTTTGTAAACATCGCTAAAATGTTCTTGCCATATTTGACATCGAAGCGAGTTTTCTAACTTGTTTCCGTTTTAAGAAAAATACTATTGTAAATAAAATATAGAGGTTTTGTCTCCAGTTTATTTCCAATTCACTCTGTATATAATATTTTTCTAATTACCCCGAAGTCAAAAGTCCACAGCTGTTAAATCAGGAAATCTGGTTGGCCATAAAACAGAGTTGTAGTTCAGATGTGGAAACAGATAAATGTACTTGGTTTACGCTCTTGCTTGTTTCCGAAAAATCAAACGCAGAATATTTGCGTTAGTTTTAGAGAAAGTCTCAAATTCAACCCTGTACGCAATACTTACCTTTATGAATTAAGAATGAAACTAATTATTTGTAGTTTTGTGTAGCATTATTTCATCCATGTAGACGGCTCTAAGTACCGCCCAAAAGGCAGTAATTGACAAATGTTTGAAAAAGTCAACATTTGTCTTTTTTTGTGCAGAATCAGTGACGGCGGGTGGATTTATGTGGCTCCATATCTCAGTAGTATTGGAGCATGAAAAAAGATTGAGGAAAAAAGTTACTAAAATGCGCTGCTACCCCAGACTACTTCTAAACTATTAGTAAAATATTTGCAGACTATTTTTTTGTTTTTTGTAATCAGAAAAATTTATCATCCCGTTTTCTTTTGTTTTCGAAAATTTAGATTCTTTGTAACGTTATGACATTTTAAAATTTAAGTTCTTCATTGTGCAAGTTTCAAAATGTCATAACTACAAATAATCTAAATTTTCGAAAACCAAAAAAAACGTAGTGATAAATTTTCCTTCTGATTACGAAAAAAAAAAGTTTGCAAATATTTTACTAATGGTCTAGAAGTAATCTGGGGTGGCAACGCATTTGTGTAACTTTTTTTCTCAATTTTCTTTTCAATTATTTTTCTGCAAAACTTCCTCAATCAGTACTGATAGTAGTACCTTAAAATATTGCTTGGATTCCATATGCTCCAATATTGAGATACCGTATCACCTAAATCCATCAGACGCCATTGGGCAGAATAGGGGGTTGAAAGTTAAAGGCATGGAAAAAGGACTTAATAGAGAAATAATACAAAATAAAATAATTTTATGTACGGTAGGTTTTACTTTTTAATACAATATTTTTAATACAATAGTATAAATAAATAAATATTAAATTATTAAGTACGTATGTCGTACAAAGTCTTTGGAAGTAATTTTTTTTGTAGTTATTTATACAGGGTGAGATAATTTGTTATAAAAATTAAATGCTTAAGTAATAAATAACATTGGAATATTTTTGTAATTGTAATTCGTGATTTTTAAAAGTACAGTATAATTAATATGGTTTAAAATTGGCATTTTAAATATAGCTTTATACCATTTTAGAAAACGTACGAGGTATACGTTATCCATATGATCAGATAGTAAATTTGAATGTTGAGACAATCTCGTACGAATTTTCTTCAATGGACATTATCTAAGAATAAAACTAAATGGTATATACGGTGCACCAAAAATAATGAATGCATTGCAAATACGTCTAACGTTTATTATCGACACATTAAAAATGAATTTTTAATTTTATTTCGGATCATATACTGCATTTTTAAATTTTTACAAAACTCGTTGAATAAAACTTTTTCTATATTTTTTGGCGCACACTATATAAAATAAATATTTATAATAAATAAGTCTTTGGTGCAAACTCTTATTACAAAATTACTTATGTCGATTAAGAGACGTAAAATAAAAACTTTTGTAAACAAGTAAATGGTCTTAGTATATTAATTGGTGCTGACAACTGAAACCGGTTTTAAGAATAACCGGTTATTCGGTTTTGGATTATTTGCGGCTTTATATAAAATCGAAAACCGGTTATTCAGTTAATTGATTATTTGAATAACCGTTTATTTGAATAACCGGTTTTTCGAATAACCGGTTATTTGGATAATCGAAAATTCGATTAACCGGTTAATCGGTTTCGGATTATTCACAGTTTTATACAAATTCGAAAACCGGTTACTCGGTTAACTGGTTATTCAAATAACCGGTTATTCGAGTAACCAGTTATTTGGACAATCGAATATTCGATTAACCGGTTATCCGGATAACCGATTATTCAAATAACCGGTTTTTCGAATAACCGACTATTCGGATAATCAACTAATATGCGTTTCTTTTCCTTCAAATATTGTTGAAATTTGAAATTACAGGCGGGCAGGTGGCCACAGACGCCTGTTTAGTTTAGAATTTACATGGAACCTGATATATTTTGTATTTTGTCATAGTTTGCGAATAGTAACTAAACACAATAATACTGTCCAGCAGGCGAATGATGGCCCGCGCGGCAAGGGAAAGTATTGCCAATAACTGATAATTCGACAGCTTTCTGCGAAACCATATACTAGGTATAAAATATCTCTCGCAATGAGTAGGTGCGGATGCAAACGATCACAAAAATTTGCCATGCACTAATTCATTCATTTCATTTACGCTTAATTGTCAATGGAATGCAGAAATCACATTCCTTCCGCGGGTTTTCTTTCCCCGACCACACAGTACACAACCACAACACTAAAAAGTCTAGCTAGACTTTCGTTATTACATGACTTGTATGGCGTGCGCCGTACGCGTGCTCTAAATAAGAGCAGGAGAAACAATTCTTTGCATTTTTTTTTTGCAGTTTTTATTTTCAACTTCAACGTCTCGTATCATATTATGCAATATTTATATAGAATTGGAGAACGGGAGGTAGCGGAATACTATGATTCCGTTCTCAAAATCAGAGAAAAATTTATTTTATTTCGTTTTCAGCAATTTCAAACACGACAGTTTTTTGTTGGTGTTATATTCACCAATACTTTCAGCCCTCTTTCTATTAATTTTGGATGTTACCGACCTTGTCAAAATAACTAGTACATAATAATAGTTTTGTACTAGTACCTACCGATCTACTGACATGAAAATATTAAATTTATTTGTCTTCTAAAATATAAATTATAAACTCAGTCTAATCTGTTTTCTTATTATTCAGTTTTTAAGTATCCATTTAACTGGTTTTCGGATAACCGATTAATCGGTTTTCGGATAACCGATTAATCGGTTTTCGGATAACCGATTAACCGGTTTTCGGATAGTCGATTAACCAGTTTACGGATAACCGATTAATCGGTTTTGATATATATTTGGATACGCGGTTTTATACGAACTCGGTTTTTGAGGAAACTGATTATCCGGTTTAACTTTTTTTCCGGTTTTTGCCAGCACTAATATTAATATATTTAAGTACTGTAAATATTTTCAACAGCCGTATACTCTTATTCAGTAACAATGTATAACAAATATTATTCCACAATAATTAATAACATAGTAAGACAAAACTATATTTTAAAGGGTTTATACGAGGGTTACTAAAAATATTGATTATTTTTCAACACTCTTGTATATTATGTTTAAAATATAAATAGCAGCATATAGAAAAAAATAGTTCCAGATATTTCCTTCTTAAGGTCCGGTTTTTCAATGCCTAATAAGTGAATTCTATTGGCCGAGAAGTCACTAACTGATATATAATTTAACTAACCGAGCATTGAAAAACCGGACCTAAGAGTGACTCTCGCATCATAACCTCACAAACCGCGTTTAGCAAATACAACTGTTGGGAGTATTGATAGGCAGCAACTCGCTGAGTGAGACTTACTAAGTACTTGTCAGCTGTTGTCATTGTCAGAGACGAATTTTACGTTGCTTGTAATCAGAGCTGTCAATACTTAAAGTAAAATACTTGAAATTATACTTCAAGTATTTATTAGTACTTGAAGTACTTTACTTTAAGTACTTATCTGAGTAGATACTTGTACTTGTATTTCAATTATTCGCACAAAAAAAACTTAAATTTTTACTTCATTTTGTTAAGTAAGTTATAAATATTCTTAACAATACTTGAAGCATTACATCATAATTCAAGTAATAAATTGTACTTGAAGTATTCTTGGGCTACTTCAAGTAAATATTTGTGTGATACTTGCTATCTGAAACAATTACTTGAAGTAATATTCCTTTTTCAATTATATTTTGTTTGTCAAAACTTGCATAAACAAGACCATACAAGAAATGCTTCGGACTTACTAGAATTACTTAAAGTTTATTTAATTTAGTTCGATGCTGCAATGCCTCCAGATAAGGTACTTTTAAATAGACATTTCTAAAATTGTATGTTGTGTATAGTGTACAATTAGTGGCACAGTGCATTCAGTAATTAGTGATTTTTAAAATTATAAAGATAGGTAGATAGCATATATAACTAACTAACATCACTGGGTAAATTAAGGTATATTTGCACGTAAATCATTAAACCATTTATATCAAATATTACTTTCACATCACGTCACGTAAGTGGAAGTATGTATCGGCAGAGGAGCGTCTCACTGATGGCAACCGGTGTAAATTTTTCGAAAATAGAACGGCTATAGAACTGCCAGCAAACGATTTATCCTCTTATGTTTATAGTTCGGTTAATTGATGTTATAGTTCAACACATAGATATACCATAACTATCTTTGCTACTAAAAACCACACAGAAATATCGCCACCCTTTCGGCAGAGAATAATTTGTGATTTTGGCGTTGTTTTAACTGATTACGTTAGCACACATACTTTTTTTGTTTCGCGGTAGGAACTACGTATGGTGGTCGCTTTGAGAAAAGATTCATGTTTTTTTAAATTCAAGATGACTATATGTTATGCTATATCAGTGTGTTTAATTATACTTACAGCTCATTTGTTTTCTCACATTCTTCGCCATTTCGGTAATCAACATTGTCGTAATCATAATATATGGTTAGACCTGTGGCTAGGGTTGTTGTGCATTATAGTGCCAAGAATATTAATCCAGTTTCCGAAGTAACTATAATTATTATATATAATATTTTTTACTTATTTTTGTAAATTAATAGTAGAAAATAAGAGAGAAAATAAATTAAGCATCATTACGATAACGTTACATGTTGCATTATTTTTCCTTCGAAACAATTAAAATGATCTCCATTTTAAAGGTTCAGAATAAGATTCTTTGGTGTAGACTTTGCTAATTTAAAACTGATTTCAGATATACCGGGTCCATTGCAGGGGGGACAAAACAAAGTAACATTTTTAAAACGCGACACCTACATATAATAAATTTATTTTTATATTCATTAATTTTCACCGTGTGATTTACACGCATAAGCTTAGCATATAACTAAATATGTCAAATTATATTTTTTACACAACTCTAATCTGAATCTGAAACTATTAAATCATTTATCCAATCCAAAAATACAAATTGTATTTAAATCGAAAGTTACTGATTTTTACTTAGTTTTTTATGAATTTTTTTGTAATACTTCATGTAATTTTATGTACTTTAAGTATTCTGTATACTTAAATTACGAATCATACTTCAAGTACTGTTGTTTTACTTCAAGTAAATTACTTGGCGATAAATCAGGTAATTTTCAAGAGGACTTGATAATTGAAGTATGTTTTAAGAATAATTGTGCTTGATACTTCAAGTAATTTTTTGATATTTGAATACTTGATACTTATACTTCAAGTACTTTCTAAGAGTACTTGTGACAGCTCTGCTTGTAGTCAACATAGTTGTGACATACTATATAATCTCAGAAATCAAAGAATGGAAGAGTGCAAGCGTCAATGACGATAGAATTTGTGTTGTAATTATACAGGGTGTTCCTAAATATCATGTACATATGCAAGGGGGTAATTCTTTGGCTTATTTCATGACTGAAAGTTTATATAAACATATGTCCGCAAACGCTTCTTTACTGATCTACAGGGTGTTGAAATTTGAAAAATTTGTTGTCATTTTTACGAGATTATAACGAGTATTTAAAACACATATGCAGACACAAGTTACGATTTCAAATGCGACCTGTCAAAATTAATAACAACAGATTATTCAAATAAAACTAGAGCCTACTAGACCATTATAAAAATTTTAATTTTATCTAGCGAATTACAGAAAATAGTTTTTTTTTTCTCGGTAACGGTCGCATATACGGAAAAACTATGAGAGATCAAAAAGTTTCTAAATAAAACAGAAAATTCATACTGTATTTTAGAATCTACCAGCGGTGCATCGAAGAAAAGTTCAGGGGGAGAAAAAGGAGCATGTTCCCGGAAAAAAAATCTCAAAAACTGCAGGAGTTATAAAGAAAAGAAAATAAAAATCTTCAAATTTCAACACCCTGTAGATCAGTAAAGAAGCGTTTGCGGACCTATGTTTATATAAACTTTCAGTCATGAAATAAGCCAAAGAATTACCCCCTTGCGTATGTACATGATATTTAGGAATACCCTGTATAGCGAATTTGGTGAATCAGTACAAATACTTATCCTCTAATCCTTTAAACGCCTCCAAACAAAGATACAAGTTGCCAATATAAAGAAAACCATTTTTTTTATTGAAATCATTCTTGCGGGAGGTTTTTATATATATTTATTTTGTACTTTGTAACTAACTAATTATAAATGATCTTAATATGAACTGAAAGTAATTTTTTTTACCAGCCTGTGCTGGGGTAGGAGTTTCAGAAAATACAAAAAGGGACCCAACGAAAAATAATAATTACAAGAATGTAAGTAATAACAATAATAATAATAATCGTCGTTACCTACTGAAACATTTTCAAAAGTTTCTTGGACGAAGCTTAGTATACGCTATTCTACGACAATACAATAACCATACAAATTTATATTGTTCCTCTTAATTTTCTTTTCCCCTTTACTGTGAAAGAAAACATCCCGGATATAGCCGCACTGTGGTGAAAAAATTAGAATGTGCGTTGTGACCGTTCAATTTTACTATAATATCCGTTCTCCTTCATTCCTAATGGTGGGGTTTTTTATAGGTTCCAAGGGGGAGAACATTATTTTAAATAAAAGAACATTATTGGAAAAAGAACAATATTATATTGTCGTCACCGTAACACAAGTTTGAGGACAGATGTGAACACTTGCTGGCACATGTATCCAATGTTACTAATTGTCCGCCGCAAAACCTTCAAATAATTAAGCATAAGCTTTCCCATTTTACTTCCGACTTTAAGGTAAAGTGGAATGCTGCCCAATCGAACAAGACAAGATTTCTCACCCAAAACCAAAACTGGCTTGATAACAATATAACTTCTCCACTGTACGCAAATCCTATTCCGTTAAGTTCGGGTGGGCGGCCTTCGGTTGATTATCTCGAAAGCAGTGAATGTTCCAAACGCAGAAAAATGGAACAATTAAGATCACAAGCAAGTTATTCTGAATTGGTGTATGCCGCTCAAACGAGTCTTCGTGCATAGAGAGAAGTTGATACTGCGACTGTAGTCAAGGAAATTAAGTTCTCAACGCCAAAACGGGCTCATAAGTATCGAAAGGCTTACAAAATGAGTCAAAGAAAATTAAGCCTACTTTCTGGCGAGCAAGCTCTATCTGTACTAGTTGAGGCACAACTTACAAGACAACAGTATGAAGTAAGAAGAGTAGCAGATAAACAAAAAAGGTTCAAGAAGCAGAGAAACACTGTTATCCTGAACGTGAAGCTGCTACAATAACAAAAAAGAACGCGTCTGTAGTGTTGCAGGCTTTATTGGATCACACAGTTAAGCGAATTGTGAAAGTACCAGAAGAAGTTTTACAAACACTTTCAAAAGAGCAACTTAGTAGCTTAATATTATTGTCTAAGTATGGGTGTGATGGGAGTTCACGACAAAGTCAATATAAACAGAAATTTGACGATGAAGAAGATTCAGATGAGAGCATCTTTCTTACTTCTTTTGTACCACTTCAATTTATATCTGGTGAACCTAACCCATCCAGCAAAATTATAATATGGCAAAACTCCCAACCATCTTCTCCTCGTTATTGTCGTCCCATTAGGCTTCAATTTGTACATGAAACGACGGAGAAAAGCAAAACCGTTCGACTAGGAAGTTGTGGCCTTGCTATTATCTGCAGAAACTGGAATAGGTACAGCAAGCAAAGAAGATTCTGAAGAAGACACTGCTAGTGACTCTGAAGAATATCTTTCAGACTAAAATTTCTCTATAGTTTGCAGAATCCCTGGCAAAGATTTTTTATTTATAAATATTGACATATAGATATGCCTAAATACAAATTTATAAATTTTATAAACTAGATTTTCTTTAATCGTCAGACATTTAGCAAGTATTATACATTTTATAAGAATCCGAAGTTTTAGAATTTTACTCAGTTAAGTTTTGAAATTTTACTCAGTTCTTTCTATTTCTATGTCCTAAAAACCACCCTATTTGTGGCACGAATTCTATAAGAATCAGAAGTTTCCAACTTTTGCTCAGTTCTTTCTATTTCCACCCCCTAAACATCACCGTATTTAATCAAAGATGTTTTTTTCACTATTTTTTCGTTAATTTTCGGGTCGAATTCTATGATAATCAGAGGTTTCAGAATTTTACAAAATTCTTTCGATTTACACCCCCTAAAAACAATCCTATTTCATCAAAGGAATCTTTTTCATTATTTTTTCATTAATTCGCAGGTCGAGTTTTATAAAAATCCGAAATTTCAGAATTTTACTAATTTTTTTCAATTTCCATCCCCTAAAACAACCCTATTTTTCAAAGGGATATTTTTCACTATTTTTGCCGTAATGACAAGTTCATACCAGAGGATGATTTTTTCCCCACCAAATTAAATAAAAACACCGCTGGAATACTTCAACATGTTTTTTTTTAATGTAATCGAAACTTTTTTCCGCCTTATTTCTATTTTACTGTGAATGAACATTGAAGATAAAAATTAATTACCCTCTCCATATGGTCTCAGCAATGTGTTTAAATCTCGCACCTTGTACATTCATAGTTTTCCTTTGGAAACCAAAATGCAAATGGCACTTGACAGTCAATTTTTCACAGATTTTTTTGGTCGCTGAATTGGCTGATTGTCATGTTCTAATTACATTTTGGTTCTAAAACTGTAATTCTTGTTTTTTGTCCGTGGAAATAAAATATAACACTAAACTTGTTAAAGAAAAATGTTTATTTCATAATTGCAAGGGTCAAATAGAGGATTAATAATACGCCATCTAGCTGGCGTTTCATTAATTTGTGCTTGTGTAAATATGATACGAACATTTTGTAAGGTTATGGTACGAAGAGGGCCATCTTAATTTGAAACAATTCTTCATAAGGCTCATACTACACTTTGATTTAGAACAAATTGTATGAATTTTTGGAATTAAGTATGATAACAATTTTACAGAATTTTGTTTATGTATATTAATTTAGATTTTTCTTAAATTTCAAAAATGATTTGTAGATGTAACATGTGAAAGTAACAAAAAAAATCATCGTTGTGAGTGGGCTGGAACCTTTGATGTGACGTAGTTTTCCACAAAACACCATATACTGCGCTCGAAGCGCGTTTCGCCAACCAAGTTGGCATCATCTGGAGATGATTAAAATTTAAAACGATTTTAATCATCTCCAGATGATACCAACTTGGTTGGCGAAACGTGTGTCGAGTGCAATATATCGTGTTTTAAGCAAAACTACGTCAGTGTTAAATAAAATCATCTTTATTCAAGGGTACAGTACGAGCCAGATATTTTCATTAGGAAAACATGACTAGTGATTATTTATTTTTTACGCAATATTTGACAAATAACTTGTAAGACTATTAACTATTTTTCCCCTGTATAAGCAAAAAATTCATATCACGTAAGTCATTTATATTTTCTTCCCTGTATAAGAACGATGGAGGCGTAAAACATTAAAATCATAGCCTTAACACACTAGTTTGATACTGCAGTAAGGTTATATTACAGCATTTCCTAATACTGTTCAAATTAATAAGTATGGTCCGCAATAAATGGTCAGGTAAGTCAGTCGCAAGTTTAGACAGCAAAAATATATTTTATTGAACTTAGAAAACAAACAAGAAAAGTAGTGCTCCTACCCAGGTAACAAAGACGCGTCATACTGATATAACTTCTTGATCATACGTTAGACGTAGGTAACGGATGACGTAAATGACGTCCAATGCAGCCAAAAATTTCACAGTCTCAAGACGTCACCCTAGGTACGTCTAAAATATGTCGTCGTAAGGACATTAACTTTTGGTCAGATGACGTCGACGACCAATAAGTACCAAAAAGGACGTCAATATGTCGGCCTCATGTTACCTGGGGTGGAGAGAGGCACTGAAAACTGATTTGAGTTTTGTAAACATAAAACACATATTTTTTCTGTCTTTACATTAGTAGAGGGATAAAGCTTGCTAGGTTGAAAAAACAGTAAACAGCAATGTGGCCAAATCGACCTTTTTAGGGCGATTGGCATAGTCATTGGCAATGTTTTAACGTTATTGATATATTACACAAATAATCCCTGTAAACTGAAAAAATATATATATATATATATATATATATATATATATATATATATATATATATATATATATATATATATATATATATATATATATATATATATATATATATATATATATATATATATATTTAAAGCTCGAAAAACTTAAATATGTTCGACGGCAAGAAGTAATTAATTAAAGAATAATTAACACGTTATGTTATGGATACATTAATGCTACATTTCCGGATATTTCCGAAATACCAATAACGTTTAGAAAAGCAATGCCTAGACCGTTGGTAACAATTAGACAATAAAGGACTTGAACATCAGTGCAGTCCTAGGTACGTAATGAGCAGAGTTCTAGACATTTTAACATGAATATTTTTAGACGTTAACATTCACGTAATCTCGGTTATATGTAGGCAACACAGATGACTAAACTAAGCGCAGAGTTTAGGGGAAGTCACACAGTTTGTCAGCATGCCTTATACACACAATTGGATCGAATATCCAAGACCAAGAACAAATTACCATTTATCAGGATAACATAGATAGGTTCAGGCATGCGAATCGGAATGACAATCTAAGGGTGTTGTAATGGCTAGTAAAGGCACATCAGCCTCATCAACATGATGGTCTAACGACATCATAGTGTTCAGGGCTTTGCCATTACTAGCCATTTCTTTACGTACGTTTTTAGGTATTGGTGTAGCGGGAAGTTTGTTTATTTTGTGTTCTAAAGAGGGTCCTGGTTTTGTAATTACCTTGGTGCCGCGTTCTCCATTCAACCAATAAGTGATCATCTTTCCTTTGCCCTGAAACAGAAAGATGTACAGATATATTTGAAACATGCTAGAAACAAAATAAATAAATTAATTATCAAATCTTGTAAATTTCGATGTTTTAAGCAATTCTAAAGTCACGTCACAGAACTTAGTAACGTAATGTGATCATGCCGATGTGGACGGTACTTCATAATTTAGAATTGTATCACTGTGTGACAACTGTGACACGTTTGATACGAGATTTTGGTACGCATTGAAGCTGAACTGTTTGGACGTACGTAGAACCATGTCGCATACTATTATAATAATAATAATAATAATAATCCTTTATTAATCCAAGAGATCATAAAATGATATAGGACAAGTCAACTAGATAGTAATGCTAGTAATATACAAAGATATATAGGATATATTAAAACATTAAAAATTCTTCAACAGAATAAAATGCATTACTTATAAGAAATTTTTTTAGAGTTGACAAAAACCTGTTTAGACTAGACACATTTTTCAATTCGCTACTTAACTTATTATAGAGTACACATCCCATATAATACGGGTTATGTTTAAATAATTCAAGTCTGTGGATCGTGTACTGCAAATTATAACCATGCCGTGTTGAATAGGCATGGTTAGCATTTAAAAGACTGAATGTAGAAAAGTTATTCTTTACAAATTTTAAAGTTTCAAATATATAAAGGCAGGGTAATGTTAAAATCCTTTGCTCAATAAAGGTGGATTTACATGATTCTCTAAAGCTTAAATTAAACATATTACGGATGGCTCTTTTTTACAGTATAAATAAACGATTAGCAGAAGGTGAATTTCCCCAAAACATAATGCCATATCTTAGCCTAGATTCAAAATTTGCAAAATAAAATATCTTTACAGGATTTAAATTAGTTATGAGACGTAATCTTTTAAGCGCAAAACAGTTACTTGCACACTTATTGAAAATGTAGGAGACATGAGATTTCCAGTCAAGTGCTATATCTATATAGATACCTAAAAGTTTAAAAGAATCCATCTGCTGTATTGATTTCCTATTTAACTTTAAAGGTAAACTTGAGGTAAAATGAGCCCGGACAGGATGGAATTGTATAGAGTCTGTTTTTTCTTGGTTCATTACTAATTTTTTATTAACAAAATAGTTGTTTATGTTATTTAAAATAATGTTTCATTTCTCAATGAGAATCTCTATATTTTCGTCACACACAGCAATGGAGATATCATCAGCAAACGCACAAAAAAAGTCTGATATACACTCATCTAAGTCATTAATATAGAGAAGGAAAAGTAATGGCCCTAATACACTACCTTGAGGTACCCCCGTGTTTGTTGATTGAAATTCCGATTAGCCCGTTTATCAATTGTCTTTAATCTATTCTCCTTATAGTCAAAATGAGGGTACAAAGTGAAGAAGAAGAAAATACTTTGCACTTAACAGAGAATATCGAAAAAAGAACTGTTATGGGATATGCAGCATCACTGCTACAAGAAAGTTAAAGATATAGCGACGCATTTTCGTTTGGGGACTATAGCAATTTTTTCAACATGTAAATTCAGTTACAGTTATCATAAAATCGAGCAAAAATAATACCATTTTTCAATTTTATTCACAAGAAAATAATAAAATAAGATGTCCCCAATATGCATCAATAACAACTTGACATCGTCTAAACATACTGTCAATGAGATTATTGATGTAATCTTGACTATACCTCAATCCCTCACGTTTTCAAATCGTATATCCTGGCATAATAAAAAAAATAAGTTATGATCATTCTCGGTATGAAACAAAAAGTATCGTTTTTCCTGGAATTGTCTATCTTTTCACCTCTCACTTCATGGCCTGTTGGCTTATTATCGTATCAAGTTTTAACGAATTGATTTTAATAGTCGAAAAATATTTTAATTTCACTGCATAGCTAATATATTCCAAACTTAACTCAGTGCAACTTTCCAAGGAAAATCTCTGTATTTCAAGTATGTATTCTAATTGGTGGAATTTAAAATTGTAATCAAAATATTTCTGCATTGCCATAGTAAATTCAGTTTCCGGTTTCGATGAGTAGACTTGGTTAATGTATATTGACTCCAACTGGTTCAATACGTTTAGATGTGAGTTGTTTAATTAAATATAGAAGTTAACAGAAAATACTACGCGTTAAAACTCAGTTTCTGATATGTATGTGAGCGTTTTGTTTATATTTCGCAATTAGTCATGCCTTCTTTATTCAAAGTTTATTTTATAAAACATAAATTAGTTGTTATATTATACTGACATGGAACGTAGCATTAAGAAAGTCGCGAATCAGCTTTGCTTAAATATTTGGGAGAATATATTTTCAATAATTTAATTAGTGATAAAAAAAAACAAAGTAAAATGTGTTTTTTTTTGTTATATCAACAACATTTTCTCTTCTTGATCAAAACTTTCATTTTATTGAGAAACCTTCTTGCGCAGACATTCAAAATAATGTTTTGCTAGGTTTAAGATATTTCTTTTGAATCAACGAAATATATTGCATTTAACAAATTTATTTTATCTAATAACACAATGTGTAATCACAGAAATAATAAATTTAGGACAAAATATTTCTTTCTTGGAGTAAGATTTTTGTTTCTTTTTTTTAATATAAAGATTTTAAATTTCATGACAACTAAAAAAGTATCACATGATAAATGTTTCATTTTAAGACAAATTGTTACTTAAACTTAAAATAAATTTGTCTCTCTAAAATGAGCTTAATTAATTTAGAAAGAAATTTGTTAAGAACATTTTCATTTTTGTCGACAAAATTGTATCAGGCAAACCAAATAAATGTAGTGCAGTTGAAGGAGGTTATATTTCCAACAAATAAATTTATGCAAGAGAAATAATTTTCTTGGATGAAACAAGCAATTCTAAGTGTGTAGTAAATCTTATAACAGAAATTGAAAATGATGCAGATTGAATGAACGTTGTTGCAAAATTACCTACAACTTTCAATTAAATTCAAGAGAAAAAAAAACAGCGTTGTCGCCTTTGTACTCATACATGTTGTGAGCCCAGACGCTTTGTACTGTTTCGACAAACTTTTAATTAAACGAGAACATTTCTTTTGAAACTGCTGTAAAAAAAAAGAAAAGAAAAAGAAAAAGAAGAATTTTGATACAGAAAACTTTCTTTTGTCATAGGCTGCTGATGTGGCACCTAGTGGAAATTTGGAACTGATTACCACGTCAGTCTAGCCATGCGAGCTGACCTTTTTGAAATTGGATCAGTACCCCTACATATCTTTTGTATGTTTGAAATTTCTGGCAGTTGTTAGCATGACAACCGATTGAGCGGTGTGAGCAGCAACAAATAGGAAAAGGATTGTCGCCAAGAACATAATCAGAAAATGGCCAGGCGAACTTTCAGAAGACTCGTTAAATATCGAAGGTCTCTTAGAAGTTTATGACAGGATGCCAGTGTAAGCGTGTGGGCATTGAGCATTGAGTGAGCCTTGAGTGAGCATTGAGATAAGTGTTGCACCTGTTTTGTTGAAATTTGATCCGTTAGAAGCATCACGATTTGCAGTGGAGGGTATTGATTTGAGCTGTTGGAAGCATCATGATTCTCAGTGGAGTATTTATTGATTTGAGTTGTTGGAAGCATCACGCTTCGCAGTGGAGTATTGATTTGAGCTGTTGGAAGCATCACGATTCGCAGTGGAGTATTGATTTGAGCTGTTGCAAGCATCACGATTCGCAGTGGAGTATTGATTTGAGCTGTTGGAATCGTAACGCTTCGCCATAGAGTATTGATTTGAGCTGTTGGAAGCTTCACTTTTCGCAGTGGAGTAATGATTTGAGCTGTTGGAAGCATCACGATTCACAGTGGTGTATTGATTTGAGTTGTTGGACGCAAAACTCCCGTTCTTAAGTGTGTTACTACCAAGCTGCCTTGTGTTTTCATTTTACAGATCTACAATCTCATTCATGGAATCCTGAGGTTCAACTTTGCCTATGCAGCCAGCGGTGAAGAATAATTCCAGAGCGAATTATAGGTCAGGCTGGTCGTGAGAGCGTTTTATTTATATTTCGTCTTGCCTTCTTTCATAGTTTGTTTTATAAAACATAAATTCCTTGTTATATTATATTGACAAGAAACGTAGTATTAAGAAAGTCGCGAATCAGCTTTGCAAGCGGAGATTCGTCATTCTGTTTTTAACATTGAAAAAGATTAGCTGATTTTATATGTGAATATATGGAGTGTTCTCAAGTTAAGTGATTGTTTTATTTTAATTTTATTTTTATTTAAAATTTGGGCATTTGCTAACATGTATGTATGTGCATACAACAAATTACTAAAACTTCTGTTAGAATAATGTTGGGGCTCCCGAGTTTAGGTCGGCAGATTGATCAAGTTACTGCCGAGTGTGTGCTTTCAACATGAATAATGCTATATACATTATAAATAGTAATATGAAAAAAGTACACTCATTCATTGATTAATTATTGCGATACAGTGTGCTTTGCTTTATTTTATTTCAATAAAATATTTCTGTGTTAAGGGTGGTATTTTGTATTTTCTGCAGGGTGTGTACTTTCTCTTCCTTACAAGTCAGAAGTAGTATGAATACATGGTGGTTGTTATAAACAATTAAGCAAAAAAGTGTTAAATAAATTGTGAAGTGTTTTACAATGGGAAAGAAAAGCAAAAGGAGCAGACGTTGCTCTCCCTCGTCTTCTAGTACCTCGAGCTAGACAAACGAAGACCTAGGAGTGAGAATGAAGAAAATTAAAACAAAAAGGGTAAATGGTGAGTCTCAAAATAGACGCCAAACTGTAAGTACTAATCGTTCTTATACTCCACCCTTGCACTTTGCATCTCCGTCTGTTATCGATGAAACTTTAATACCTGAATTTAGTTCAGGCCCAGAGGGGCAACGTACAATTTCTTGGGTAACCAAGATTAAAGAGTTTGATAAATATTATAACTGACAGACTAAACAAACAAATAAGTCGCTGTCGTGGTTTAATTGTGGAGGAAATCACCGAGTGAGATCTTGTAATAAACCCATTATTAAATGTGAAAAATGCAATCTATTTAGACATAAAAAAGATGCTTGCAGGTTCCAAAACCGCAACCATTTGTTGCACAAAAATGAAGTTAATCTTATTTATAATAAAGAAAATATTTATGTTATAACTGCTTCAATAAATAAGAGGAAACTCAAATGTTTGATTCATACAGGGAGTACTTGTACTTTAATAAAACTTTCAGTAGCCCGCGATTTAAAGTTGCACCTAATAGAGTGTCCTGACACATTTATTAATTCATTTGCGGGAAATACTGTGGTTAGTAGGATAGGAACTTGTGCTTATAAACAAATCCAGGGAGTCATAGCTCGAGTAAATATTATTATAATAAATGATCAGGATCTCAAGTATGACCTTTTGGTCGGTACCGATTATCTAAATCAACCTCATGTTATATTTTTAAAATATAAAAATAATCTGATTTTGCGACACTCCCTCCAATTCCCAATTATACAAAAATATTTTATTGCATTTAAATTTCGAAAGTTTTAATATGGAAAGTTTGAATAGGCATTAATCGACCTCTTGACGTG
Source organism: Rhamnusium bicolor (assembly GCA_029963845.1). Lineage (NCBI taxonomy): Eukaryota > Metazoa > Arthropoda > Insecta > Coleoptera > Cerambycidae > Rhamnusium > Rhamnusium bicolor. The sequence continues at coordinate 65,973 of JANEYF010002889.1, read as the reverse complement.
TTATAGAGATTGCATTTCATTCTCTATGCGAGATCTAGGAAAAAAAATGCAGTAGAAATGCACAACAACTCACTCTATTATTTATCGTCCGTATCGAATGTCGAACAGCGAAAAAGAAATATTGGATGGGTTAATCAACGATTTATTAGAAAATAACATAATAAAAGAATTACACTCCCCTTACGCTAGACCCATACTTCTTGTAAAGGAAAAACAGGCGATTACAGGTGTGTGTGGATTATCGTAAGCTCAATGCTATAACCGTAAAGGATAAATAGAGGATGGCTCCGTGGTCTAGAGGTAACGTATTTGCCTCGAAACTTCGGGATCCTGGGTTCGATTCCCGGTCGAGGAACTGGGATTTTTCTGTGAGAGAGATTAATCGTAGTATACTCGGATATTGGGTGTGTGTCCATTGTCTCTAAATGTGTAGCCATCTCCCACACAAGGTCATTCCAGACCTTCAGGGATAAAGGGGGTTGTAATTTCATGTGGTGTTATTATTATTATAATAGGGGATCAGCTGGACAAATTAGGTGGCAATAAATATTTCATTAGTTTAGATTTAGCTTGGGGATTTTACCTATGCCTATGGCGCAGATTCAATTGAGGAAACGGCTTTTGTTACGCCTCAATCGCATTATGAGTTTTTGAAAATGCCATTTGGCCTTGCTAACAGTTCAGCGGTTTTTCAAAAGCTAATTAACAATGTCTTGGAGATTTGCGAAATCATATAGCGCTACCGTATATGGATGATATTTTAATTTCGTGTAAAGGCTTTGAACAAGGGTTAGAGAGATTGCAGATGGTTTTGGATACATTGAGAAAAAATCATTTAACGGTAGAACCAACCAAATGCAGTTTCTTCGCAACAAAAATTGATTATTTAGGTACAGAAGTTAGTGTAGAAGGCGTGCGTCCTGGTAAACAAAAAATAGATGCAGTATTACAAATAAAAAAGCCTGAGAATATTAGAGAAGTTCGTCAATTTTTGGGATTATTCGGATTTTTTCGCAAATTTGTAAATCATTAAGCGAATATTGTTGAACCACTGAGTAGATTATTAAGGAAGGGTACACCATGGATTTGATCTGATGAACAACAAAAGGCAATGGTCCAAATAAAAAAATTATTAGCCGAACGTCCGACACTAGCAATATTTGACCCAGCACTGCCAATTGAATTGTATACTGATGCGAGCGCGGTAGGTTTTGGGTCCATGATGGTACAGTTTAATGGCGATAATAGACACATGGTAGCTTATTATAGTAAGAAAACTACGTCGGATCAAAGTCGTCTCCATTCCTATGAATTAGAGACATTATCAGTAGTCATGTCTACGCCATTTTAGAAATTATTTACTAGGTATTGAGTTTACGGTATTTACTGACTGTAACGCACTTCGCACGACACTGACAAAAGGAGACTTAATTCCGCGAGTAGTGAGATGGTAGCTAGAGAAGCAAGAATATAATTTCTCAGTGAAATATCGCCCTGGACACAGAATGAGTCATGTTGATGCCCTTAGCAGAAACCCAATTTCTCCCTAAGTGTATCAGATTGATGTAACTCAGGCAGATTGGATACTAGCTGCGAAGTTACAAGATGAACAGTTGTGCAGGATAATAGGTATCTTGAGCAAGAAGTAAAAAAATTATGAGTTTAAGCAGTATTATGAAAATTATAAACTACAAGATGGAGAAGTTTAACGCAGGTTAGAAAATGATAAATTAAATGGGTAGTACTTAGAGGTTGCAAATGGCAGATTTGCAAACTATACTATGATGATATGGAATGTTTTGCTTTGAAAAAAACTATTAAGAAGGTGCGGCAAATTATTGGTTTGCTAACATGAGAAGTTTCTTCAGTAAATGTATAAGGACCTGTTTGCAACGTTTGTATTATAAATATAATTCAGGAAAGAAACAAGGAATGTTACATCCGATTGAGAAGACCCCCATACCATTCCATACTCTTCACGTGGACCATTTAGGCCCTTTTGTAACAAGTAAAAAGAAGAATAAGTACTTGTTGGTCGTTGTTGATGGTTTTACTAAATTTGTTGTGGTGGAACCGGTGAAAGATACGAGGGCAAAACATGTAATTACGGTAATGTACGATATGATGTACCTTTTCGGATCGCCTTCCAGTATCATAACGGATCGGGGAACGGCATTCACAGCGAAGAATTTTCAGTTGTTCTGTGAAAATTACGGTATTAAGCATGTGTTGAATGCTGTGGTTACATCACGTGCAAATGGTCAATGTGAGAGTTACAATCGAACAATTTTAAATGCGTTAGTCACCTCTGCAGCAGGTTATCCTGAAAATAAATGGAATACATTTGTAAAAAGTTTACAAAGTGCCGTCAATTGTATTTTTAACAAGGCAACGAATGCTACTCCCATCGAAATGTTAGCTGGGTATACTCCTAAACACATGTCCGGAGCGAGCGTTCTAAGTTAGATTCAGGCCGACTTAGAACGAATTGATTTACCTGCCTTGAAATCGAAGGCTCTCAGCAGAATAACTGAGGACCAAAAGTTACAAAAGATACGTTTTGACAAGACTAGAGCACTAGCCAAGAAGTATCAGAAGTGATACTTGTTATGAGAACTGACCAACAGAGCACTGGTGATAGCAGGAAGTTGGTTTCAAAGTTTAAAGTCCCGTTTAGGGTGAGGAAAGTTTTGTACAATGATTGTTACGGGGTCGGGCATCTAAGAGAAAATGTCAGAAAATCCAGGAACGCAGTTGTAGCAATTGATAAGATAAAGCCATGGATTATTCTGAGAGGTAAATGGCTAAGCTAGAGTAGGTTGGAATTGTATTTTGAATGTCAGGCCCACTACGAGTGAGATGGCGATTACATTTGATACACCACGCTTACCAGAAGCCAGAGTAGGTTGCTAATAGAGGCAAATCTAGAATATACAGAGAGATTCCTGAGAAAAACAGAAGAGAACAAATTGAAGCAGAGAATATTGAAAAAGAGAAGAAGAAGAGATATGACAGAAAATCAAAGAAACCTCGTGAGATTGACAGTGCATTTACACTTAAAGATACAATAAAAATGAAAGAAGTTAAGCGAGTCAAGGAAAGAGTTTTTGAAAGCTTCACCATCCGCTATTGACTATTGCAGTGAAAGTGACGATAACTTATGTTTAGAATTCTTACAAGACATTGACACTATTGAACTTAACAGTTTCATTTTGATAAAATTTTTATCAAAAAATTCCACAATGCATTATGTTGGCTATGTCAAAAATATTAATTCAGATAATTCATTTGAGGTTAAATATTTTAGGCGAAGGGGTAAAACAAATCAATTTTACTTTCCACAAGTAGATGACAATGAAAAATGTATTCGAAATTATATTGTAGCAATCCTGAAAAATCCTGTTGTCAAGAAGAGACATGGCTTTATTGCTGAATTTTGCAATTATTGTTCAATAAATTAAAATGGTTACAAATAGCCATAGGAATGTACGTACAAAAATGTTCATTTTTCAATCCTACATCACATTGTCCAAAAATATACATTTGAAAAATTTGAGAAAATTCAGTTCAAAAAGTTGTAAATTTAAAAATCCTTTTTGGCCACCCTGTACACTTTTAGGAAGTGAAAATGGCTTAGTGTTATCACACAGATGTCTCATAACTGATACTAACATATTTTTTCTTAAAATCGGTAGTTGTGATTGTTGTGATATCTTTAATATACACGTGTAAATGGTATAATTTCAATAAAAAAAAAACATATTTAAGTGGCTGGGAGAAAGTCAATAATAATACAGGAGTGAAAGGAGGCCACAAAGAGGTTTCAAATGTTCTGCTATACATGGCATTTCATTTTAAAAATTTTACTTGACCCTGTAGAATCGTCTTGGCTCACCCTATATACTCGAAAACAATTTCCGGTTACAGACTTATTTTATTATCTAGTTTACATGTTTATAAATCAAGTTCCTAGCTATCATAGAACTTGAGATATCGAAGTCGAACGCACTATTGCCTCACCCTGTATACTAACAAGTAGAAATAATGTTTAAACGAATACATGAATATAGGTGAATATAGACTGATTCGATAGTAAAATACAGTAGAGCAGCCTATGTAAAACATCTTAAAATGACCTTTAGCGACCCATTGGCATTTTTGATCAGTGATGCAAATAATACAACATATCACTAATTCATCAAATTTGACCGAGACCGTTTTTCCATAAGAAATGTGTGGGGTTCTTTTTAGTATTTGAATATTAAAAAAAAACAATAGAAAAACGTGACACGTGATGCTTAATAATGTGAAAATTCATCCGTGATCAAAGTTTTGTTAATATGTACCATATATGTATGAATAATTAATTGTTAAATTATGATACACGTATGAAATTTTTTCATGCATATTAATTATTATCGATGTTTAAGTATCTTTTGTACTTTCAGGTGATGTAAAAATATGCCTGAAAAAACCCAAAATGAATTTATTTAAAATTACAATTTTTAATATACGGGCCATTCCACTTGAATAATTTAATATGTTACCTGACATATGGATTAATACTGTGTTATTCATTAATCATCATTATAAATTGATTATACAGAAAATTTCCCAAAAACAACCCATTACAGATTTTAATGCGTGGTTAAGTAATTATGAAAAATTAAAATTCTTTCTTAGTTTCTTGCTGCCGGCATTTATTGTTCTGAATGTAGTTTAATTTTATTATACTGAGCGAAAACAGGTTGTCAGAATTATACTTTTAATATAATCGAAACGCGGAAAAAATTTTAAAAGTTTATAAAAATACGACAAAAGATCAATCAACAAAAGCAAGCCTATCAAATAAAGCATTTAAAATAAAATGTATACCTACCTTATTTTACTTCAATATGATTAATGTTATTATGACAATGCTTTAGTCACAAATAATAATAGTAATAATAATAATAAACGGTCCCAGGGGTGCAAGGCCGGCAACCTCCGCGTTGGTGCACCCTGGACAGGCAGAGTTAACTCTGCCTGACTAATGTCGGCCGGGGGGTACCAACGCTAACCACCTGGTGCCCCTCCTACTTCGGGTTCCATACGACCTCAGAAGAAGGGCCCCTCACGATCGACCCCAAGCGGATGGTGGCCAGAGACAGGCGGGAGGGGCCTCACCGGACAGTCTCAACAACGACGACATTGGCATTGTACACGGACGCTTTAAGTGGACGAGGGAACTTCGGGATGACTTGCTGACCTGCCGCGAGAGTAGCGAACCTGAGCGAAGAGGATACATGGCGCGATTGCATGCACTTTGGTGCGAAATGCACCCAGAGCATCGCGCCTTCTCTCAACAACATCTGAGAGATCAAGTATCCTTTCTGCTCAGGACAGGTTACGTAAGGGCACCCCGTCATCTGGAAGAACTGCCAGCCGCAGTACCACCGCGGCAATTACCAGCTGATGGGGAACATCCTTTAGAGTTCACCGACGTAGACTTAAGGACGAGGGTTAGCCTTAACACCAGGGCTAACCTAAAGCCACAAGACCTGGCTAGAATGGACGTGGTCATCGATGAGGAAATTCCGGAAGATGCAGACATCTGGCAAATCAACTGTGCCGTGTACAACGCCGCGAAGCAACTCGTCCCCCATGAGAGGTCAACCAATCACGGGGTCGAGAAAGCCAAGCGGCGTGTACAGAAAATCGAAGGCAAGATACAGTCGGCCAGACAACATGCTTCTCGGATCCAGAGTGTGGTGGAATATAAGACGACTGGTAGAGTTTTTACTCCCAGGATCCGGCGCATAGCAGCCAGATTAAGACGTCAACACCATACTCTAAATCTGACAGTGATGCTTACCATCAAGCAGCACTGTCTAGATAGGATCCGAGCGCGCATGGCGATAAAGAAAACATTGAAGAGGCGGGTGAGGAGTATGGAACAAAACAATTTGTTCCGTACGAATCCTTCCCGCCTCTTTCAAGAGCCACAGCGTGTTGTCGAGAATCCGCCGACTGTAGAAGATGTCGAAACCTTCTGGAAGGGAATCTACGAAACGTCGCGTCCATTCAATAGCGACACTCCATCAATTGCACACTTCGAGGCTCCGCGTCACAGACATCTTGAAGAGCCAGAAGAAGTGTGCCCGGCAATCAGTACGGAGGAAGTCCAACAAGCACTTGTTGGTACCAAGAACTTCGCTGCCCCGGGCCCAGACGGCATTAACAACTGGTGGTGGAAGAATTTTCCTTCCACTCACCGCCGTCTGGCGCGAGTTTTCAACTAATGGTTGAACGAGGGGCAGCAGATTCCGGACTGGTTCGTCGAGAGACGTACTGTGCTTATCCCCAAAAACGGGGATCTTTCCGACCCGAGGAATTATAGGCTGATCATTTGCCTCAACTCCTGCTACAAGATATTTACACGTATCTTGTATGCTAGGACACTGAGGTCTGTTGATCCGGTCTTCCAGCAGATACACGAACAGCGTGGTGCCAAGAAGGGCATGGCAGGTTGCAAGGACAGCCTGCTGATAGACCGCTATATTACACAGGATTCTGTGCAATACAAGCAGAATCTATCGATGGCCTGGATTGACTACCGCAAGGCATTTGAAACAACATCGCACGAGCTATTGTTGTACTTGCTCGAATGTCTTGCGATACCAGCACCACTAGTGAGATGCATAGAACAGCTGCTGCCGCTCTGGAAGACCCGCTTCACCATAACATCAGGTGCACAGCGGGTCACGACAGAGCAGGTGGCATTTAGGAGAGAAGTTTTCCAGGGTGACTCCCTGAGTCCTCTCCTCTTCTGCATCTCACTGCTGCCGTTGTCTGTTGGGCTCCGCCAACCCCGCGGATATCAATGTGGGCCACCCAGCGACTGGAGGCATAAGGTCACCCATCTATTTCATATGGATGACCTTAAACTTTATGCCTCCGGAGAGCGCAAACTACAAAACGCTCTTAGGGTGGTCGAAGAATATACGCGGGCAATTGGTATGGAGTTCGGGTTGGAGAAATGTGCAGTTGTCCACCTCAATAGAGGTCGATGCGGGGAATTCTCTGAAGATGCGCAGCTCGCAGACGGAAGCATCCTAAGACATCTGGATGCCGGAGAGACCTATACATATCTGGGTGTGCAACAAAGGCACATCCAGGATGTATCACAAATAAAAGATTCTCTCCGCGGCAAGTACAGACACCGCCTCCGAAAGATTTGGTCTTCCGAACTTTCGGGGAAGAACAAGGTGTCTGCAACTAATATGCTCGCCGTTCCGGTTCTGCTCTACTCCTTTGGAGTAGTAATGTGGGCGGTAGATGAGCTGCGCCAATTAGACAGAGATACATGCAAGATGATGAATATTCACAGAAATATTCATCCTAGATCGTCCGTTCCTCGTGTGTACCTCCCACGTCAACGGGGGGGGCCGAGGACTCTTGAGCCTGGAGTGTACGCATGGCAGAGTAGTACTGAGTATGGCATGTAACATCCTCAGGAGCTCAGATCCCCTCTTGCAGTTTGTGAAACATCACGAAACTGTAGGAGTGGGAGCAGGATTGTTCAAGGCAGCAAAAAGAGTCGCAGATGAACTCGGTCTCGCATTTGACATCAGGCGAGGAGGCCAGCGAGGTGCTGATGTAGAGTCAGACACCGAACTTCAGCCAAATCGTCTGAAAGCCCGAATTAGAGCTGCCGAACAGGAAAATCTGTTTCGGCAGCACGTCGATAAACCCCAGCATGGTGTCTTCTATAAGAACATAGAAACGCTGGGATTATCGACCAGGCTGACATTCGTCTTTCTAAGGTCAGCCGGGCTTAAGTCGGAGACCGAGGGATTCATAATGGCCTGCCAAGATGTTGTTATCAACACCTTGATCTACCGTAGCCGCGTGTGGCGTGTAGAGGTTCCTGACTTCAACTGCAGGACCTGCCATCAGGCGCCGGAATCGCTCATGCACTTACTATCTGCATGCCCCATATACTCGATTTCGGCCTACATCCACCGACATAACGCGGCGTTACGAGTGCTATACTACCATCTAAGGCACTTGTACGGGGTAGACCAGACACCAGTGCTGCCTTATGTCCCCGGAGATATTGAGTGCGTTGTCGAGAACGAGAAATGCCAGATTTACTGGAACTACTCGTTCCCGACGGTCAGGCTAATTCAAGCCAACAAGCCTGACATAGTCCTCCTCGACCATCAACTCAAGGTGATGTATGTCATCGAGTTCTCGGCACTTGCGGAGAAAAACATCACCTTGAAGGAGGAGGAGAAACGAACCAAATACCGCGATTTCCGGTACGAGCTTCAAGTGCTGTACCCAGGCTACTCGGTAAAAATGGTCGTCCATATAATCGGTGTACTCGGAGGTATAAAGCCTAAGCTGCTCCCGGAACTGAAGATCATACCGGCCTGCCAAAAATCAGCCGAGTGGCTGGCAGGCCAAATGCAGAAGGCGGTCATTTTGGGTTCTCTCCGTCTGCTTTGGGTACATGATTCTGGTATCTACAGTCATTAATCCTGCGAGATGTGTGGAGTGGCTGTAGTTATTGCGCCGGTGCGACTCCGTGAGGCGTCGGAGGCCATGGGAGGACTGTCTGGCATCGGATAATCCGAAAATAATAATAATAATAATAATAATAATATGCTTCATTTGTCCAACAGGTAACCCCACTTACAGGACAAATTTCAGTTCAAAATATGGGAAAAATATTACTTATATTAAACTATAAACTTATCAACTAAGGTAATAAACTTAAGTTCATAATGCTGCTATAAAAAAAAATACAAAATTTGAAGCTGAGTATAGTAAAAGTAAAAGTACCTACATGATATGGATATAATATGGTAAATCATATAGTGAACATTAATCTCACTAGGCATTAAAGTAGTTCAGATATAGTTGAGAAGGAAGGATATAACTGTAATAATAATTAAGGCAGGTAAATAATATAAGACAATAATTAATTCGTGTAAGGTAATATTTGAGCATTTTGAAGAAGGTAAATAAATAAAATAAAAAGGCAGAGGTATAAAGAAGACTTTGGTTCTAAAGATTAAGATTATATTTAAAAAGCTTATCTAGCAAATTTCAATAGCTCTTTTTGTGTACACTCGTTTATATCATAGTATTGACTTATTTTGTTCAAATTATAACACATACAATATATAGGTGATTTTAATATCACGTTGCTGTTGGCTCGAATATTGTAAAATGTGCGAATTTGTCGAGAATGCGCTCTAGGAATCAGCAGATTAATTTGTGAAAGAATTTGAGGACAATCAAGTTTATTATGTAGTAGTTTACGGAGAAAAATTTGCATAGAATAGATTCGTCGAGATTCCACTCTCAAAATTAAAGCTGGCCAGATATACCTATTGTCTACCCCTCTCTCGGGATAATTACCTGTAGCTCTAAAAGATAAGAATTTTAGAAATTTTCTTTGGACTTGTTTTAGCGTACATGTTGATGATTTATGTCCGTTGTAAAATACAAATTGCTTTCTCTCTGTTAGGTAGAGATATATTGTTGATAAGCTAAATCGATCTGTTATTTTACTGAAGCCATAAGTTGTTTATATTGTTCGAGATAACAGTTGAATTTTTTTTTTTTTTAATTTGCTGAAATATTTGTCTTCTGTTTGATGTTATTGATTATTTCACTGGTATACCATTTTGGATAAATCCTTTTATATGTATTGAGGATCTATGTAAAATTCTTCAAGAGCTAAATTGATAGGTATCTGAAAAGTTTTGTAGAACATACCAATCGGTTTCAGGGATAGCGTTATGTAGAGCTGGGTAGTTGTCGTTCCTAAAATTGTAGGCTTTCTGATTATTAGGGGATGTAAAGTTTGTGCATTTTAAGAGAAGCTTTGTTTTGACGAGAAGAGCTGGGTGTAAAATATCCTCTTTTACAAGTGGCGAATTATCCTGTAGAATCTCACACTTTAGATTAAAGAAAACAAGATCGAGCAGACGGCCTGAATTAATGAGTATTCTGTTATGTTGTTGAATATCGAAGAAGATTGTAAAGTTAGTAATTATATTGGTCTTCCTATCAATATTTTCATTGTTAACATAGATTGGTACATTAAAGTCTCCAAAAACAAGTATTTTTTATCTAATATAAAGCTTAATTGTTCTAATGATTCGTATTGTTCTAAGCTAGTACTAGGTGGTATATAAATAACAAAAATGTATATTATTGTAAATTGAAATTGACATTTACAATACAGAACATCAATAGTAGGAAATGAAGCTGAAATGAATGGAAGTTCAACTTTTTCGACCTTAGATGTTTATATGCTAGAAGCACCCCTCCGCCTGTTGTGTACTTGGTTAGATGTAATTTCCTATCGCTTCTGTGCACAAACTGGAAATAAAAACCATGAAGCTTAAACTAACAATTTAAGCTTCTTGGTTGGAAACCACCATTAACTCTCCCATTACCAACCTCTGCAGTGGAGAATCGAACTGATAAGAATCATAAGTATGGTAATATTTTCTTAGATGAAAATATGCTTCAAAAGAGGTTTTTCAAAATATGAGACGAGAGTTTGAGAATAGGATATATTACTGTTTGGAAAATAATGGACATTTTGAGCATTTATTATGAATTAAAATAAATAACAAATTAGTTATCTAAATGTATTTTCAACAATACCCTGTAAAGAGAGCTTTTAAAATGTGAACATGGTAATGGATGTTTGAATTCTAATTAAAACAATAAAATGAGCAAGTTTTTGCTTAAATTTTTTTACAAATTTCGGAAAATCAATTTTTGTTTCGATATGGGTGTGAATTTTGATACCAATCTCACTTTCAAAAATCGTATTATTAGTCTGACATCAGAATCTTAGAAAATCTTAAAATTCGTTATTAGGCTTTGCATAGATTTCAGTAATATTAGTACATTGAAATTCTCTCTGAAGGAGTAATATCGAATACCCTTCAAGAGACACTGAAAGCAGTGAGTATCTGGTGTGACAGGGAACAGATGTCTGTAAACCCTCAAAAGACAGTAATAGTACCAGTCACACGGAACAGGAAGCTGGAGGACTTAAGACCTCCCTCCTTAATGGGTGAAAATCTTCCATTTGCGGAGGAGGTGAAATATCTAGGAATCACTCTATTTGTGACAAATCCTGGGGCATGGGTCCCCAACAAATTTACTGGATATATATGACGTTCATCATACCAATGATAACATACGGATCCATCGTCTCGTGGCCGAAAGGATCACAACGGACGGCCAAAGCCAAACTCTCTGGACTGCAGAGATATGCATGACCGTAACAGAAGCAATTAGCACCACACCGTCAGCTGAAATGGAAATATTCCTGGATTTACGCAGCCATTAATATGCCGCAGAATAAAATCATGGAGCGAAACAATTTATTGGTTGACATAGAGAATCACAGCATCCTGGGAATGCCCTCAGATACTTTGCCTACCATGACCAACCACGAGCTGACTTTCAACATCCTTTCTCTGGAAAGAGATGAGTGGAATCCAAATAAAGCCGACCCACTAAAGGTAGGCAGTGGCAGGTTTCAGACGGCTCCAAAACTGCCGAGGGGACAGGAGCCGGAGTACATAGCTACAGACCAAGGGTGAGGATATCCTCAAGTCTAGGTACTCGTGTAACCGTTTTATCAAGTCTAGGTACTCGTGTAACCGTTTTAAGGTTGAGGTTCATGCCATTGAACTGTGTGTGTGAAGGCTGGAATATATGCATCTTACACGCAGATTATTAAAAATTTTCTCATTGGCAGATATAAAAGCTATTGGCTCCTACCGGTGTAACTCCAAAACGGTATGGAATTGTCAGAAGGCTCTAAATCATTTGAGCAAAAACAATAAAATGACTCTGGTCTGGATACCCGGCCACTCTGTTATGGAAGGTAACGAAATAGCCGACTTCTTGGCCAGAGAAGGAGCAGGATCACGAATCATTGGACCAGAACCAATACTTGGCATATCTTCAAGTAAGATGGCTATCTCAACCTGGGCTGAAAGTAAAACTCTCTAGTATTGGCAAGAGTTACCAGGATTAGTTCATTCCAAGGCGTTTATAAAATACCCTTTGAAATCAAGAGCTAAGAGACTTTTAGGTCTGCTGAAGGCCGCAGTGGAGGGTCCACAAGGACTCACTCACAGGAAATCTAACATAACAGTGAAATTATTATATATCCATTTAGTAAGATCTCGTGTTGAATATGGTTCAATAATGTAGTGTCCCTATTATGAGTATTACATAAAAGGTGTCGAAAATATTCAAAGACGATGTTTAAAGTTAATGCTATAATAAAAAGCAGGTTTTCCATAGAAAGTTTCGAAAATAGACTTATGAAATCACAAATATTATTTTTATATAACAAAACAGGCTGCAATGATATATATTCTTCATGCATTCAATTTCCAGGTACCTAGACTCATCTGTAGACAATTTAATATTAAAAAGTTTTCTCCACATTTTGTCAGAATGACCGAGATATGAGCACCATAGAAGAAGAATAGCAATTCCGGATCAACTCAATCTATGCTTGGGAGAATCTGCTATAAATCTAAGAAAGACATTAGAATTCTTAGGAGCTACCAATCTACTGTCTAAAATCTGACATATATGTTATATATTCATACACAGGATATGAAGTTTGTTTTCATGTTACAAGATTATTGTTGTTATTGCTAGTGAAACAGTTAAAAGAGAGGAATTAGTGCATATAACAGATGCGACTAATGACCTGAGTAGTCGATGTCGCTATATAAAAAAAATACTGGATGTATTGGCTTTGCTAATAATCCAACAGATCATAAAAGAACTAAACATATTGACATAAAGTATCATTTCTCTAGAGAACAAATTACAGAAAAGAAGGTAATTCTTAAATATATTTCTACAGGTGAACAACTTGCTGATGCCTTCACAAAATCACTAACAGCAATAAAATTTAGTGAAATAAGATTAAAAATTGGTTTACAATAAACAAAAATATAACCACCATCTCAATGATTATTGATTACTCCTTTAATCATAGAATTACTCCATATTTATTTAAGTTTAAATATTATTAAATATTATTAATAATGATAATTATCAACAACAGAAATTTGGTTGTTTCATTTTTTGAGTGGGAGTGTTGAAGTTATTATATAAACAAAAAATAAAGGGATAGGTACATTTTGATGACAATGTGTCCTACGTGATTTAATATAGAGCTTGTTTATATATTTAAAATAGTAACTAGGTCTTTCATATAGTTATGATTCTAATATGATATTTATTTTATTTATTTATTTATTTATTTATTTAGATTACACTGTTCAACAGGTAAATAACCCAATTACAGAATACTAAGATAATTAAAAAATAAAATGAAAGGGGAAAAGAGAAGGAAAGAACACAATTAACCTGACTAGACAAACCAAAATGGCCTTAAGGATTTTAAAAAATATACAATGATTATAGGGAAAAACAAGTCATTACTTAGAAATACAACATTTTTATGTTATTAAGGCTGCAATTAAATATATCTAAATGGATGCCAGCGGCATTACAGTTATTACAAATAGTATGTAGCGGAGAATGTTTCAGAATATTTGTACGAGTTGTCGGGAGATAGAATGTTAAGTTATCTCTAGAGGTTATTCTAGGCACAATAAAGTTTAATTTAGATAAAATATCTTGACAATCGGTAATATTATGAATAATCTTACAAAAATACCTGAGAGAAATATTTACGCCTTGTATCAAGACTTGCCAGAGAATGTTTTTCTAATAACTCACTTTGAGGAAAGCCAATAGGAGGGTAAGTACCGTCAGCTTTAAAACTTAAAAGTTTTAAAACTCGACGTTGAACAGATTCCGAAATATCGATGTGTGCACCGTAGTGAGGGGACCATACAAGAGAAGCATACTCAAGCTTAGTTCTGACAAATGTAAAATATAATAATTTAACTGTGTTTGTGTTGGTGAAATCACGACAATTTCGAGCTATAAATCCATACGTCCTTCCTGCTTCTAAGACTATGGAGTCTATATGTGTAACAAAGGCAAGTTTATTGTCAAAGATAACACCAAGATCACGGAATGTTACTGGACGATTTAGAGTGATATTATCAAGATTATAATCGAAGATAATATGCGTTGGCTTCATTGAAAATGACATTATGTTGCATTTGTTAACATTTAAAGGCAATTTGTTTTCTTGACACTAGATATTTACATTATTTAGATTACTCTGAAGGTGGAGGCAATCACTAAAACTGTTAACAACTGAGTAAATTTAAAGCATCGCGGCACAAAGGAGGCAGTTCACGTCTAATACGTTTACAATATCATTTATAAAAATTATGAATAATAAGGGTCCAAGGATGGATCCTTGGGGGACACCTGATGTTGCTACGTATACAACAGACTTGAACCTATTAAATATTACATATTGAGTCCTATTATTTGGTACGACTTGAAAAATGTAATTAAACGATCAGATAAACGAAAGTTACTCAGTTTATGAAGTAGTACATTGTGGTCAAGTCTGTCAAATGCCTTAGAGAAATCGGTGTAGATTACATCTGTTTGTGTCTGATTGTCAATTGCTTCAGCTATAAACTGAGTAACACAAACCAGGTTTGTCACTGTGGAGCGTCCTTTTACAAAACCATGTTGAAATACCGATATTTTGTTGGAAACATGGAAATAAATATAATCATGAAGTAACGTTTCTAAAGCTTTACAGAAATTACACATAATGGAAATTGATATATTGAAAATGATATATAAACGATAGTCCTATTTTTATTTTTTATTTTTTACTTAACAGCTCTTCTATAAAGACTTTAAAACTTGACGAGATTTTTATTAAAAATAAGTTAAACAGTTACAGTGTGTTTTTATTTATTAACCCTTTCCAATAGTTGGCATCATCTGGAGATTAAAAATTGTGTTTTAATCATCTCCAGATGATGCCAACTTGGTTGTCGAAACGCACGTCGAGTGCAGTATAAGGTGTTTTAGTGTTTCATGGAAAACTACGTCAGTGTTACGTAATATCATACAACAATTTGTAATACGCCGAACTAACAGCGATACATTTTTTTGCAATAATATACAGGGTGGGGCAATAGTGCGTCGGACCTCGATATCTCGAGTTCTACGATAGCTAGAAATTTTTTAAAAAATTGCAAGTAAACTAGATAAAAAAAGTCTATAACTGGAAATTATTTTCGAACATACAGGGCGAGCCAAGACGAAATTACAGGATCAAGTGCTTTTTTTTTAAATGGAATGCTATGTATATCAGTACATTTTTTGAAGCCTCTTATGAACTTTTTAAATTGAATTTTCTCAATTTTTTCAAATGGAACACCCTGTATATTTTTCAACGATGTGATGTAAAAATGAAAAACGAAAATTTTTTGTAAGTACTTCCCTATGGCTAATTGCAACCATTTTCGTTTTATTGAGCAATAATTACAACATTCAAAAATAAACTTTAAAAAAAGAGGTTTCTTCAACTAACTCAGTAGAAAAAATTATAATAAATGTTCCACATGTTGGCCATTTTGATTGACACACATCTCTATGCGTTTTTGAAATGAGGTTCCCACTGTTCCTAAAACTGCCGGTGTGATAGATCTAAAGGCAGTTATTATTCTTTCCTTCATATTTTGTATTGTTGTTGGTGTGTCTCTATAAACAATTTCCTTCACGTATCCCCATAAAAAGAAATCCATTTTTGTAAGATCTGGGATCTAGCAGGCCATTTAGTAGGTCCATTTCTTCCAATCCATTGATGAGGGTAGGTATTATTTAAGTGGTCTCTAACTGCATTTAAATAATGTGGTGGAGCACCATCTTGCTGAAACCACATCCTATTTCGAATTCTTCCAGGGAGATTTACCAATAATTGTGACAGATAGTTTTCCAAAAAATGAAGATAAATAGCTCCAGGTAATGTACCATCAAAGAAATGTGGCCCTATTACATGTTCTCCAATAATTCCTCCCCAAACGTTTATAGACCATCTGTGTTGGTTATCAACTTGCATAAAAAAGTGAGGATTTTTTCGAAGCATAATAATGGAAATTGTGCTTATTAACAAATCCATTTTTATGAAAAGTTGCCTCATCAGGGAATAAAACATTATTGAAGAAGTTGACATCAACTTGCATTTTACCTCTGGCCCAATTACAAAATTGTAGGCGCTTTTGAAAATCGTCATCAGATAATTCCTGGTGCATTTGAATATGATATGCATGCAACTTATTTGTTTTTAAGATTCGACCCACAGACCGTCTACTTATTCCTACTAATGAGGTCACTTCTCTTTGACTAACAGGGGGATTCTCAACCGTTGCCAGCACCACAGAAAACTCATTTTCTTCTTTCACAACACGTTTTATTCTTACACTTTATTTATATTCGACATTTCCAGTTTCCAGAAATCTATCGAGAAGGTTTTGGAAGCTGCTAACATCAGGAAGGCTTCTTTCAGGATAACGTTGGTGATAAATTCTATTGGCAAGTAAACAATTTCTGTCTGACTCGCCCAAAACAAAAGTCATGTCTACAAGTTCCGCTTTATTAAAATTCATATTGTAAAATTCCAAATATTTTAAATTCAATACAAATTGTAACTAACGACCGATAAGTGTGATAAATGCTCCTTTGTACACGACAATTTATACCAAACTGAGGTTTTATTGCTTGTCGAATAACGAAAACAGCAAAAAAATGTACAAAAAAACATTACAGTAAAGGACTGGTTAAATACTATTTACTCATTTCAATGGAAATGGTCCCACTAAATGGCCTCATTTCAAAATTGCATAAATACGTGTGTCAATCAAAATGGGCAACACGTCGAACACCTATTATAAATTTTTCTAATGAATTATTTGAGGGAACCTCTTTTTTTAAGTTTATTCTTGAATTTGACACTTATTTATTATAAAACGAAAATGGTTGCAATTAGCCGTAGGTTTTTCATTTCTACATCACATCGTCGAAAAATATACAATATCCATTTGAAAAAATTGAGAAAATTCAATTTAAAAAGTTCTTAATTGAATACTAATTAATGGCCACCCTGTACATTTTTAGGAAATGAAAATGATTCAAAAACATTAATTAGATGTCTCGTAACTGGTATTCACATAAGTTTTTCTTAAAACCCATAATTGTGACTGTGGTGATTTTTTTAATATCCATCTGCAGATGGCATTATTTCAACAAAAAAATTCATTACATCAAAGTGGTGGGGAGATAGCCAATAATAATATAGGAATGAATAGAGCCTAGAAAGAGGCTTCAAAAAATGTACTGATATACATAGCATTCCATTAAAAAAAAGGCACTTGGTCCTGTAATTTCGTCTTGGCTCGCCCTGTATGTTCGAAAATAATTTCCAGTTGTATCCTTTTTTATTTAGTTTACTTACAATTTTTTTAAAAATTTCTAGCTATCGTAGAACTCGAGATATCGAGGTCCAACGCACTATTGCCCCACCCTGTACAGTAGCTTTTAACTGTTATTGTTTGTCTTTACCAAAGAGGAGATAAGACTACTCTTATTCCTTATTGTAAATATTTCATAAAATATTTTAGAAAATGTTAAAAGGTACGTAAGTATTTAGTACTAAAATTGTTCATAAACTGTTTTAAATTTTAATTAATATGGTCTAGTAGCATAAGCTTATAAAGGACTTATTTTTGTGTATCTACCTGAAGGAAAGACGCAGATGGATAAATTGCTTGTGATTTTCAATAAGTTAATTAACACATTTCAAATCATCTTAAAATATTCTCGCGTTTTGTCAACAAGGGAAGAAACAGAATACTCTAATTTTGTGTTTAATTTTAATTAGGCACCTTTGCTATACGTAAATCAGTATTCAAGATGAAATGAAAATAGACTGTTTTCAAGTTCATCATACGAATCCACTTGTTCATTTGGTGCAAACGTAGATTCTCTTTTAATTATCCTTGAGAAGTGTTCAACTTATTTCGGAGATATGGCCTTCAATTTATCCGGCCCATTATATTTGCAAATGAAATTTTAATGGAATGTAAAATGATCCACAACTTCCATCGAATTTCTTTGTTGTTAAAGATGAAGCTTTAATCACGAAATAGATTAGATTTTCTGTAGGGAATATGAAAATAGACGGATTTATTTGCAGCAAATATTTCACAAACCTGCTGTGCTTCTGTTGAAATATCGTATCAGTTCTAGAGTGATTCTTGCACGCAAATTTCGAAAATAACGTAAGAACATTTTGCGTGTGAAGTTTGAAACGTTTTTGAGTTAACAATTCATTCAAAAATGTTTGATGCTTTTCCGCCAGTTACAATAATTAAATTATATTAAAATATGTGCCATCCTGAAAGGTTCACGTTGTACTAAAAAGAAATTACGTGCAGGAGAGTATACTGGGTGTCAGTTTGAAACGATTCCACCCAAATCATCTCGGTAACAGAGAGTGACATTGAAGAGTGGTATTAATCATGTCAAATGGGATTAAAAGTCAAAGATGTTGCCCGGTAGCCAAACGGTTGTCAGTCAGTTGCAGTAGTTGAACGCTGATTGATTAAAAATTTTGAACAATAATAACAGATTGCCTGATGTAGTGCTCCATTATGATTTTGCTACGTTTTCGCGTGGACATCTGTCAAAAAGCGAATGTCAGAAACCAAACCTAGAGTAAATTCAAAGAACACACCTTCTGTTGGGACATCTTTTATAACAGTGGTATTCAACCGGGGGTACGCGTACCTCTAGGGGTATGCAGAGCCTTTAGCGGGGGTACTTCGAGGCGAAGAACAATAGGAAATTATCAAAAGCGTGGCAACGTCTCAGCTTCGACGCGTCTTTGCCTCTTACGCAACGTTGCATCCTTTCGCAAACATCCCGCACTGCAAACTGCAAGTAACTGCTTGGTTTGTCAGTTCCTTCCAGTGTTTTGACTATATTACATCTGCCGTTGTGCTGGCTGTTTAACTTAATACGTACCTTTGTAAAATCCACATGTAACTTAGTTCTTAGTATTAAACATTTAATTTAGTTTATATTCTGATTGTGGTAAATACTTTATTTTAATTTTTTTGTAGTTTAGTTACTATATGTACAATTTCCTTTTAGAAAAAAAAATGGACCAATTCATCATAAAAATGCCTAAAGAACAAAAAATAAATGATGCAGATCCTTTGAAAAACACTAACAACCTATCGGCAATGGAAACCACTAATAGTATGTATCGATCATCAGCTAATTCCGAAAATACGAGTAGTAGTAAAAATAGTTCTGTAACTGAACAAGGAAAGGGTATGGAACAGACTAAATTAAAATCTAAACATTGTTTTTATCAAGATTCATATTTAGAATACGGCTTTATTTCAAATAATGCTATTCCTCCTCTGCCTGTTTGTGTGATCTGTAACCAGACGATTTCAAATAATTGCATGAAACTTTCTTTACCCAAGCGACGCTTTGATACAAATCATGCGGTATTAAAAAGAAAATCAGTCGAATATTTTAAAAGAAAAGTGGACAATTTAAACGCATCTACAAGTTCACTGCTAAAATTTTCAGTCTTCAGCAACCGCTCATGAAGACGTATTAGCTTGCGTTACTAACTGCTAAGGAAATGAAACCATATACTAGCATTGAAAGGCTTATCATTCCTGGTTCAATAATAATCGCAAATAAAATGTTTGACAGTAAAGCTGTACAAGCAATTAAAAAAATACCACTCCAACACTACCACTGCAAGAAGAATACAAGAAATGGCGTAAGATGTTCGTGAACAATTGCTATAAGAGATAAAAATTGACCATCGTTTTTCTCTTCAACTGGACGAGGGCACCGATGTTGCAAATGAGGCTTAAATAATAATGTATGTAAAATATTTCTCGCAAGAATATGGAATAAAGTCTGAATATTGGCTTTCAAAAGCTTACCCGGCAAAACAACAGGAGAGGAGATTTTCAATTCGTTAAATTCATTTATCGTTGAAAAATGTAGCTTAAATTGGATGTAGTGCAAGAATGTATGCACTGATGGAGCTGCCGCCCTAACTGGACACAAAAGTGGGCTCAAAGCTCGACTAAGCCAATATAATCCACATATCAAATGGACGCACTGCATTCTGCATCGTGAAGCATTAGCTTGGAAAACAATGAGTCCAGAGCTACTCGAAACTCTTGAGAAATGTGTTGAAATGGTAAACTTCACGAGCTTTATATTCCCGCTTATATAAAACTCTTTGTGAAGAACAGGGCTCGACCTATACTGGTCTACTCCTGCACAGCGAAATTAGATGGCTCTCATGTGGAAAAGTATTAAGACGCTTATTTGTGTTAATAGATGAGGTGAAACGTTTTTTGGAAAATTCTCACTCAGAGCTTTCAACTTATTTTGTAGCAGATAATATATGTAAGCTTGCATATTTAGCGGATATTTTTGTAAAATTAAATGAACTTAATCTACAGTTACAGGGATTTGATGAGAATATTTTTAATTCGACTCAAAAGATAAAGGCATTTTACAAAAAACTTTCTTTATGGACACACAGTTTGGCTTCAAATAATTTAACTGCCTTTTCCTGTTTAACAGAACTTATAAGTAGAAACTTAAAATCTATATTCCATAGGCATTTGGCTTCTTTGGAAGAAAAATTTGAACATTATTTGCTAGAAATATCTGTTGAAAATAACAATAATGAGTGGATCATAAACCCCTTTAATGCCAATATTAAAAATTGTGAATTAAGTATGCAGTTTATGGAGGATCTGATAGAAATAGCTAACAATGTGAGTTTTAAAGCGACATTTAATCAAGAAAATTTAAATACATTTTGGTTCGAATGTAGCAAGAACTACAAAGACATTTCTGACATTGAATTAATGAGCTGCTTATTTTCAGTAGCACTTATTTATGTGAACATGGTTTCTCGTGCTACTCAATAATAAAAAACAAATATAGAAACCAGCTAAATGCTGAATCTCCTTTAATTCTTGCTCTAACAAAAAATCATCCACGTATTACAAAAAATTGCGATATAAAACAAGCGAAAATATCTCATTAGATACTCGTAATAATCTGACGCGAAAAAATTCTTTCTATTTTAATTTTTATTTTATATATTTTATTAGAAATGTTTAGTTTTAAGTTTTGTTTGTTAAGAATTTATGTTTTGTTATATATCTAATATTTAAATATTATGCTTTTTGTTAAATATATTACCTTTTAATAAACCATATTGATAAATACAAAATGTGCTTATTTACTATTTGGTGTTCGAGAATATAAGGGTACGCACAACGAACAAAAAACAGCTATAGGGTACGCGTCAAAAAAAGGTTGAATACCACTGCTTTATAATGCCAAAAATCTTTTGTAAACATGTTATAATGCTATATGCTTTTCACACTCTGCGTCTAGTGCGTCTTATCTCCCAACTTGAAAATACGTTTTACTAATAGGGATGCAACGCGAGAACTTTCATGAATTCACATCTGCCTTTACGCTTTACCGCATGCATATTCAATAGCATATTTACGGTTATAAAATATGGGGTACATTATCTGAGGGTGTTTTATGTACACTGTGCGTATTTTAATACGGGTAAAGATGATATTTATTGAAATCAGCAAATATCCTTCAAACTTGATTTACAAACGTTATGAGTGGAACGCGGACATTTCAAATATACATTTGCAATAGCTATGACGTATCGTGCAGAATAATATAGGCCGAGAAAATGTAACCGACCTTCTAAACTGGAAACAAGATAATACTTTTCTGAAGGTTTTTGACGCGCTGAATCCGAATCCGAACTCAGAATTGCTCCATCACGTCAGGTTCTCGACTGATTCTAATCTAGAAATGGAGAAAACTCGGTTTTTTGCTATATTTGAGGTTATGTTACATCACGAAGTAATTTTTCTCCACAAAACTTGTTACGGCATCTGAAAGTACTACTCCTTCCCCTTCAAAAACATTCAAATACCGCAGACACTACAACTCCATTGCATATTACCGGTTTTAACCGACCCAGAATTTATGTCCAATAAAAGTTGAACATTATTAGTCTTATTACTCAAACTGTAAATGTTTGAAAAATTCAATGAAAACAAGTAAAGCGGGATGATAAATTTATTCTAATATTTATGAGTTTATTTTTACTATAAGATGGAAATTTAGGTGTTTGTAATTTGATTCTTCTACCTTCTGAAGTATTTATTTGGTGCTACTCAATTTCCGAATACCTACTAATATGCCAAACTCATAAATTTTAACTATCGATTTTTCAGAGAAAAAAATATTGGAAAATTTTAAAATGGATTTTGAAGGGGAAGAATAGTACTTTCAGATGCAGTAACGAGTTTTGTGGAGAAAAATTACCTCGTGATGGAACATAACCTTAAACATAGCGAAAAATGGTTTCTTTTCACTTTTAGGTTAGAATCTCTCGAAAACCTGACGTGATGGAGCAATTCTAAGGTCGGATTCAGATTCAGCACGTCACTACCTTCGAAAAAGTGTAGTTTGGTTTTTGGTTTAAAATTTTGTCGCCCTGTGAATTTAATACTTAGCAAAATATTTAAAAAACATCAATCCGCCAAACAAAAAATAATTATCTGAACTATGTTTAGCATGTAGTTGGCTGGTCTAGTCCAGAAGTCAGCAGATATTGAGTAAACAACACTTTTGCCAATAATTACATATTATACTGATTTGAATAAAAACCTAATTTTGCCGTGGTTTTTATGTAAAAAAAGTATATTTCGAAGGCTTCTTCATTAAAACGAATAACTTCTTGTCAGTTCTACACAACATTAAATTTTGGCGCAAAATGTTTATGTCACGTGGAGTATCTTGACACAAACGGTTTTTTAAAAATCCCCATAAAAACTAATCCAGCGGGGACAAGTCCGGGCTTCTAGCAGGCCAGCACACTACCCCTTGGTTTCTAATCCACTGATTAGGAAATGTTTCATTAAGAAACTGTGTGACGGCCTTTGAATTATGGGCTGTTGCCACCACAGTTGTCGAAGCATATTTAAAGGCTCATCGTCAAGCGCATCTAATATATAATTTCGGATGAAATTAAGATAGCGTTCAGCATTTAAGTTTCCATCGTAAATAATTGGCCCCAAGATTTTATTTCGATACAGCCCAACCCAAACATTAAATGATGCCCGTCCCTGCCTTCACACTTGTTGATTTCGGTGCGGATTTTTTCACTGCACAATAATGCTCATTGTTCCTGTTAAAAAGACCGCATGTGGAAAAAATTATGCTCATCAGTCCAGATAATTTTATTTAAAAAATCGCCAATTGCAAAATTCAATCCTTCTTTCACTGTCTCCTGGCCTTAATTCTTGGCTGACATGTAGTTTATAGGGATGATACTTATGTTTTTTGAGAATCTGCTGAATTCGGATTCTAGGCATATTTAGTTCTACGAAAAATTTCCGAGGAACCCATAGGATTTTCCGTAACTTTTAATAAAACGTTTCGGTGAAATTTTACCACAAAATATTATATGTAATAAAATGCATATTATCATTTTATAACAAAACTTACAGCATTTATAACGGCTTCTTCATCTTCAGTTTCTATTCGTCCGCCATAAGCATTTCGGAGTTTACCAAAACTACAAAAAAAGTCCCAAATTTCTGTCCAAAGTATTAAAATACGAATAATGGAGTTGTGGACGCTCGGGGTATCTTTCTAAATATCGTTCACATGAAATTTGTGAATTTCTATTTCTATTCGTTTTAAAATTTGTTTTCAAATAACGTCAGAAAAAAATACAAAAGATTTTATGAAATTTCGTTTTTCTTCGGATAATTCAGGAAGTTACAACACAGCATTTTGATTAAGCATCAAATTGCGCAACTTTGCCATAATTTAACTGATCCTGTATCTCTTGCGGTTTCCAAGATCCCAATGATGAAGCTCGAAAATGGGCCACCCTGTACATATTTATATTTGGTGATATTATAATCTACTGAAAACTATATGTATAAATATGTTAAAAAAAATCTTATCCCTGTTACAATTTATCAAACCTTTTTCCGATTATTCAGTTTTTTCTGTACGTGCTTTAACTGACGGATATGTTACATTATCAAAGATCCATCACGCATTATGTTCTGGCTTTCATGTATTGGAATAGGAACAGAATCCAAAATTAGAAAGCCGTATTGTCTGCATAAACATGAAAGATAAATAAAATCTAATTTTTCAACACTGATGTGAATGAAAGAGATGAAAATATTACTTACTTTCATCTCCACTTCACCACGGCATTCCAGATCAAACGTGCCGAATGTATCTAGAACTGCCTTGGTTATTGGGCTGACATGTATCTTCAAAGGTAATCCGTTAGACTCCATGCGAGAAGCCGTATTCACTGTATCGCCAAAGAGGCAATAGCGAGGCATTTTAAGTCCCACAACGCCAGCTACACAAGGTCCTGTAAAAAAAATAACATTATCAATTTTCATAAGATTATTCCGACACAAATTTATGGTCCATTTTTTAACCAGATTCAGTGAGGCGAAAATAAATTTTTGGATTAATTAAAAACGGCACCTAAAGAGCAAAATTTGTTTAAATAATAATAATAATAATAATAATAATAATATCGTCAGAAGCATCCTAAGACATCTGGATGCCGGAGAGACCTATACATATCTGGGTGTGCAACAAAGGCACATCCAGGATGTATCACCAATAAAAAGATTCTCTCCGCGGCAAGTACAGACACCGCCTCCGAAAGATTTGGTCTTCCGAACTTTCGGGGAAGAACAAGGTGTCTGCAACTAATATGCTTGCAGTTCCGATTCTGCAAGGTCGGCAACCTCCAGGGGTGCAAGGTCGGCAACCTCCACGTTGGTGCACCCTGGACAGGCAGAGGTAACTCTGCCTGACTAATGTCGGCCGGGGGTACCAAGGCTAACCACCTGGTACCCCTTCTACTTCGGGTTCCATACAACCTTAGAAGAAGGGCTCCTCACGTTCGACCCCAAACGGATGGGGGTCAGAGACAGGCGGGAGGGGCCTCACCGGACGGTCTCAATAATGACGGACGCAATGAACAAGGACGCTTTAAGTGGACGAGGGAACTTCGGGATGACTTGCTGACCTGCCGCGAGAGTAGCGAACCTGAGCGAAGAGGATACATGGCGCGATTGCATGCACTTTGGTGCGAAATGCACCCAGAGCATCGCGCCTTCTCTCAACAACATCTGAGAGATCAAGTATCCTTTCTGCTCAGGACAGGTTACGTAAGGGCACCCCGTCATCTGGAAGAACTGCCAGCCGCAGTACCACCGCGGCAATTACCAGCTGATGGGGAACATCCTTTAGAGTTCACCGATGTAGACTTAAGGACGAGGGTTAGCCTTAACACCAGGGCTAACCTGAAGCCACAAGACCTGGCTAGAATGGACGCGGTCATCGATGAGGAAATTCCGGAAGATGTAGACATCTGGCAAATCAACTGTGCCGTGTACAACGCCGCGAAGCAACTCGTCCCCCGTGAGAGGTCAACCAATCACGGGGTCGAGAAAGCCAAGCGGCGTGTACAAAAAATCGAAGGCAAGATACAGTCGGCCAGACAACACGCTTCTCGGATCCAGAGTGTGGTGGAATATAAGACGTCTGGTAGAGTTTTTACTCCCAGAATCCGGCGCATAGCAGCCGGATTAAGACGTCAACACCATACTCTAAATCTGACAGTGATGCTTACCATCAAGCAGCACTGTCTAGATAGGATCCGAGCGCTCATGGCGATAAAGAAAACATTAAAGAGGCGAGTGAGGAGTATGGAACAAAACAATTTGTTCCGTACGAATCCTTCCCGCCTCTTTCAAGAGCCACAGCGTGTTGTCGACAATCCGCCGACTGTAGAAGGTGTCGAAACCTTCTGGAAGGGAATCTACGAAACGACGCGTCCATTCAATAGCGACACTCCATCAATTGCACACTTCGAGGCTCTGTGCCACAGACATCGTCAAGAGCCAGAAGAAGTGTGCCCGGCAATCAGTACGGAGGAAGTTCAACAAGCACTTGTTGGTACCAAGAACTTCGCTCCCCCGGGCCCAGACGGCATTAACAACTGGTGGTGGAAGAAATTTCCTTCCACTCACCGCCGTCTGGCGCGAGTTTTCAACTCATGGTTGAACGAGGGGCAGCAGATTCCGGACTGGTTCGTCGAGGGACGTACTGTGCTTATCCCCAAAAAGGGGGATCTTTCCGACCCGAGGAATTATAGGCCGATCACTTGCCTCAACTCCTGCTACAAGATATTTACACGTATCTTGTATGCTAGGACACTGAGGTCTGTTGATCCGGTCTTCCAGCAGATACACGAACAGCGTGGTGCCAAGAAGGGCACGGCAGGTTGCAAGGACAGCCTGCTGATAGACCGCTGTATTACACAGGATTCTGTGCAATACAAGCGGAATCTATCGATGGCCTGGATTGATTACCGCAAGGCATTTGATACAACATCGCACGAGCTATTGTTGTACTTGCTCGAATGTCTTGCGGTACCAGCACCACTAGTGAGATGCATAGAACAGCTGCTGCCGCTCTGGAAGACCCGCTTCACCATAACATCAGGTGTGCAGCGGGTCACGACAGAGCAGGTGGCATTTAGGAGAGGAGTTTTCCAGGGTGACTCCTGAGTCCTCGCCTCTTCTGCATCTCACTGTTGCCGTTGTCTGTTGGGCTCCGCCAAACCCGCGGATATCGATGTGGGCCACCCAGCGACCGGAGGCATAAGGTCACCCATCTATTTTATATGGATGACCTTAAACTTTATGCCTCCGGAGAGCGTGAACTACAAAACGCTCTTAGGGTGGTCGAAGAATATACGCGGGCAATTGGTATGGAGTTCGGGTTGGACAAATGTGCAGTCGTCCACCTCAAGAGAGGACGATGCGGGGAATTCCCTGAAGATGCGCAGCTCGCAGACGGAAGCATCCTAAGACATCTGGATGTCGGAGAGACTTATACATACCTGGGTGTGCAACAAACGCACATCCAAGATGTAACACAAATAAAGGATTCTCTCCGCGGCAAGTACAGACACCGCCTCCGAAAGATTTGGTCTTCCGAACTTTCGGGGAAGAACAAGGTGTCTGCAACTAATATGCTTGCCGTTCCGATTCTGCTCTACTCCTTCGGAGTAGTAAAGTGGAAGGTAGATGAGCTGCGCCAATTAGACAGAGATACCCGCAAGATGATGAATATTCACAGAAGTATTCATCCTAGATCGTCCGTTCCTCGTGTGTACCTCCCACGTCAACGGGGGGGCCGAGGACTCTTGAGCGTGGAGTGTACGCATGGCAGAGTAGTACTGAGTATGGCATGTGACATACTCAGGAGCTCAGATCCCCTCCTGCGTTTCGTAAAACATCACGAAACTGTAGGAGTGGGAGCAGGATTGTTCAAGGCAGCAAGAAGAGCCGCAGATGAACTCGGTCTCGCATTTGACATCAGGCGAGGAGGCCGGCGAGGTGCTGATGTTGAGTCAGTCACCGAACTTCAGCCAAATCGTCTGAAAGCCCGAATTAGAGCTGCCGAACAGGAAAATCTGTTTCGGCAGCACGTCGATAAACCCCAGCATGGTGTCTTCTATAAGAACATAGAAACACTGGGTTTATCGACCAGGCTGACCTTCACCTTTCTAAGGTCAGCAGGGCTTAAGTCGGAGACCGAGGGATTCATTATGGCTTGCCAAGATGGTGTTATCAACACCTTGGTCTACCGTAGCCGCGTGTGGCGTGTAGAGGTTCCTGATATCAACTGCAGGACCTGCCATCAGGCGCCGGAATCGCTCATGCACTTACTTTCTGCATGCCCCATATATGCGATTTCGGCCTACGTCCACCGACATAACGCGGCTTTACGAGTGCTATACTACCATCTAAGGCACTCGTACGGGGTAGACCAGACACCAGTGCTGCCTTACGTCCCCGGAGATATTGAGTCCGTTGTCGAGAACGAGAAATTCCGGATTTACTGGAACTACTCGTTCCCGACTGTCAGGCTAATCCAAGCCAACAAGCCTGACATAGTCCTCCTCGACCATCAACTCAAGGTGATGTATGTTATCGAGTTCTCGGCACCTGCGGAGAAAAAACATCACCTTGAAGGAGGAGGAGAAACGGACCAAATATCGCGATCTTCGGTACGAGCTCCAAGTGCTGTACCCAGGCTACTCGGTCAAAATGGTCGTCCTTATAATCGGTGTACTCGGAGGGATAAAGCCTACGCTGCTCTCGGAACTGAAGATCATACCGGCCTGCCAAAAACCAGCCGAGTGGCTGGCAGGTCAAATGCAGAAGGCGGTCATTCTGGGTTCTCTCCGTCTGCTTAGGGCACACGATTCTGGTATCTACAGTCACTAACCCTGCGGGATGTGGGGAGTGGCTGTAGTTGATGCGCCGGCGCGACTCCCGTGAGGCGTCGGAGGCCACGGGAGGACTGACCGGCATCGGGAAACCGAAAAAAAAAAAAAAAATATCGTCAGAAGCATCCTAAGACATCTGGATGCCGGAGAGACCTATACATATCTGGGTGTGCAACAAAGGCACATCCAGGATGTATCACAAATAAAAGATTCTCTCCGCGGCAAGTACAGACACCGCCTCCGAAAGATTTGGTCTTCCGAACTTTCGGGGAAGAACAAGGTGTCTGCAACTAATATGCTTGCCGTTCCGATTCTGCTCTACTCCTTCGGAGTAGTAAAGTGGAGGGTAGATGAGCTGCGCCAATTAGATAGGGATACCCGCAAGATGATGAATATTCACAGAAGTATTCATCCTAGAGCGTCCGTTCCTCGTGTGTACCTCCCACGTCAACGGGGGGGCCGAGGACTCTTGAGCTTGGAGTGTACGCATGGCAGAGTAGTACTGAGTATGGCATGTAACATAATCAGGAGCTCAGATCCCCTCTTGCGGTTCGTAAAACATCACGAAACTGTAGGAGTGGGAGCAGGATTGTTCAAGGCAGCAAAAAGAGCCGCAGATGAACTCGGTCTCGCATTTGACATCAGGCGAGGAGGCCGGCGAGGTGTTGATGTTGAGTCAGTCACCGAACTTCAGCCAAATCGTCTGAAAGCCCGAATTAGAGCTGCCGAACAGGAGAAACTGTTTCGGCAGTACGTCGATAAACCCCAGCATGGTGTCTTCTATAAGAACATAGAAACACTGGGTTTATCGACCAGGCTGACCTTCGCCTTTCTAAGGTCAGCAGGGCTTAAGTCGGAGACCGAGGGATTCATTATGGCCTGTCAAGATGGTGTTATCAACACCTTGGTCTACCGTAGCCGCGTGTGGCGTGTAGAGGTTCCTGATATCAACTGCAGGACCTGCCATCAGGCGCCGGAATCGCTCATGCACTTACTATCTGCATGCCTCTATATATGCGATTTCGGCCTACATCCACCGACATAACGCGGCTTTACGAGTGCTATACTACCATCTAAGGCACTCGTACGGGGTAGACCAGACACCAGTGCTGCCTTACGTCCCCGGAGATATTGAGTCCGTTGTCGAGAAAGAGAAATGCCGGATTTACTGGAACTACTCGTTCCCGACTGTCAGGCTAATCCAAGCCAACAAGCCTGACATAGTCCTCCTCGACTATCAACTCAAGGTGATGTATGTCATCGAGTTCTCGGCACCTGCGGAGAAAGACATCACCTTGAAGGAGGAGGAGAAACGGACCAAATATCGCGATCTCCGGTACGAGCTCCAAGTGCTGTACCCAGGCTACTCGGTCAAAATGGTCGTCCTTATTATCGGTGTACTCGGAGGGATAAAGCCTACGCTGCTCTCGGAACTGAAGATCATACCGGCCTGCCAAAAATTAGCCGAGTGTCTGGCAGGCCAAATGCAGAAGGCGGTCATTCTGGGTTCTCTCCGTCTGCTTAGGGCACACGATTCTGGTATCTACAGTCACTAACCCTGCGGGATGTGGGGAGTGGCTGTAGTTGATGCGCCGGCGCGACACCCGTGAGGCGTCGGAGGCCACGGGAGGACTGACCGGCATCGGAAAACCGAAAAAAAAAAAAAAAAAAAAAAAAAAAAATATCGTCTTTATTCATACTAGGCAAAAACAATACATTTGTTCCTTAACCTAAAATCCACAATATAATATAAGTAGGTGAAGTTTAGCCTGTGGCTACTCTTACACTTAACCTACAACCGGCTTTACTGAGACTGAACAAAAATCATATTCTAAACAAACTTAACTAACGAAAGTACTAGTAATAATAACGAGGTAATTTTGCTATAAGAAAAACAAAAATATATACATATATACATATACATGTACATATATATATATATATATATATATATATATATATATATATATATATATATATATATATATATATATATATATATATATATATATATATATATATATATATATATATTTAGAAGAAAAGGATAATGGGTATTGCCCGCAAAAAAGGATGAATCCGTCGACACGTGTTTCTGAGTCACTACTCGTAATCATGACGGCTATAAGTTGTAAGGATAGGTACAACTTAGGTTCAACAACACAAAAGGAAACCACTGACAGGAAGCCAGTCGCACATTTGTGGCTGCAATTGAAAGACCCCGTGTTTACAGGGCATCAGACAATATGGCCACGGAGGCAACTATAGCTACCTGCGTGGTATTCCCTACCCAGGGTTTAGAGTAACAAAGAATAGAAGGTCACTGCGGGATGAGATGTAACAGGAAGAAAAGGATAATGGGTATTGCCCGCAAAAAAGGATGAATCCGTCGACACGTGTTTCTGAGTCACTACTCGTAATCATGACGGCTATAAGTTGTAAGGATAGGTACAACTTAGGTTCAACAACACAAAAGGAAACCACTGACAGGAAGCCAGTCGCACATTTGTGGCTGCAATTGAAAGACCCCGTGTTTACAGGGCATCAGACAATATGGCCACGGAGGCAACTATAGCTACCTGCGTGGTATTCCCTACCCAGGGTTTAGAGTAACAAAGAATAGAAGGTCACTGCGGGATGAGATGTAACAGGAAGAAAAGGATAATGGGTATTGCCCGCAAAAAAGGATGAATCCGTCGACACGTGTTTCTGAGTCACTACTCGTAATCATGACGGCTATAAGTTGTAAGGATAGGTACAACTTAGGTTCAACAACACAAAAGGAAACCACTGACAGGAAGCCAGTCGCACATTTGTGGCTGCAATTGAAAGACCCCGTGTTTACAGGGCATCAGACAATATGGCCACGGAGGCAACTATAGCTACCTGCGTGGTATTCCCCTACCCAAGGTTTAGAGTAACAATGAATAGAAGGTCACTGCGGGATGAGATGTAACAGGAAGAAAAGGATAATGGGTATTGCCCGCAAAAAAGGATGAATCCGTCGACACGTGTTTCTGAGTCACTACTCGTAATCATGACGGCTATAAGTTGTAAGGATAGGTACAACTTAGGTTCAACAACACAAAAGGAAACCACTGACAGGAAGCCAGTCGCACATTTGTGGCTGCAATTGAAAGACCCCGTGTTTACAGGGCATCAGACAATATGGCCACGGAAGCAACTATAGCTACCTGCGTGGTATTCCCTACCCAGGGTTTAGAGTAACAAAGAATAGAAGGTCACTGCGGGATGAGATGTAACAGGAAGAAAAGGATAATGGGTATTGCCCGCAAAAAAGGATGAATCCGTCGACAATACCCATTATCCTTTTCTTCCTGTTACATCTCATCCCGCAGTGACCTTCTATTCTTTGTTACTCTAAACCCTGGGTAGGGAATACCACGCAGGTAGCTATAGTTGCCTCCGTGGCCATATTGTCTGATGCCCTGTAAACACGGGGTCTTTCAATTGCAGCCACAAATGCGACTGGCTTCCTGTCAGTGGTTTCCTTTTGTGTTGTTGAACCTAAGTTGTATCTATCCTTACAACTTATAGCCGTCATGATTACGAGTAGTGACTCAGAAACACGTGTCGACGGATTCATCCTTTTTTGCGGGCAATACCCATTATCCTTTTCTTCCTGTTACATCTCATCCCGCAGTGACCTTCTATTCTTTGTTACTCTAAACCCTGGGTAGGGAATACCACGCAGGTAGCTATAGTTGCCTCCGTGGCCATATTGTCTGATGCCCTGTAAACACGGGGTCTTTCAATTGCAGCCACAAATGTGCGACTGGCTTCCTGTCAGTGGTTTCCTTTTGTGTTGTTGAACCTAAGTTGTACCTATCCTTAAAACTTATAGCCGTCATGATTACGAGTAGTGACTCAGAAACACGTGTAGACGGATTCATCCTTTTTTGCGGGCAATACCCATTATCCTTTTCTTCCTGTTACATCTCATCCCGCAGTGACCTTCTACTCTTTGTTACTCTAAACCCTGGGTAGGGAATACCACGCAGGTAGCTATAGTTGCCTCCGTGGCCATATTGTCTGATGCCCTGTAAACACGGGGTCTTTCAATTGCAGCCACAAATGTGCGACTGGCTTCCTGTCAGTGGTTTCCTTTTTGTGTTGTTGAACCTAAGTTGTACCTATCCTTACAACTTATAGCCGTCATGATTACGAGTAGTGACTCAGAAACACGTGTCGACGGATTCATCCTTTTTTTGCGGGCAATACCCATTATCCGTTTCTTCCTGTTACATCTCATCCCGCAGTGACCTTCTATTCTTTGTTACTCTAAACCCTGGGTAGGGAATACCACGCAGGTAGCTATAGTTGCCTCCGTGGCCATATTGTCTGATGCCCTGTAAACACGGGGTCTTTCAATTGCAGCCACAAATGTGCGACTGGCTTCCTGTCAGTGGTTTCCTTTTGTGTTGTTGAACCTAAGTTGTACCTATCCTTACAACTTATAGCCGTCATGATTACGAGTAGTGACTCAGAAACACGTGTCGACGGATTCATCCTTTTTTGCGGGCAATACCCATTATCCTTTTCTTCCTGTTACATCTCATCCCGCAGTGACCTTCTATTCTTTGTTACTCTAAACCCTGGGTAGGGAATACCACGCAGGTAGCTATAGTTGCCTCCCGTGGCCATATTGTCTGATGCCCTGTAAACACGGGGTCTTTCAATTGCAGCCACAAATGTGCGACTGGCTTCCTGTCAGTGGTTTCCTTTTGTGTTGTTGAACCTAAGTTGTACCTATCCTTACAACTTATAGCCGTCATGATTACGAGTAGTGACTCAGAAACACGTGTCGACGGATTCATCCTTTTTTGCGGGCAATACCCATTATCCTTTTCTTCCTGTTACATCTCATCCCGCAGTGACCTTCTATTCTTTTGTTATATATATATATATATATATATATATATATATATATATATATATATATATATATATATATATATATATATATATATATATATATATATATATGGCTCCATGGTCTAGAGGTAAC